>CM075985.1:41312557-41467224 GCA_038087875.1 Malacoraja senta | reverse complement strand
ATTTATACTTTCATCAATCAGTAGATGACATCTATATGACATAACTTCCATTCTCTCAATTTCACAAATGCCATTCAACCTCTAAAATGTTTTTTCCCCCTACAGACATTCTGATCTACCTTTAAACATTTGTGGTTCATAAGGTCATATATTTCATCTTTACTATCCTCTTTCACCAGTTTAATGTTATTTATTTTGTAAATAAAGCACATTTGAAAGCATAATTATAGTTTATCATAAATGATTGTAATGGGTTTGATCAGGGCTTGTAAGTCTCAATTGAAGGTTGACATAAAACCTTCTGTGAATTTTCATCCATCAACAATTTAGATTTTTGCTTAGCAGGTTTAAATTGGTGCGATTAGTAATATCTCATGGCTTTCTATTCAATTACTGCACTACAATACACTTTGGATGTTCATGTTTTTGATAAAATTAATATGATTAATGCCATTATTTCACCAATTATTTGTAATAAAATCGCTTCAATACTGTTAAAGTGACTGTGTGTTTATGTGTTGAATAGATTGATATAAAATCATGAACAATAAATCAAAATGGTTAGACTTTCCCAGCCCACCTCCCTTCCATTGATTCCATGTATACTTCACGCTGCCTCAGCAAGGCCTGCAGCATCATCAAGGACGAGTGGCACCCTGGCCACTCCCTCTTCTCCCCTCTCCCATCAGGCAAAAGGTATGGAAGTGTGAAAACGCATACCTCCAGATTCAGGAACAGTTTCTTCCCAGCTGTTATCAGGCAATGGGATCATCCTACCACAAGCAGAGAGCAGTCCTGAACTACCATCTACCTCTTTGATGACCCGTGGACTATCCTTGATCCTTGAATGGACTTTGCTGGCTTCACCTTGCACTAAACGTTATTCCATTATCATATATCTATACACTGTAAATGAATTGATTGTATTCATGTATTGTCTTTCTGCTGACTGGTTAGCATGCAACAAAAGGTTTTCACTGTTCCTCGGTACACGTGACAATAAACTAAACTGAAACTGAAACCGAGTAACACTGATATTCAGTGTTACTCAGTTGCTTTGGTAAATTCTTATTTGTTTGGTTGCCTTAAACTTAATATTCTGATCCACAGCAGTTTACCTTTACACCACAAGAACATTTAGATGCCCATTGAATGACAGAAGTTCATGGAATTAACCATCTCAATAAGCATATGCTAAGATGCCTGACTTAAACCATCACATTGTCGAATCTCTGAGAGTGGAATTGAAAGATAGCAATTTTTATAAAATGAGTATACTACTCATGAGGAGACTTTAAAAATGAAGGAGCCATGTAAAAGAGGTGAAATACAATAGATAATAGGTGCAGGTGTAGGCCATTTAGCCCTTCGAGCCAGCACCGCCATTCACTGTGATCATCCACATTCAGTACCCCATTCCTGCCTTCTCACCATATCCCTTGACTTCGCTATCTTTAAGAGCTCTATCTAACTCTCTCTTGAAAGCATTGAGAGAATTGGCCTCCATGCCCTTCTGAGGCAGCAAATTCCACAGATTCACAACCTCTCTGGGTGAAAAAGTGTTTCCTCATCTCCGTTCTAAATGGCCTACCCCTTATTCTTAAACTGTGGCCCCTGGTTCTGGACTCCCCCAACATCAGGAACATGTTTCCTGCCTCTGGTGTGTCCAATCCCTTAATAATCATATATGTTTCAATAAGATATCCTCTCATCCTTCTAAATTCCAGAGTGTACAAGCCCAGCTGCTGCAATCTATTCACATATGACAGTCCCGCCATTACGGGAATTAATCTTGTGAACCTACGCTGCATTCCCTCAAAAGCAAGAATGTCTTTCCACAAATTTGGAGACCAAAACTACACACATTACTCAAGGTGTGGTCTCACTGGGGCCTTGTACAACTGCAGAAGGACCTCTTTGCTCCTATACTCAACTCCTCTTGTTATGAAGGCCAACATGCCATTAGTTTTCTTCACTGCCTGCTGTACCTGCATGCTTCATTTCATTGACTCCCAGGACCCCCCAGATCCCCTTATAATTCCTTTTTCCCCAACTTGACACCATTCAGATAATAATCTGCCTTCCTGTTTTTGCCACCAAAGTGGATAACCTCACATTTATCCACATTAAACTGCACCTGCCATGCATCTGCCCACTCACCCAACCAAGTCACCCTGCATGCTCATAGCATCCTCCTCACAGTTCACTCTGCCACCCAGCTTTGTGTCATCTTCAAATTTGCTAATGTTACTTTGAATCCCTTCATCTAAATCATTTATGTATAATGTAAATAGCTGCGGTCCCGGCACCGAGCCTTGCGATACCCCACTAGTCACAACCTGCCATTGAAAGGGACCCGTTAATCCCAGTGAGATGTGACAGGGCAATAGACTGCTTAGTCAGAAAGCAAAACTTTCTTCTTCTGTCATGTGTCTTTTAGACCTGCAGCTCCGTTGAGGCGAGCCAGGCCAACGTGTCATCGTCCAGGTCAATCAGACCTCGTTCACCATTCAGTGGCCGGTGTTTGGGGCAACTGGTGACTATGTGCTCCACTGTCTGTGTTGGGTCCCCACACTCGCAGAAGGCGCTGTCCACGAGGCCCCACCTCTTCATCGCTACTCCATAGCGTCCGATGCCTGTCCTCAAGCGGTTGAGGGTTGTCCACTGCTTTCGGGGAAGGTCTTGGCCAGGGACGTCCATGGGGTCATTGATGTACTGGTGTAGCCTAGATGGTTCCGCTGTCTTCCACTGGTCTCTTCATCTCGTCTTGGCCCAGGCGGCCTTAGAAGCGTCAGCCGGTGTTGTGCAGAGCAGCTCTTGGGCTTGCGTGGCAAAGGGGTGCCGTGACTTGAGGCGCACTCGTCGTGGTGTCTCTGTCTATCTGATGGAGGAGGTGGGATTCACTGGTCTGTGCCTTTCGAGAGAGGGCCAGCATGGCTGCTTCTCGTCTGATGTTGGCTGGGGCGATGCCAGCGAGGACGGGCAGTTGGTTTACTGGGGTGGCTCGTAGGCATCCGGAGACAGTCCGCAGGGCGCTGTTGAGGGCAGCATCCAACTTCTTGGCGTGAGGGCTATGTCACCAGACCGGGGCGCATTTCTCGGCAGCTGAGAACACCAGGACCATTGTGGACATGCGCAGTGTCTTCGTCGTGGCTCCCCATGTGGTGCCGGCTAGGCGGCGAATCAGTGCGGCACGGGCGCTTCTCTTTGCCTTGGCACCTTCCAGGTGTTGTTTGAATGACAACGTCCTGTCGAGCTTCACACCGAGGTATGTGGGGACGGGCTGGGGCCGTAACCGGGCGTTATCCACCATGTCGTTCATCTCGCGGGTCGCTTCCCTGTTGTTGAGGTGGAACATTGAAGATGTTGTCTTACCCATGCTGAGCTTAAGGCGCCATTTCCTCAGGTATGAAGACAGGATGTTCATGTCTTCAGAGAGGCCCTCTTCTGCTGCTTCCCAGCATAACACCTGCACAATTATCAAAAATGGTTCATAGATGTACAGAAGATCACAAAGAGTTCATGTTCATAAGTGATAGGAGCAGAATTAGGCCATTCTGTCCATCAAGCCTGCTCCATGGCTGTAAATTAGCTAATCATGCATTGTACAACAATTCTCATCCAAATTGTTGATAAAGATGACAAACAGCAATGAGCTATGTCATAAATCATGGCTGATCTATCTCTCCCTCCTAACCCCATTTCTTCTGCCTTCTCCCCATAAACCCTGACACCTGTACTAATCAAGAATATCTAACTCTGTCTTAAAAATATCAATTGACGACCTCCACAGCCTTCTGTGACAATGAATTCCACAGATTCACCACCCTCTGGCTAAATAAATTCCTCCTCATCTCCTTCCTAAAGGAAAATTCTGAAGCTATGATCTTTGATCCTAGACTCTCCCACTCGTGGAAACATCCCCTCCACATCCACTCTATCCAAATCTTTCACTATTCGGTATGTTTTAATAAGGTCCCCCCTCATCCTTCTGAACTCCAGTGAGTAGAGGCCCAGTGCTATCAAACACTTGTCATATGTCAACCCATTCATTTCTGGGATCATTCTCGTCAATTTCTTCTGGACCCTGTCCAGAGCCAGAACATCCTTTCTTAGATATGGGTCCAAAAATTGCTTGCAAGGGGAAATGTTTACATCAAAGCAAGATGTCAACAAATGGCAGACAGCAGCAGCTCTAAATTAAAACTGAAAAATATATCAGTGGAACAAGTTGTTTATTTTGCATCAACTGAATTAAACAAAGGGAATGTACAAGTCTTAAGAAGGATCCCGACCTGAAACGTCACCCATTTCTTCTCTCCAGAGATGCTGCCTGACCTGCTTAGTTACTTCAGGATTTTGTTTCTACCTTTGAATGTACAAGTCTATCTATTCTGGAAAAAGAAGCCTTAATTTATACCTTGCTATGCATTGAACACATGCTTACTGTAAAGGAAATATTTATGCTGAAATGTTTACTCCTTTCAAATATCTTGCCTAAATCATTAAACATTTTCTTTTCTTGGTATAAACAGATAATACTACTCAAAGGAAAACAGGGCCATGGATTTAGACTACAAGGACTTTAGCAAGGTTTTTGTAAGTTTACAGATGGTAGGCTGCTCTGGATGGTTAGATTGCATGGGTTCCAGGGAGAGTTGGCCAACTGGTTACAGAATTTGCATTCATGTAGGAAGCAGAGGGTGGTGGTGGACAGTTGGGTTTTGGACTGGAGACCTGTGACAAATAATATGCCTCAGGGATCAGTGCTGGGCTCATTGCTGTTTGTCATCTTTATCAACAATTTAGATGAGAATTGTTGTACAAGGCCTGATTAACACATTTACAGATGATGCAAAAATAGGTGGTATCATGGACGGCAAAGATGATTATCAAGAAATACAGCGGGATCTTGATGAGCTGGGCAAGTGTGCCAAAGAGGCTGAGGGGTGATGTTATAGAGGTGCATAATATCATGAGGGGAATAGATAAGTTGAATGCACAGAGCTGTATTCCCAGGATATGGGATTCAAGAACTAAAGAGCATAAGTTTAAGGTAAGAAGGGAAAGATTTAATGGGAATTCGAAGGGCAACATTCCTACACATTGAGTGGTGGGTAAATAGAATGAGCTGCTGAATAAATATAGTTGAGGCAGGTACTATAATAACCTTTAAAAGACATTTCAACAGGTACATGGATAGGAAAGGTTTAGAGGGATGTGGACCAAACACAGACAAATGGGACTGGCTTATTTGGGGTATCATGGTCAGCATGGATGAGTTGGGCTGAAGGGCCTGTTTCGGTACTGAATGATTCTCAAAGTTAGCCCTGGACAGCACATAAATACAGTCACTTGAATACCAATAGAAAATGTTCTGGTTTTAAGCCAAAGCATTGTTGGGGTAATTGAAGACATCAACTTCATCTTTTATACAACTTTTATGAAGTAAAGTATCTCAAGGCATCTCAAATTAGAGAGAATTGATAGTATGCAGCAGTGAAAGGGTTAGGAGAGATTACTGAAGCAATGGTCAGGTACTTTTGCTGAAAGAGAATCCACCAAAGTAAGCAATTTAGGTTAGGAATTATTTAACCAGTGCTGCAGGCTCTATTATAGATGGGGAATTGGCAAGTTGAAAGGACATGGCAGAATTGGAAAAGCAGATGGCGTGGGATATGAATTCTAATTGCAGGAGATTGCAAAATAAATCATCCATAAACAAGGGGAAGGTTTTTAAATGAAGTGCACTGAAGGACAGAGGCTAGAAATGACTGAGGAATGGAAGTTGGAAAGAGTTGTTGAAGACATGCTGAACCTATAACGGACCTTCCATTTTGTTTGGTCCTCCCCATGCATAACCCGTGGCTCTTTCTTGCATCTTAAAATATCTCTCGAGTGATAAATTGTGATAGATTCTGTGAAGTGGGTAGATTCTATGGCAGCATGATGGTGCAGCGGTAGAGTTTCTGCCTCGTAGTGCCAGAGACATGGGTTTGATCCTGACTACGCGTGTTGTCTAAATGGAGTTTTATCCTCCCCCAGTGACCCCGGTGGGCTTCCGCTGACATTCCAAAGACATGCACATTTGTAAGTTAATTGGCTTCTGTAAATTGTCTTCAGTTGTGTAGGATATAACTATTGTAGGGGAGTTTGCTGATAGATGTGGACTTGGTGGGCTGAAGTTCCTGTTTCCACACTGTATCTCTAAGCTAAACTAAGTGCTCGAAGATAGACACAAAATGTTGGAGTAACTCAGTGGGACAGGCAGCATCTCTGGAGAAAAGTAATGGGTGACATTTTGGCTCGAGACCCTTCTTCGGATACTTTTGTATCTATCTTTGACTTAAACCAGCATCTGCAGTTCCTTCCTACACTAAACTAAATGCTTACGGACCCAATTCCACATGCTTCCCATAGTTTCTTTACCATTCTGTTTTTTTTCCACAAATAAAGCCTTGGAGCAACAGTTTATCACAGTCTTCCTTTTAAGTTTATGTTTGTTGCTGAAACACCCTTGGCAAGTTCATCAAGCACACATTCCAAACTGCACCACATCCGCCAATGATTTCAATTATATCTTTCACCTCGGTTTTACCAAACTTTTCCTCCCAGCTATTTATCAGTTTCCCTTGGTGACATCCAATATCATTATTTTGGATTTCACCTTTACTCAACTCACACACCTCCAGTCTAACTCCCTAGTCTATCATTTAAATTCAACAATACCCTCTCAGGAACTGCACACATGCAACCAACTCTACCTTTGGGTATTATTCAAGCAAACAAATTCAAAAGTACACACAGCTTCTATTAATCTACAAAGCTCGACTCAGGTCTGAGCCTTCTTCAGTGAGTAGAAATTTAGCTGGATGGAGCAAAAATGTATCTCTTTATTGATTCATGAAGAAATTACACAACGTAAAATTATCAGATTATAATTGTAAGAAATAGGTGTATGACTTGTCAACATATGAAATAGGGTGAAGATTCAGATAATAGGGAAGCTCACAGCCACGGCCATCTTCTTGTTCCTCTTAGATTGTGTTGGATCATGGCTTGGGCTGGTGGATGATGTGGCACCAAAAGTCTATGATGAATACGTGGTTGGTGGTATAAGGTGAGGCAAGGCTGTTGATGCTGCATTGATGGGTGGCTGGTGAATGTCTAGAAGATCAATGTCTTGACTAGTATTGTGGACATTAATTGATTGATTTTTTGTTTATTACATATTATCTGTTCATAAGTTCATAAGTGATAGGAGTAGAATTAGGCCATTTGGCCCATCAAGTCTACTCTGCCATTCAGTCATGGCCAATCTATCTCTCCCTCCAGCCTTCTCCCCATAAACCCTGATACCCGTACTAATCAAAAATCTATCTATCTCTGGCTTAAAGGTATCCATTGACTTAGCCTCCATAGCCGTCTGTGGCAATGAATTGCAATAGGGGCCTCATATGTTGCCGCAGTAAGAATGTCATTGTTCCATGGTCAGTACTTATGACAATTGAACACTATTGATTTGACTCTTGACACTTGAGGTTGGACATTATTTGTCAGAATGTTCTGACGAAAGGAACCTGACCCAAAACGTTGACTCTTCTTACAGATGCTACCGGCCTGCTATGTATTTGCAGCATTTCCTCTGTGGTGAAAATAGAATTGGTGCAATGGTTTTGTAAATGATTTGTTTGAAAAATATTTTCTGCTCAGTTAATAATTTTATTGCAGGCATTACTCATGTAAATGCATTTTAAAATATCTCGACTTTTATTTTATTCGGGAACTAATAATTTACTCAGAATCTGCATTGGCCACAATCCCCAAGTCTCAGGACAGACTGACAACTATCCAGACAGAAGTCTATTAGGACTAGAGGCCATAGCAGAGTCCAGGACTAGAGGTCATAGCCTCAGAATTAAAGGATGTTCTTTTCGGAAGGAGATGAGGAGAAATGTCTTTAGTCAGAGGGTGGTGAATCTGTGGAATTCTTTGCCACAGAGGCTGTGAAGGCCAAGTCAGTGGATATTTCTAAGGCAGAGTTAGACAGATTTGTGATTAATACGGGTGTCAGAGGTTATGGGGAGAAGGCGGGAGAAGGCGGGAGAATAGGATTTGGAGGGTGAGATAGATCAGTCATGATTGAATGGCGGAGTTGACTTGATGGGCCAAATGGTCTAATTCTACTATTCCTTATGACTTCATGACTGTATTAACCATTGTGTGGATGACAGTGTATGTGGCAACCGACTCCAGTTAAAGTTCTCATGGTTGTCTCAGCAAGATGCCGATATTTGTGCTAAAGAGACATGCATGCAGATGCTTTGGATCCCTTGAAATAGATCCCTTTAAAACTGGTATCAGCAACAGGTTGCCAATGATAACAGGCCCACAGGTCCACTATGAGGTCTACACTGTGCAGCTAATGCCATGCATGGCCTTTCCAACTCAACCCAATTTACCCACCCCATCCCATTTGGCCCGTCCTCCTTGCCCACTGCAAGTCTGCACCTTGTCAGTTAGTTATATTATCCATATCAAAAGTTTTGTGAAAGAGAAACATAGAAACATAGGAAATAGGTGCAGGAGTAGGCCATTCCGCCCCTCGAGCCAGCATCGCCATGCAAAATAATCATGGCTGATCATCCAAAATCAGTGGCCTGTTTCTGCTTTCTCCCCATATCACTTGATTCCGTTCACCCCAAGAGCTATATCTATGGCTCCCCTCTGACGATGTCCCCCTCAAACTCTACCCCCTCCCTCTTTGCACCACTTACGCTCCCTCTCTGCCTCCCGTGGGGGCAACGGATAGGGGACGGATGCATTTTGCAGCCGGGAGTGAGGGATTATTGCGTTCGGGAACAAGCCCTCCCCTGTGACGATGTGCCCCTCCCACCCCTCAAACTCTACCCCCTCCCTCTCTGCCCCCCCCCGCTGCTCCCTCGCTGCCCCCTCATGCTCCCTCTCGCCCCACCCCCTCCCTCTCTGTGCCTCTGTGTCCCTCTCTGTGCCTCTGTGTCCCTCTGTGTTCCTCTCTGTGCCTCTGTGTTCCTCTCTGTGTGTCTGTGTCCCTCTCTGTGTGTCTGTGTCCCTCTCTGTGCCTCTGTATCCCTCTCTGTGCCTCTGTGTCCCTCTCTGTGCCCGTCTGTGTCGCTCTGTGCCTCTGTGTGGTTTCTTCTTTTAAAATATTTGTATTTTATTAGAAGTAAGTACAATTGTATACAATCATATTTTCATAATACATTTTATGTACAGCTTCTTATTTTTTTATTATTGTAAAGAGGAAAAATAAAAATAAATTAGATAATAAAGTATAGAAAAACGTGAGATATATAGTGTGTGGTGAAGAAAAATAGAGAATGAAAGAAGAAAGTTAAAGAGTAGAAAATAGGAAAAAGAGAGTAAAAGAAAAAAGGAAGAAAAAGAAAAAAGAAGTAAGGAGATCTTATTTATAATCTTGAACATCCCTCGCCCAGTCACGAGACAGTTAGCTTCTACAATTGTGTTGCACCATATGATTCCAAAAAGACGGCAAATGGAGACCAACTCGTTATGAATTGGTCAGATTTATCTATTAGGAGGAATCGCAATTCCTCAAGATGTGCGGTGTCCAACATAGTTGCAATCCGCATTTTGAGCGTTGGTATTGGTGCATTTTTCCAAAACGTAAGTATTAATTTTTTTGGTATTATTAAACCATAATTAAAAAATAATTTTTGAGATGGATTCAGTTTATTCCCATCTTCCATTACCCCAAATATAATCAATTCATTATTAGGTTCCATTTTTATCTTAAATACTTTTGTAAATATTTCAAAAATATCACTCCAGAATCTATAAAGTTTTATACAGGAAACAAAAGAGTGTGTTATAGTTGCGTTTTGGGTTAAACATTTATCGCAAGTGGGGGATATATTTGGATAGAATTTATTTAATCTTGTTTTTGAATAATATAATCTATGTAAAATTTTAAATTGAATTAGATTATGTCTTGCATTAATCGAACATTTGTGAATGTATATCAAATACTTTTCCCATGTAACCTTCGTAATTTTTATCATTAATTCCCGCCTCTGTGTGGTTTCAACAGGCCCCTGTACAACTGCAGTAGGACCTCCTTGCTCCTATACTCCAATCCTCTTGCTATGATGGCCAACATATCAATTGCTTTCTTCAATGCCTGCTGTACCTGCATGCTTACTTTCAGTGACTGATCTACAAGCACACCCAGATCTCGTTGCACCTCCCCTTTTCCTAATCTGACACCATTCAGATAATAATTTGCCTTCTTGTTCTTGCCTCCAAAGTGGATAACCTCACATTTATCCACATTATACTGCATCTGCCATGCAACTGCCCACTCACCCAACCTATCCTGCATCCTCATAGCATCCTCCTCGCAGCTCACCCTGCCACTCAGCTTTGCATCATCTGCATACTTGGAGATGTTTGGTAACAACGTGGGAACATGGAGATGCACGACAAGGTGTGTTTGGAGGGAAGGGGTGGTTGGGCGATGGTTGGAGTGGAAGTGGTTTGTCGTTCGTGAGATGGTGGCTCCTTTAACAGGGCTTTTGTGTCTCCTAACCCATAGACTGGAGATTTTCAACACCACTCCAAAAGATCTCTCTTTAACGGGGATAGCTTGGACCCGATAGCAGCACAGAATCAGGCAGGTATAGTTGGTAATTAACTTTATTCCGATACTGTAACACAGGAATGGGTACACCGTACTCACACAGAGGCTCAGGATTGAGCGAGGGTTCCGAAGAGGGGCTGGCAGGTTCGAATCCGTGTAGGCAGTCGGGAAATCGCTGGAGAGTCTTGCATGAATGCTGAGAACAATCTGGCACTGTGGGAACGGTGAGGAGAGTCTATATACCGGATTCATTGGTGATCAGAGGCAACTGAGTGCCACAGGTGAGGAGAGTTGGGCTGATGAGAGGGGAGTGGCAGGCAGGCAGGAGAGGGCAGACTGTGACGCTCTCGAGATTTTGTGCAGTCATGGGGCAGTGAGTCCCAAGAATCTGACCTCCCCACCATAGAAGGGATTTATCGGAGTTGATGCCTCAGTAAGGCAGCCAGCATCATCAGAGACCCACTCCACCCTGGTCACACGTAATCATTTCACCCCTGCCATCGGGAAGAAGGTACAGGAGCCTGAAAACTTTAACGCCCAGGTTCAGGATCTGCTTCTTCCCGACAACCGACAGGCTATTAAACACAACAACCTCAAATAAGCTCTGAACTACAATAGACTATTATTATTATTATTATTATTATTATTATTATTATTATTATTATTATTATTATTATTATTATTATTATTATTATTATTATTATCGCACTATTGTTTGTTTTTTGTGTGTATATATATATATATATATATATATATATATATATCATGTGTACTTGTGAGTGTGTGTGTATGGAAACACACTGAACTTTTTTTTCTCTCGTTTATTATATTGTTTACACTACAGTGTACTATGTTTACATATTCTGTTGTGCTGCAGCAAGTAAGACTTTCATTGTTCTATCTGGGACATATGACAATAAAACTCTCTTGCCTCTTGACTCAATTCAAGTCATAAGTATAAAACGTTACACTGTGTTTTAATTGATCCCTCTGAACCATCCAGCCTTTGATTGTGCATATACAAGTTCCAAGCACCTGAACAAAGCCTGGAAAGTCATGCTTGTGTATAAGCATGACTCATTGCTCTGCTAACTCTTCATTAATACAAAGGTGAATTATATAAAGATTCATCCAAGCTGTTGGGGTGTCGAGGCATCACAGATTTCAAATACAACCTATCAAACAGTATCTGCAGGTTTCCTCCAAGTCACACACCGTTCTAATTTGGAAATATATCACAGGTCCTTCACCCTCACTGCTTTTGCATTCTGGAACTGCCCCTCCAATATCAGTAAGGGAGAACCTTCAACAGGCAGTTTACAACAGTTCATGAAGCATAACTTATTTTCAAGGGTATTTAAAGGTGGGTAGTAAATGCAGGTGTAACACTGCTCAGACCTCAAAATGATAAATATTTACTACCTCATCTTTGGGGAGAAAGCAGGAGGACAGCAATTGATTAAAGCAAAATCACCACTTGGGTCCTGACAAATTGGGAAGCAGTTCCAATAACACGAGAAAGTGAGAATATTAAGACATACAAGTTCAATACGCAAGAGTGCAGGAAACGGTGCACAACTGTAGTACTGAGAGATATTGTTTAATTCGGAGTTAATGTCAACAGTGTCTATGTTTACTAAATAATAACAGCAAGGGACATGACACATCATCCTGAAAAAATCTGCAATGTCAAATCTATTTCTGAAATGAATAGCAAACCAGCCACTAAAGAGGTAACACAGGTCAACAGTGAATTGGGTCAGAGTGCTTCACATTCTTCATATAAAAAAAACTCCATCTCCAGACATTTAGAAAGATCCAGTTATCTGGTAAATCCCATTAATAGACTACAGCTGCAAATATTGTGTGCAAGTGAAACATGTTTTCAGGCAAGGGATGTATTATGGCACATTTGTAATTAAGTGCACACATTAGTCACATTTACAAATAAACTGCCGACACCTTTATTTAGTTTAGTTTAGAGATACAGCGTGGAAACAGGCCCTTTCGGCCCACCGGGTCCGCGCCGACCAGCGATCACCGCACATTAACACTATCCTATACCCACTAGGGACAATTTTTTAAAAACATTTACCAAGCCAATTAACCTACAAACCTGTACGTCTCTGGAGTGTGGGAGGAAACCGAAGATCTCGGAGAAAACCCATGCAGGTCATTGGGGAGAACGTACAAACTCCGTACAGACAGCACCCGTAGTCAGGATCGAACCCAGGACTCCTGCGCTGCATTCGCTGTGAGGCAGCAACTCCACCGCTGCGCCACAGTGCCGCCTGTGTGATGTAAATGCAATGGTAATTGTTAATCTACAATAAAGTGGGTACCCATGTTCTGTAGCTTATGGTACCTGCTAAAGGTTACTAAAAGTAGATTTTACAGAATGGCTCAGAATATCTTCACATTTTCAAATGACAAATTCAATTTTCCATTTCCCTACTTAATTTCCATTGAAGACTGATTGAGTGCTCTCGTCCCCACTTGCAACTCTCTATTTTAGATTGAATCTTTCCTAATTCCAGAGTATATTCACGTCCTGTAAATTATCTTCTTTAATTTTGATAGCTTTGTCATATTTGTATATTTTACTGCAGGTCTTGAGAGTCTTAACTCTAGGTCATTTGAGAAAATATTAATCAAGAGACCTCTCCCAAGAGACCATTGTAGAACGTCACTAATAATGTCTGAAAATGATGTGAACCGTGGATTCTACTGGTCAACCTAGTCAACATAAGCACTGTAGAATAATCACACTGAATTCGCTGCAGTTTAATTTTATTGTGGGAAATCCAAGTAGCACACAACCACTGGTTATCATGTTGCTATGTCACTCCTTCAAAGAGTACCTGTAAATTATATTAATAATAAGAGTTTCTGTTTACTAACTCAAATTTGTTTATAATTTATGAACTTCCCAGATGTTCCATCAACTTTAATATGGAATATCGAGCATCTTTATGTAGTGTACTAGGTCACATCAGCTTGTAAGTGGAATTGCAGGCAGAATTGCCTTGTTAAAGGAACTCCTGCATCTGAAGAAGGATCCCAACCTGAAACATGGCCTGTCCATTTCCCTCCGCAGATGCTGCCTGAATTGCCGAGGTCTTCGAGCATGTTGTGCTTTGCTCACAATTCCAGCATCTCCAGTTCCTTGTGTCTCCAGAGTTTGTCCATTCTTTCAGCCATATTTGATCTGGCTATTTAATCTCAACATGGTAGACCCAACTAATCCTAAGATTACGATCTTGGAATGGAAAATAGTAAGATTAAATGAGAACTTACCAGTTTGAAGTTTGATCTTTATTTTATGAGGAGTTACGATACAAGATACAAGATACATTTGTCACATGTACCAATTGGTACAGTGAAATGTGTGGTCGCCATACAGCGATACGAATAATAAAGAGCACAGAACACGATAGTTTTTAACACAGACATCCCCACACAGCGGGATCAAAGTTTCCCACTGTGAGGGAAGGCTCCAAAATTCAGTCATCCTCCTCTGTTGTCCTCCCGTGGTCGGGGGGCTCCCAAGCCCCCGCTGTCGCCACTACAGGCGGCCCGATGTTCAAGCCCGCTCGCCGGGGTGATGGAAGTCCGACGTCGGGACTGGAGGACATCCTCCGCAGCTTGGACATCCGAAACGGCCACCTCCTACCAGAGTCCGTGGCAGAGTCCGTGGCTCCCGAAGTCCACAGGCCGCGCCGGGCGGAGATTCAACGCTGGCGGCCCTCGGCAAATGGCCCCAGGTCTCCGCAATGTTGAAGACAGCGCCGGCCCCGCTGGAAGCTCAGCAGCTCCGATGTAGATGCAGCAGGCCCTCCACAGCGATCCCAGGTAAGGCATCGCCCGCTCCGCTGTGAATCCAGCGTTGCGCCGCCACTGCTGGAGCTCTGGTCCGGTCCCCGGCAGGAAAGGCAGCTCCAATCCAGGTGGTAGGCCGCGAGGAGGGGGGCGAGGGCGTGACTCGGAGAGTAGTCGCGTCCTCGCCAGGAAGTGACTGGGAAACGGTTTCCCCCTTACCCTACCCCCCTCCCCCACATAGAAAAGTTAGAGAAACTAAAGAAACATACTTTTAAAACTAACTAAAAATAAAAAAAAGATAGAAAAACAAACAGACTGTAGGCAGAGGCTGCCTTCAATGCGGCGCCCCTAGTGGCCATGAGGGATTACGTGAAGAGCCCGCCAGCCCGCATGCGCATCAATCTTCAAAGCAGCGGTGTGAAATCACAGATAACAGTTGATCAACTGAGTATACTAAGATTCGAGAAAGTAGAACTTCCAGCTGATCCTTATGAGAGAGGGTTGGGAGCGGAGGGCACGTAATCCCTCATCGTAACTCCTCATAAAATAAAGATCAAACTTCAAACTGGTAAGTTCTCGTTTAATCTTACTATTTTACTTCGGAGTCACGTGAGTGACTACGTGAAGATTTCAAAGCTCAGAGATTTCATGCCGTGGACATGAGTCCATGCGTCACTCACTTCATCAATTGACCAAGGATGAGTGAACTTTAATCATGCATTCAGACATGACATAGATATAGACATGCTGATGCTTTTTTATGGACAAATAATAACAATAGTAATTCCTGTCATCCGGTTTGTATAAATGTATGGAAAGATCATTCGTTTGACCACCCTGCAGACGCTAGGACGTGGTACAGCGGAATGTCCATACCCCTGCCGCTGAAACTGTTGCAGCCCTGGTGGAGTGAGATTAAAATATCAGAGTCACTCCTGCACAAGCCAGAACCTGTTTAACCACCTGGAGATGGTCTGTACTGATACCTTCTTATGAGGTTTATGTAACTAACAAACATTGCTAGATCAGTGCCCCTAAGTGACCTAATGTATATTAGGTCACACACAACCGAAGGTCCATGGGGTATGCCCAAATTCTAGTTAGAGACATGATGCCCCTGGTCTGCTCTGCTTGACTAAGCCATGAACATAAATTGTTATTTGCCTGCAGATGTAACCGTGCTGTCCAGTCGCGCTATGCAATGACTGGACCCGTTGCGCTGAACCAGTGCCATGAGCATAACCACTTGTAAGTGAGTTTGACCAAGGACAGGGATGACACCAGAGCCCACCGGCGAAGCGGCGTCAGCACAATGTTAACATCCCATATCTCTGCGTACCTGGGCCTGGGAGGTTTGAGTTGAAGATACCCTTCATGAATCTGGATATCAGAGGGTGAGACCCAACAGAGTGGGTCCCGCTCCTTGCAGAAATATGATGAGAAGGCACATTTGGCACAGTTAATGGTACTATAACTAATTTTATCTCAAAGACCCATTCGAAAATGAACTCCCAGTTGTCCATATCCGTGCCGTATATATGTCAACGAATTGATTTATCATGCATTGGATGGTTGCCCGAGTCACGGGCTGAACCAGCAATACTAGTTAGAATTAACCATATAAGGTTCTATATCATTCCCAACATTTGCGGGAACCATGGCTGCATAGGACAGTCACTACAAAAAATGCCTGAAGCGGGATTACAGAATGTGCAAGACCCGACTGATGAGGCAAAATGGAGGAAGACAAACCTCCCCAGTGTAGCGAGAGTGCATCTATCGCCACTGCCATGCCACCTATATATATATATATTTTCTACTGGTGATTGAGCCTGATTGCAACATCTCGATCTTAGTGTTCCATGAGTCACCAAGTCATTAAATACTTAGTGATCCAACATCCATTCTGTTTTGACATTGATTTTACATGATGATACACCAGTGCCAAATGAGGTTAGGTAAACCATTCCCGGATACTTTGACTTGATTGCACCCATGTGATTAACATATGACACCACCAAAGTGTATCAACTTGGACTTGAACATGCTGATTATGCATATTCGCACAACCCTTAACCCATAGAATGCACCTAGTGTCTAAAGGTAGTTGATACCATAGAACTGAAGAATAGGTAACTCATGCAAATCCCATCACCTCCGTAACTAGAGATTGGATTCGTAATTTCACATCTTTAAGCACTCGCATCAGTTTGTAATATAACTGAAGATTTACTGACGAAAAGTTAGTGGAGCAATGCTGAATACTGTTCGTCCACCATAGTGACTTTCATGGAGGTAAATAACGAGACCTACTTACCAGCGTCTCTAACTCCAGGTCCCTTACCTTTGCTGGAGTTCCAGCGAAATTTCATTCGCAGACTCTGTCCATGTTGTCATTTCCTTTAGATCGCTGATGCTGCTGGCCAACTTCTCTTGTAGTGGCTAGTCCATCACCGACGGAGCAGCAATTTTAGAGGCAAAGCACCGTTTTCCCTCATGCGATTGTCGTGCATTATGCATTAAGCATGGGACCCTGGCACAGTCATATTCGGGTTTCTGTTTGGAGTCAATCCATACTAACCTTAGACACTCTTTTAGAGTGGGAGTAATTGCACCTGAACCAGGTGTCACCATCCATCTCCTCAATTTGTCTGTGCATGCCTCTGTACCAAGCATGTTTTGCGACTCCATCTCCCATGGTCTTATAATATATATGGCTCCATCTTCATCCTTTCTACATCCGAATGGGAGGAATTATGTCCTGAACCAGGGGCTGCCTCAGGCATGTGTGCATGTATTTTAGCACCATCTCCATCACTGCGCTCAACCGAGTGGGAGGAATGGCAACCCTGAACCAGGCATTGCTTCAGGCTCATTTGCATACTCCTGTAGCACTCTCTCCACCACTCCATCATTTGAGTGGGAGGAAATTTGCAACCCTGAACCAGGAGCTGCTCCCTGACATGCCTTTAGATGGAACGTTCTTTGACTGCGACGAATCGCAATCTTGTCTGACATAGATGCCCAAGACTTGGCACTCACTCTGAGTTGGGGTTGTCAGATTGCTTCCTTCAGCAGCCGCCAGGACTAGCTGTGCAAATTGATGCTCTGTTGGTATCCTCATTCCCCAAACAGGCTGCACGTGCTAGTGACTCCGAATCCTGCTCCTTTCCGATGCCAATGCAGTATACAGGGAAGGACTGGAGCGCCTCTGGCCCCCGTACGTCAGACATAGTGGGAGAAATGATGGAACAAAAACCTGCCACTTATTTGTCATGGGCAAAGACGTTTACATGAATGAAGACGCCCATCCCAGTTAAATCAGAGATTTGATTACTTTATTGATATGAATAATCAGCGTTTTGGGGATGAATCGTCCACAGTCCCTTAATGAGCGGAATTACCATGACGCCACCATGTATAGCTCGCACAGGTGACTGATAGGTATAGCTCAACAAGGCTTACCAAGCCAGTGATCTAGACCATGGCAGGTCCGATTATACTACACAATTTGTTGGTGTAAGTGAAAATAAAATTCTCTCTTGGTTATGATAGTCACAACGTGACCTAGTGGCAACTAAATAAATGACCACCCTGTATAGCCATACTTTAAAAGAATACACTATAACTAGACCACACAACCCATGTTACGGAAACCCAGACTCACGTACCTGCATAGATACCGGTGGTCTTGAGTTAAGCCCAAAGGCCCCTGATGTAGGTCCCATTCCCGTCCTTGATTTGGAGGGTAGAACTGCCGAGGTGCGTGGATAGTATATTTCCCCTGAAGGCCCCAGCTTGGGCCTAGGCCTGAAGACCTCTGCCCACAGAATCAGTTCCCTGGCTGCTACCAGCTTTAGAAAAAACAACTGCAATAGGAGACGTAAGGGTGATGTAGCTGTTAGTAACGTGAGGGGAACTCTGGTCCCCCCCCCCCAGGTATACTGGAATCTAATGTAGAATGTGCTCTGTTCACACTTCCGGGGTTGGGGTCAGACACACACTGACCCCTTGTACTCCTCTCCACTGAGGGGAGATTAGAAAGCAGCCCTGAAAACAGGCGCTGCCATAGTCCCCCGAGGACCTGCGCTGATATGGCCCTGATCCGTGGATCATATCAGGATGTGTAGAACGTCCGAGAACGTACCGTAATGATGGAGGGGAACCCTCCTGGCTGGCCTCGTCCAGCCCAGGCCTCTCTGACTCAATATAGTTGCCCTCCTTTTGGGCTGCCGAAGTCGGGGTCGCTGACCGTACTGTCAGCGAGTCGGGTAGTAAACCCGACGGCCACCGGCTACTCGCTCTACCGCGGACCGTAGCCGGCATTACCCGTGGTCTAAAGTACCCCGCGGTCCGAATTTAAAATACCTCGGGAGTCGCTGACCGCACTGTCAACGACTCGAGCAGCAACCCCAACGGCCACCCGCTACCTGCATACCGCGGTCCGTAGCCGGCATCCCCGTGGTCCAATTGGTTTCCCCGCGGTCTGACTGGGTTACCGTATGCTATATCCCACAGGAAATTCTGCGAGAAGAGTTTCCTGGAACAAAGGACAACCTGAAAAGTAAGTTTAAAACTTACCTGTAGGCTTTTAAACTTACCAGTGGAGGAGCAGCGCGCCTGCCCAGCCGGTCGCTGCGCCATGCGTTAGACGTAATCATGCGCATGCCGGCTGGCAGGCTCTTCACATAGTCACTCACGTGACTCCGAAATAAAACAATGTTTTACAGTTGCAATTTCCTGCTAACAACTATTGCTGGAACATTAAACTGGCTCAAATAAGAGCATTGATACTGACTTTTATGGACATTTCATTTCAGTATAAGAACACTGTCCCTCTAATGGTAGTGTAGAAATGTTTCTTGAGTACATATGATGCATGGTATGGAGATCTGTGCATTTTGTAAATCACATAACTGCTTCAAAATCAGTATTGGAATCAGAGTTCAATGTAAACATGCAGTTAGGACTTGGATAATTCCTACCTCATTACCTTGGTTATATGGAGCAATGATGACCTTTAGACTTTAGACTTTAGTCTTTAGACTTTAGAGATGCCGTGTGAAAACGGGACCTTCAACCCACCGAGTACGTGCCGATCTGTGATCACCCTGTGCACTAGTGCTATCCTACACACTAGGGAAACTTAACAATTTATAGATGCCAATTAACCTACAAACCTGTATGTCTGAAGTGTGGGAGGAAACCGGAGCACCTAGTGAAAACGCACATGGTCACAGGGAGAATATACAAACTCCATAGCATCCGCGGTCTGGATCGAACCCAGGTCTTTGGCGCTGTGAGGCAGCAACTCTAACTCTGTGCCACTGTGCTGCCCACCTGAAAACAGATTTTTGATAGAAAATAAATTTACTAAAACAAGACAGGAAAATATGTCCTCATGAAATTATATTTAAACAAAGGAACATAGGGCATACGAGCAGGAGCAGCACTTTAGTTCCCTAGAGCACATTCTGACATTCACTGAGATTAAGGTTGCTTTACAAGATGTTGGCTGGTTTAGGCAGAGTAAATAGAGGGATGCAATTCCCATTAGAAGATGTTTTAAAGACCAGGGATCATAAATGTATCAATTTGAACAATAGATACAATGGCATCTGAGGAAAAGAAAGCCAGAGTGTAGTCAGGATCTGGAATTCACTTAAGGTTAAGCTATGTTGCAAATCTTTATCTTTGAATCACTACATGCTATCAGGAATTTAAAATTTACTGGGAATCTATAGTGCATAAATCAGCATTGAACAATATGATGAGTGAAAATGATTAAAAATGATTTACAATTTGTTTTGATAACAATCCCTTGGAAAGAACACATTGTGTAATTTCTGCTTCCTGCATTTATACATTGAAATGAAATCAATTGATCTTTTCAGAAGTGAATTGGATAAGAATTTGAACGAGCGCAAATTGCAGGGCTGAGGGGAAAAAGCAGGAGAATGGGCTTGATGTGATTAATCTGTCAGGAGTCAGCAGAGACTCAATGGCCAAATGGTATTCTATTCCATGATAATACTGTGAGTCTCTAAAGCTGAGTTGTGCAAAGAACCTAAATCTCAAAACCTGGCTGCATTAACACGATTCGAGATTCTTCCTGTGGGTTTAGTTTGCATTAATATTCCAAGTGCTTTAGATGGTGGTGGTCATTTTCAAACCACATTTCAATCCTCTCTGAAAATTCACCACCTGGGAAAAAATTTAATTTTTGAAACCGATTGTGTTAATAATGTGATGGCTTTTGCAAAGAATACGCCGGTATTCATGGCAAGCAAAATAATCTTAAATTAAGATTGTTACATCGTTAAAGCATAGACAATTTGCACAGAGGAATTCAAGGGTAAATAACTAAAGGAAAATATAACATTATATCAGAAGAAATCCAATTTCTATCTGAGTTGCAGCAAAGCGTTATTCCTTGAAATAAATTATTTTGTTGGAAAAATTGTTTCATCTTTCTGGTACATTTTAACCATTCACATCAACAAAATGTGCCTGGATATTGAGACATTAACAAATAATTGTTCACACATTACTGTTTTCCAAATTATCACTGCCACTCTCAAGGTTCAATATCTATACATAGCTAAAACTCTGATCTTGTTATCTTCCGGTTTGGCGGTCTTTCTATTTGTGCAAAAACGGTTTGCGATAACGCTACAATTTTCGCCAGTTCACTCGCCGTTCTCCTATGCTGCGAGTGCCCCAAGTTTCGTTCCGATCGGTTGAATGTCGTAAAAGTTAGCGAGGTTTAAAAATCCTAAAAACGTGCGTGCGCAGATCGATCTCTTCTTCTGCCATTCAGCGCCGCGTGGGCAGGTCCCTTCCCTGTCACTCCATGGGATGGTCCACCCCTTCCTGTGCCATCGCGTCTTTACTGGAGCTGAGGGTGGTGGGCGGAGGTTTCCAACCGGACTTTCGGAGGGACCCGAAGCAGCCCAGCCCCAAGCAGCCCCTCCCCGATCAGCCCCGCCCCAAGCACAGCCCCACCCGAAGAAGCAGCCACGCCCCAAGAAGCAGCCCCGCCCCAAGCAGCAGCCCAGCCCCAAGCAGCAGCTCAGCGTTGGAGCCCTGACCCACCCCAGCCCAGCCCAGCATGGGAGACCCAGCCCAGCCTAGTCCAGCATGGGAGACCCAGCCCAGCCCAGAGTCGGAGATGTCGCCAAACGGAAAGCGGAGTTTCTGATCCCGGGGGAGGAGAATGACCAATGACCATCGCCCGCTGTGAGTCCATATTACACTGTCAATTCCAGCCACTACCCCTCTGGGCCCCTTAATTGGTTCTCCATCCCCCCCCTCCCCCATGTTGCCCCGCTTTCCCCATGGCTCTTCCCCGTCTTTTCTCCGAGCTCATTCCCCCCGCCCACACACCCCTCTCCCCCCACACCTCCCCCCCACCCCACACCCCCCCCGCCACACCCCCTCTCCCCCACACCAACCCTCCCCCCACACCACCCCTCCTCCCCTCCCACCCCACACCCCCCCGCCACACGCTCCACTTCCCTCCCCCTTCCCCCTCCTCCCCTTCCACACATGAAGAGGAGGGGGAGGGAGTGCTCGGGGATGAGCGGCGCCTGTGCCTTTAGGGGCTATCGTTGAGTGAATATTGCGTTGGGGGAACGGGTTGTGTTGTGGGGAATGGGTGAGTGGTGGAATATTGCATTGGGGAATGGGTTGTTTTGGGGGACCAGGCCTTCCGTGTGACTGGGACACAACGGGTCCCACTTAGTCTAGTTTGTAGTTTATATGCCTGATGCAAGCTATGAATAACCAAATACTAAAATAATTGAATAACCTGCAATTTGGGAAGTGGTTCAAGAAGTGTTATCCAATTATTTTCTGTTACGGTGACTGCTTTCGGACACTTGTTTGTTTTCCCTTTTTAAGAACTTTGCTTTGGTTGCCAGCATGTGCAATATTTGTAATCTACAAAGAAAGCTGAGCAACATTATTAATCTTTAATTAGTAGTATGAAAACAAGTGTGGCTTACTGTTCACAAACGGTTGTAGATAATTTATGAATGAATGAATGAATGAATGAATGAATAAGTTTATGAATTAATAAGTTTATTGGCCAAGGTATGTTCACATACAAGGAATTTGCCTTGGTGCTCCGCTCGCTAGTGACAACATGACATACAGTGACAATTAAGAATGACACATAAAACATTAAACATTAATAATAAAACATTATCGATTAAACATGTGAATTAAATAAAATGCCAGAGCAAAAGGAGGCTACAGATTTTTGGTTATTGAGTAGAGCTACTACTTGTGGAAAAAAGCTGTTTTTATGTCTGGCTGTGGCAGCTTTGACAGTCCGGAGTCGCCTTCCCAGAGAGAAGTGATTCAAAGAGTTTGAGGCCAGGGTGAGAGGGGTCAGAGATGATCTTACCCGATCGCTTCGTGGCCCTTGCAGTGCACAGTTCGTCAATGGAGGGAAGGTTGCAGCCAACAACCTTCTCAGCTGATCAGCCTCTGGGTGTCGCGCTTGGTGGCTGAGCCAAACAGACCATGATGGAGAAGGTGAGGACAGACTCTACGATGGCCGTATAGAATTGGACCATCATTGCCTGTGGCAGATTGTGTTTCCTCAGCTGCCGCCGGAAGTACATCCTCTGTTGTGCCTTTTTGAATGTGGAGTCGATGGTAGCCCACCATTTAAGGAACTTGGGAGATGATGCTCCCAGGAACTTAAAAGACTCCACAGATGTGACCGTGGTGTTGTTGATGGTGAGTGGGGTGAGGGGAGGAGGAGCTCTCCTAAAGTCTACAATCAATTCCACTGTCTTCAGAGCATTGAGCTCTTAAGAGACTGGTCAACTGTATTATCATTATCCATAATCAAAATTGGAGCAAACGGAAATACATTTTATCAAAATGTGTAGTCGTTCAAACCGTAAAAGTCTTCTTGTTGGTGTACTGAAATGCAGATTTAGAACTATAAATAACACCAGAAACATAGTGCCGTTGGATCTAGATGGTAATTATTTTTTTGGAGAGTGTCTTTGTCAGACCTACTGGCAAATGAATAGTAGATTAAATATAATGCATGGGGTTGCCAATTGGCAATTGCCAATTGGTTTAAATCAATATTATTGGGGAAATAATTACATTGGAAGCATTCTCTCTGAGGTGAGAACAAGCAGTGACGAGAATGATGATATTGTTTAACTTTTGCTCTTACTTTGGAGAAAGTTGTGCACTGATGATTAGTTACATCTTTTAGTTTGAGGCCTGATGTCTGTTTGTTCCCAAGTTCCAGTTTCTGCCTCTGCCCTTTGTCTCAGGCTTTAATTTCTGATCTGTTCTTAGTTATTGGAATTCATATTGGCCGAAGTCAACTGTACTTTGAGGGTGTTGGAGAAATGCGTAAAGTGAAAACAGTAGTGTGTTTTAGTGTCACCAAGTAAGGAGTAAACAAGGATAGGTGACATTTCAGAAGAAGGGCAGCATGGTGGCGCAGCGATAGTGTTGCTGCCCTACAGCGCTTGCAGAGCCGGAGACCCGGGTTCGATCCCGACAACGGGTGCTGTCTGCATGGAGTTTATACGTTCTCCGCGTGACCGCGCGGGTTTTCTCCAAGATCTTCGGTTTCCTCCCACACTCCAAAGACGTATAGGTATGTAGGTTAATTGGCTTGTAAATTGTCCCTAGTGAGTGTAGGATAGTGTTAATATGTGGGGATTGCAGGTCGGCGTGGATTCGGTGGGCCAAAGGGCCTGTTTCCACGCTGTATCTCCAAACTAAAGTAAACTAAACGGATCCCAACCCAAAACATCACCTATCCACGTTCTCCATCGATGCTGCCTGACCTGCAGAGTTGCTCCAACACATTGTGTATCTTTTCGTAAACCAGCATCTGCAGTTCCTTGTTTCTACAAGGAGTAAAGGAAGATGCTCCAATGTGCTAGTACAGGCAATAAAAGACTGGATGTACAAAACATTGTTCACTTAATTATTATTAACACTCTTCTGTTGAGCATTACCACTTGATGTGATTTGACCTTGAATGTTGTATTGGTAATTTATTTTTTCCATTGTATGCATTCCATTCTTGCTTTGTATGGACCAGCAGCTCAGGTCTGAAACAAAAACTATATTCCAATGCCTAGATGCTATCCCCTTGATATCTTTTACATGATACCAGGCTTTCCTAGGATTTCCTAGCATTTCAGTTCATAGCACTGTTTCAAGTTTCTGACTTCCTTGTTGAAATCTGTAATAGGTAATAGGTTTTCAACCACTCCCCTTCATTCCCTGCTGAAGGCTTTCAGATCAAATTAAACCATTTAACTCTGCTTTTTTTGGTTGCTCTAGGTTTAAAGAGCAAGAAGTATTTCAACAATTGTGGTGAGTTATTCTTTGTTTAATGAATTACAACTGTTGTGGATTATTGTGTTTCCAATAGAAAAATCCCCCCCCCCGCCCCCCCCCCGCAAAACAAAAACAGTACACTTTGCAGGAAGAAAGGATAATTTGCAATATATTGTCTGTATATGTGTTCTTTATCCTGCCAACATCACTATATCTTTACTTCTGGCAGAGGGCTATGTGCTTTTGTCAAGGGCTGGACTGTGTAAGGTGTTTCTGTAGGCAAAGGAAACAGTGGCAGAATGTGTCAATAATTAAAGAGCTGAGCAAACTCAACACAGATTCTGTGATTTGTAACCATCCATGCCATAGGATATTCTGTTACAAGTGTTGCTGAATGAAAGAAGCCAGCCAACAATTAGCAAAACCAGTTTGTTGCCTGAATACTGCCTAGCTTATCAGCAGATACAGGCAAGCTGATACATTTCCCATGGGGAATTGGAAGTAACAGTAGAAGCTGATATGATTATGACTAATAAGAGCTGTTAAAGACACAAACATGGCTGAAATCTTTGCATCTTGTTTCAGATAGCATGTTATAGCTTATGGCTCCACTTAATATTAAATACTAGTTGACACTTCAATGCAGTACTGAATAAATGTAACATCATCTATGGCAATGTATAATGGAGGAATTGTGCAGAGGACTTGTTCAATGGAAATGGTGCCTATTTCCAGTGGTCTGGGGTATTATAACATGGCTGTAACATTTTGGGGAAAGTTGAGAAGCCTTCATGATGACATGCCGGAATAATCCTGTGGCAATCTTCTTCATCAAGAACTGAATACTTGGTCATCCGTTTCCTTGATCTTCATGGATTCTTTGTGTTTGAAGAACAACTGTTGCAGACAGCACACTTCAAAGTAGTTGATTATGTCAAGTGCTTTGAGAAGTGCACAAGTGAACCTTTATGTTAAAAACCGATTGAATCATTCTCTTCAGTGATCTGGTGGTGATATTATGGAGCCCCCTTCTCCACTGGCTAGAGCTCCCTCTATTTCTTCTAACATATCATGTCTGCAATTCTCTGACGCAAGTGCAAAGATTTATCAAAGCAGTACGCATGACTGTGATGGTGCTACCTTTGGAAGCACTGCAGAAATGAAAATAGTTTCAGTTATAGTCATCCTTCTTTAAATATTTAATCTATAAGGGAACTATGAGCTAAAAGTATTAAACCAAGATATAATGCCTATTGCACCATGTGTCATTGTGAAGGGATTCTAAATCATCAATAATTAAATGCTGATAGCATATTAGTATTGTAATGTGATTATAGAAGGTTATTACAAGATAATGATTATGTTGGATGTGGGCATTTATAATTTAAGAGAGAGCGTAGATTGCATTTATATTGAATTTCTAAATTTAATCTCAGTTGCATGTGGATTAAGCAAAGACTAAAACGGATTTTGGTCTGTCAGATTGATCTAACTAATTATCTTAAATTCTGCTGCTTGAGTCCAACAAATCTGCCTTGCAGTGTATAAATGAGAGCTTGGTAAAATGGCAGGAGAGCAATGACAGTCTGTTATCCATCACGAGTCCACTGACAACAGATGTTCCACATTGTGAACATGTATCCAAGCAGAAAGTGGAGGACTCAGCTTGTCTGCAAAATTCAATGGCTGAGTGCAACTGGCCGGGCTGGTGGTTCAAAGGTGAATCACCAGCATTCAGCCACTCTCAGGGGAGTCAAGTCCTCGACATAAGTAGCTACACTGTTAGCCCAGAATATGCAGAGATGCTGAGGCCTTTGCCACTCTACTTAACCATGGAATTATGTGGGATCACACTGGGAAATCTGCCTACAGATGCTGAATTTTATTTTTTTCTTCCTCTGAAATTAATTTCCACCTGAATTATGACTATTCGTGACTGGTGCAGGATCATAGAGGTAGGTTCACTGCTGTAATAATGGAAGGTTTCCGCAAGATAATTATAATATTTGTTATGGCATCAGGGATTTCATTATATGTTCCTGCCTGATATTCTGGGTAATGTCACAACAGAAGGGCAGAGAAGAGAGTGAATGTTAGTTTAAGGCTTTGTTATCTCTTTCAAGTATATTGTCAAGATGTTGACTGGTTTTCAGGTTGAAAACATGGTTTGTAGAAGATTCTAAAGTCAGTTTAGTTTAGAGATACAGCATGGAAACAGGCCTTTCGGCCCACCAAGTCCATGCTGACCATTGATTACCCGAATACGTTCTAGTTCTATGTTCTACACACTAGAGGCAATTTACAGAAGCCAATTAATCTATAAACCTTCACCTCTTTGGAATGTGGAAGGAAAACGGAGCACCTGGAGTACACACAGGGAAAACGTACAAACTCCAAAGTCTTGTGGGAAAATTGGAATCAACAGTCATGTTGGTTGGAGTTACTGGGTGTTGGTAAGCTTGCAGAGTTTGGGTATTACACTCAGACTCTGCTGCTGAGATTCCACCTGGAATCTAAAACCCAAGGCATGTACCCATTACATGCTGCATTTGTAATGAGTAGGTCTGTACTGAGTAGAGTTTCCTTTTTGTTACTGAGCAGGTTTGTACTGAGTAGTTTCCTGGGTTTGTACTATGCAGTAGTCTGGACTTGCTTGCAACTGCACATTGCAATCCCTTTTGGAACTAATAGCCACCACTTGAATAATTTGGCCCAATGTTTCAGTTACAGTTAAGCTCTGTTTTAAAATGATTATAGACTGTGGGGTGTATTGGATGGTGCCTCCTCCCAGGTGCCAAAATGAATCACCCAGAGTTACAGGCTGGTATATTTAATGAAGTGTAAGCTTGCTGAGACCAATCCGCAACTCATGAAAATAATGAACATTACATTACTTGCAGAAGCACAGACAGGATTAGCTGTCACGCTGCTGACATTTCTCTGCGAATGTCCCCTGAAACCAGCACTAAATTTGATCTGAAGGCATCTTCTGCCTGATACGAGGGCCGCTCCAATGCTCCAATGAAGTAGCACACTCTCCCAGCAGAAAGAGAGGTGGTTCGGCACTTTTAGTTTATTTAAGTTGATTTCAGTGGTTTATAGTGGTTTGTAGCATTCTGGGATGCATTTGTAAATGTGGTGAACAAAATGAAATTATTCCATCCCTCAAGTGTTACTGTATGATTGGGAACTTTCACAAATCTTCAGTGACGCCGAACACACTGACAATTTTGACAGACCCTACATGGGGGTTGGAGCTGTTCAAATTGTCATTGAAATTGTGCAAACATGTTTGCACTGAAGCAGTCCCCCCCCCCCCCCCCCCCCGCCTTGTCCCAAACAACATTCCACTGAGTCACATTCGAGTACTGGGAGTCCAGGCTCACTGTGGAAGCCTGTGGTGAGGGAGATACTGGAACAGAGTACGGCGTTGGGGACAGACGGTGCAGCAGGTTTGGGGCAATGGGTGCTGTGCCCGGGTGTGTTCAGAATGACTGTTTGTATTTGTACGAGTGTCACAGTGTTATGTTCGCAGCTTTACGTGAGTGCATTACCAAAGAAGGAAAGTGAAAGCTACACGAAATTACCACAGACTTTGAAGTCAATTATTCCTGACCAGCGTTCACGAGCTGGGGAATTAATCAGGAAATAAGCATGGCATTCTTCCACAGACTTGTTCTTTATTTCTGTCTTGTCCTTTGGGATTTTTGGATAATGCATGATATGAAAATATCACCAGCCTTCAGTCATGCATAGTAATGTCAATGACATTCTGTGCATCTGACTTTTTGTAATCCCAAGATATTGAAACAAATACTTCAGCACAAATGACAACAAAGAAAATATGCTATCATAATGAACTAATTTTAAATAAGAAATAATTTCGTGACATTTTATTATAATAATGTCAGACTTTGGTATTTGCAACACCTTTATTAAGAATCATGTGACAAAACAAAGCTAATAGTGATTTGCAAGCCTGGGGAAATGCATTGTTCTCGTGTGTTGTAATGTGGTAATAGTTGTCGACTAATTCCGAGCAGGACGAGGATACATAATCAAATCAAATTTAATATAAAATCCCTTTTATGGAAGTATTCCAAGCAAATGTTTATCTCTTTCAGTGCAGGCAAACGTGTCATTTCATTTATCGTGCTTCTGTTGTTCTTTATCAGGGGCGTAGATAGGGTGTATTCTGAGAAACTTCTCCCCATTGTTGAGATGTCTAAAACCAAAGGGCAGGGGCTTAAGGTGAGGAGTAAGAGGTTCAGAAGGAATCTGATGGTGTTTTTTTGTTTCCACCCAGAGGGTGGCTGTAATCTGGAATGCATTGACTGTGGCAGCTGTGTACAAAAGCACACTCACAATATGGTAAAAGCGCCTGGATGAGCAGTGGAATCGGCAAGGAAAAGAAGAGATAGATACTTGATGGTCAGTATGGACATGGTAGGATCAAGGGCCTTCATCTGTTCCATATGAGTCAATGGCACCAGGACTCTGTGAGAACAGCACTGGTTGGAATTAGTAATGGTGCAATGATCTTAAATCCCAGATGTTGGGGGAGTCCAGAACCAGGGGACACAGTTTAAGAATAAGGGGTAGGCCATTTAGAATGGAGATGAGGAAAAACGTTTCCACCCAGAAATTGTGAATCTGTGGAAGTCTCTGCCTCAGAAGGCATTGGAGGCCAATTCTCAGGATGCTTTCAAGATAGAGTTAGAGCTCTTAAAGACAGCGGAGTCAATGGATATGGGGAGAAGGCAGGAACGGGATACTGATTGTGGATGATCAGCCATGATCACAGTGAATGGCAGTGCTGGCTCGAAGGGCCGAATGGCCTACTCCTGCACCTATTGTCTATTGTCTATTGTCTGTTGCAGGAAAGAACTGCAGATGCTGATTTAAATCGAAGATAGACACAAAATGCTGGAGTAACTCAGCGGGACAGGCAGCATCCCTGGAGAGAAGGAATGGGTGACGTTTCGGGTCGAGACCCTTCTTCAGTCTGATAGGGCCTTCATCCGAAACATTACCCATTCCTTCTCTCCAGAGATGCTGCCTGTCCTGTTGAGTTACTCCAGCATTTTGTGTCTGCAACATTTTCATACACAGTGTGGTATGTATGTGGAACGAGCTACCAGAGGTAGTTATTGAGGCAGATACAAAAACAAATTTAAAAGACACGCGGACAGGTACATGGATAGCGTGTAGAGGAAAATACAGGCAAATGTGACTCTCTGTGAAAGGCATCTTAGTCAGTTGAAGGGACTATTTCTGTGCTCTATGACTGGTCTCAATAGCATCCAGTACAGTTGCAGTAAGACTACCCATTTTTATATTCCAGTCCACTTGAAGCAACTGCCAACATCCATTCACCTTCTGTAAGTGGCTGCTGCATTTAAAACATAGAACAAAGAAGTGTGTTATTTTTCTGTTATGCATGCCCAAAATTTCATAAATCCCTTTGGTGTTGTGGTGTTCTACAATTTTTCTCCATATCAATAATAGTACTTTGTTGGTTTTTGCCTTCCTTCGAGATTAAACAACTTCACATGTTTTCGCATTATACTCTATTTACCAATTGTATGACAACTTACTTAACTTATTAATATCTCTCTGTAAACTATACTGCTGCTGTGTATTCATTCCTCCAAATTATTGATATGCATTGTTAACAGATGTGGTCCCAGCACTAATCCCTCTGGTTTGGGTTAGTTTAGTTTAGTTCAGATATACAATGTGGAAACAGGTCCTTCGGCCCACCGACTCCGCACCGATTAGCGATCCCCGCACACATGAAGGCTACCCTACACACACTTGGGACAATTTTTGCATTTACACCAAGCCAATTAACCTACAAACCTGTATGTCTTTGGAATATGGGAGGAAACCGAACATTTCGGAGAAAACCCATGCAGATCACCGGGAGAACATAAAACTCCATACAGACAGCACCCATAGTCAGGATTGAACCCGGGTCTCTGGTGCTGTATGGCAGTAGCTCTACCACCGTGCCGCCCAAGATTTTTTATTTGGATTCATTGAACAGTTTGGGCTAGGATGGTGTTCAGGACCTTGTGTGATTGCAATGTTTTTTATTCAGAGATATAACTGAGAATTGTTGAAATAGGCTAACAAACTAATAGTCTGATTGAATTACGTATTTCCAAGAACACGGTGTCAGCATTTCCCTGTCACCTATATAGCTATGAAATTAGAGCCTTAAAATTGTTCCATAATCAGTACTGGTGTGTTTGTCTCCTGGTCCGATTTAACTATTTCACAATGTGGTCATTTAAGCAAATCGGAAGCTTGAAGAATGATGTTTTAGTTTAATTTAGTGATACAGCGTGGAAACAGGCCCTTCAGCCCACCGAGTCTAATTTGAGAAAGGACCTCCTTGTGATTGAAGCAGTGCAGCGTAGGTTCACGAGGTTGATCCCTGGGATGGCGGGACTGTCATATGAGGAAAGATTGAAAAGACTAGGCTTGTATTCACTGGAGTTTAGAAGGATGAGGGGGTATCTTATAGAAACATATAAAATTATAAAAGGACTGGACAAGCTAGAAGCAGGAAAAAAATTCCCAATGTTGGGCGAGTCCAGAACCGGGGCCACAGTCTTAGAATAAAAGGGAGGTCATTTAAGACTGAGGTGAGAAAAAACTTTTTCACCCAAAGAGTTGTGAATTTATGGAATTCCCTGCCATAAAGGGCAGTGGAGGCCAAGTCACTGGATGGATTTAAGAGTGAGTTAGATCGAGCTCTAGGGGCTAGTGGAGTCAAGGGATATGGGGAGAAGGCAGGCATGGGTTATTGATAGGGGACGATCAGCCATGATCACAATGAATGGCGGTGCTGGCTCGAAGGGCCAAATGGCCTCCTCCTGCACCTAGTTTCTATGTTTCTATGTTTCCATGAGTCTGCACAGACCAGCAATCCGTGCACATTAACAGTACCCTATATATACTATGGACAATTTACATTTTTACCAAGCCAATTAACCTACAAACCTGAGGAAACCAAAGATCTCGGAGAAAACCCACGCAGGTCATGAGGAGAACATACAAACTCTGTACAGACAGTCAGCATCGAACCTGGGACCCGGGGCTCTGGTTGTAAAACAGCAACTTTACTGCTGCGCCACCATACTGACCTTCTAAGAAATTGTGTGCTTGTGAAATTAAACCTTTCTTATTGTGGTTACCTTTGAGCAGTTGAGGGCCTGTCCCACTTAGACGATTTTTACAGGCGACTAGGCTGTCACCACATGGTCGCGGGGTGACGCCTGTATGGTCGTGAGTAGTCTCCTCAAGTCGCGTACAGAGTCATAACGTTTTTCTGGTCGCCGCTGGATTTTGAAATGTTCAAAAGTTTTCGGCCAGGAAGACTCAGGTTGTCGCCAGGTGAGTTGGTTGTCGCCGGGTGCTGACTTCGGTGAATTTCATTGGCGACTACCTGTAGATTACTGTCACTCATACTATTGGTCCGCCCACAGGCTTATTAGAGTGCTCTCTCTCTCTCTCTCTCTCTCTCTCTCTCTCTCCCTCTCCCTCTCCCTCTCTCTCTCTAGCAGACTAGCTGTATGCATGTGGAGACGAGAGCACCTTGTGTTTCCTCTAGAGAGTTGCTAATTAAAAGACTATGGATTCTAACCACTGTGTGTGAGTCTGATCATTTCTTACATGGTGTCAGATATTTCGGACCCTCTCCTCGCCTAGTTGGTTTACATTTATTTTAGTTTGTTTCTTTGATCAGTTTGTGTTTTGACAACGGCCGCTTCTCTTCACAAGCCCGAACCTTTAGTGTTTGATGGTGACCTCGCCGAGTGTTGCCGCATCTTTGAAGATGAACTTCTACGTGATACTGATCTCACCCTGGAGATGGTTGAAAATCGCTGTCGCATTGCAGAAATGACAGATTCTCACACCAAATGTTTGGGGCATGGTCCCCATTCTGCCCATGATGTTAATGTTGCCGGCACAGTTTATCAGCAAAAGGATTTGAGTATAGGAGCAGGGAGGTTCTACTGCAGTTGTACAGGGTCTTGGTGAGACCACACCTGGAGTATTGCGTACAGTTTTGGTCTCCTAATCTGAGGAAGGACATTATAGCCATAGAGGGAGTGCAGAGAAGGTTTACCAGACTGATTCCTGGGATGTCAGGACTTTCATATGAAGAAAGACTGGATAGACTTGGCTTATACTCGCTAGAATTTAGGAGATTGAGAGGGGATCTTATAGAAACGTACACAATTCTTATGGGGTTGGACAGGCTAGATGCAGGAAGATTGTTCCTGATGTTGGGGAAGTCCAGGACAAGGGGTCACAGCTTAAGGATAAGGGGGAAATCCTTTAAGACCGAGATGAGAAAAAACGTTTTCACACAGAGAGTGGTGAATCTCTGGAACTCTCTGTTGGGTAGTTGAGGCCAGTTCATTGGCTATATTTAAGAGGGAGTTAGATGTGGCCCTTGTGGCTAAAGGGATCAGGGTGTATGGAGAGAAGGCAGGTACGGGATACTGAGTTGGATGATCAGCCATGATCATATTGAATGGCGGTGCAGGCTCGAAGGGCCGAATGGCCTACTCCTGCACCTATTTTCTATGTATCTATGTATCTATGTATCAGGCCCAACGCCCGTTTTCACAGGTGCCCGGCAGGTCTGATGTTATGATCATTAATAATTGTGTGAACTGTGGAGGTTCGCATGCAGGCATTCATGAACGTTGCCCTGCTTATGGAAGACTTTGCCACTTCTGTAAACGCAGGAATCACTTGATTCGATGTTGCCGTTCACTTGGAAACAGAGTACAGACAAAGCTATCTGTCAATCTGCTCCAACATGAGAGCTTGGATCCAGGGGCTTCCCATATGGCTCCCACGCAAGCTGTTCTGACTAACGAGGACATACTCTCTGCTAACGAGAATCTTGATATCAACATACATTCTTTGTCGGATTTGTCTCACTGAACATCAAGATCCCATGGTCACTCACCTCATTAACAAAATTAATGTTATTGTTAAACTAGACTCTGAGCTCAATGCAACGTTTTATCCTTATCTGAACTCAATAGGATTAGAAAAAATGAGATCATCAATCACACGGCTGCCACTCTACTTCCATTAGCACGTGGTGCAGTGCACCCTATTGGTCAAGTCGAGCTACAATGCTATCTTGATTCACGTGTCCACAGCCTGAGCTTCTTTATTGTCTGAGAAAATGTGCCTTCTCTGCTAGGCATTGATGCTTGTAACGACCTGGGTCTGGTCACCTTCAGTACATCTGTCTATCAACTGTCTGCGACATGTGGCTTCACACAACAAATCCTGACACCAAAACAAAAGTCTGTTCGACGTCAAGCTGGGCAGGTTACCTGTCAAGTACACAATCACGACTGACCCAGAGGTACTCCCAGTTGTCCGTCCGGCACACTGGATTCCCCATGCTGTGCGGGACCGTGTACAAGGTGAACTTGACAGAATGGTGACTATGGGTGTGATTGCCCCCCTCGCTGTCCCATCGGATTGGGTCTCGACCATGGTCGTATCAACGAAAAAGAATAAGGAAGAAATACGGATTTGCATCAATCCTAAAGATTTAATCACAGCCATTAAGTGACCACACTATCCCATGCGCACAGTGGAAGAGATTGCAGCGCAGCTGGGCTAGGCGACTGTATTCACAGTACTAGATGCCAAGAGTTCATTCTGGCAGATTGCCCTGGATCACAACTCCTCCAAGTTAACCACCTTCAGCACACCCTTTGGACGGTACAAATTTCTTTGTATGCCATTCGGAATAAGCTTTGCTAGTGAAGTATTTCAACACGCTATGGAACAATTGTTTGCAGGCTACCCATGTTCCATCGTAGTTGATGATATCCTTGTTGCTGGACAAACTATTCAAGAACACGACACAAATTTTAAAAAGGTTCTGGATCGTGCTAAAGAAATCAACTTCAAGTTCAACCCTCTAAAGTGCAAATTCAGAGTTGTTTGAAAATAAATATTTTAATTTTATTAGAAGTAAGTACAATTGTATACAATCATATTTTCATAATACATTTTATGTACAGCTTCTTATTTTTTTATTATGATAAAGAAGAAAAAGAAAAAGAAATTAGATAATAAAGTATAGAAAAATGTGAGATATATAGTGTGTGGAAAAGAAAAATAGAAAGTGAAAGAAGAAAGTTAAAGAATAGAAAATAGGAAAAAGCGAATAAAAGAAACAAAAAAAATTCAGAGTAAATGAGGTGAACTACATAGGTCATGTGTTCACTTAAGGGCCAGTCCCACTTGGGCGTCATTAGCGCATCATTTACGCGACATGCTAAAAATTGGTTGGGGCGTCGTGGTGAGGCCTGATGGCGTATGCAGTGACTCGTGGTGACGCGCGGCGTCTCAGGAGTTTGCAGTGCTCAAAATCCTCGCGCGCCACCTGCGTGACGTATCCCTTGCGCACGCTGGCCACTCATGTAGCAAGTGGTGATGCATGGTTATGCACGGTGACGCACGAACATTGCCTATGCTAATTTATTATGCGTCACCGTGCATCAACGTCCGTAACCATGTGCCACCGTACGACGTCGGTGCGCCATTTGCGCATCATTTGAGCAACGCACCACGTGACCAACCGGGTATAAAGCGTGCGTAGTTTTGAAAAATTTTCACCATATTATCTTTGATTTTCATTGGGAAAATCCTTGCCACGGAGATCGCACCAAGTACGAATGACATTGCAAATGGCTCCCAAAAGAAACAGGGCGCTCAAGAGCACTTGGCGCGCGACTGTCGTACTGCTAGGCGATTTTCGAGCAACTGTCGCGCATCAGTCACTACCGGCCTGTCGCATAAATGACGCGCAAAGGACACCCAAATGGGACAGGCCCTTAAAGACACTGTTCGGGCCTGGCAGGAGCAACAGCAGAGGGCGTTTGACACATGTGTCTTGTGCCCCCACTCTCGCCTACTTTAATGCTAAATTACCGGTCACACTGACTTGTGACGCCTCACAGTACGGTTTAGGAGCAGCTTGCCTCCAAGATGTTGGTAATGTCCCCCATGCGGGACACCCAGGCACAGAAGCAACTGTCCTGCGAGCAAAAAACATGTTTTACTGGCCTGGCATGACCGATTACATTCACGAGAAAGTGGAATCCTGTGCAGTGTGCAACAGTTTGGCACCACATCAACAAAAGTAACCACTTCTATTATACCCGGTTCCTGCCCTTCCGTGGTCCACTGTGGCAACTGACATATTTGAGTGGCATGGCAAACAATATTTGGTTCTTTTCGACTCGTATTCTGGTTGGTTTGACATTGATCTTCTTAGTAGCCCCACTTCTCATGGGGTAGTCCAGAAGCTGGCACGCCATTCTCCGACCACGGAGCTCCATGTCAACTATTATCTGATAATGGCAGTCAATTTACCAGCCAGTACTTCAAAGACTTTGCTGCACGGTGAGGTTTTCGTCACAACTCCAACAGCCCTGAATATCCTCAGTCGAATGAACGTGCCAAACAATTAACAGAGCAAAATCAGATGTGTACCTGGACTTGCTTAACCTGCACAACATCTCACGCGACCCAATATTGGGTTCACCCGCTCAGCGCCTGATGTCAAGGCAGACCCAAGCCACATTGTCCGTGACGAAGCAGGCACTAGTTCCGCATGTGGTCCCACCATCAGAAGTCCAGTCCAGACCACAATAAAAGTGCGACATTCAGAAAGGGTGGTATGACCAAACGAGCAGACCACCCACCACTAGCCGAGGGACAAGTGGTGCGTCTGCAAACCGACAAAGGTCATGACCGCATCGGTGTAATTTCTGGAACTGCCTCCGAGCCATGTTTATACTTGGTCAATGCCGATGGCGGCACCTAGAGAGGTAACAGTCAACTTATCCTGCCTGTGAAGGAACCAGCGCCAGTTCCGTACTATCCTGACCGCACAAATGTACTTCCATCCACATCCAGCGGCACGGGCCCGACTGCACCAGCACGACAACATGTTTCTGATCCGGTTAATTTGCCGATGGCTATACCGCCGCCACCTGTGCCAAAGTCTCCTGTTTTGTCCCGTGAGTGCCGTTTCAATCTCCGACACCTATCTCACCACCGAGTGTGTCCCCGGTGTCGGGGGTAGATGCAGGACTGTACAGTACGCGTGCTGGTCGTGTTTGTAAGCCCAACGTAAAGTACCCGGGCTATGTTTGAACTTCCTCCGGTTTATTGCCACATACTATGTGTGCTTTATATAGTCAGCAGTATACATTTGCATTTAATTCTTTGTAGGACTCAGTAGTTTTACATTTGTATTTAATTCTTGGGAGGATGTAGATTAGTGTCACTCAAACTATTGGACCGTCCACAAGCTTATTAGAATGCTCTCTCTCTCTCTCTAGCAGACTAGTTGTATGCATGTGGAAATGAAAGCACCTTGTGTTTCCTCTACAGTTGCTAATAAAAGACTATGAATTCCAATTACTATGTGTGAGTCTGATCATTTCCTTCACTACCTATGTCAACCTACGTCAAACGGCAACAAGTACCGGCGACTGAATTGTCTTCAGTTGTCGCCGACAAGGTCGTTGCTTGTCGTAGCTTGTCGTGGGTGGACGCAGGTTGACTTTGGTTGTCGTAGGTTGTCGCCTGTTGTGGTCGTAGGTTGTCGTAGGTGTGGTCATAAGTGAACGTCCTAATGGGTCGCCGGTTGTTGGTAGCTTGCCGTAGCTAGGTGGTAGGTTGTCGTAGCTTGTAATAGTCATTGTCGTAGGGGGGGTCCAGTCGCCACTTTTTTGGTGACCTGCCATGACTGACAGTCGCCGGCAGTTGCTGACAAAATTGCCTGAGTGGGACAAGTCCTTTATGTATTTATTGTTCATGACATTAATTGTTATATCCAGCAGGTTCATCATAACACATTATACAATTAGTCAGATGAACCAAACAACTTACTAAATGCATGTCCTGCTGAGTTACTCCAGTATTTTGTGTTCATGTTCTTACTAAATGTCAGAACTGGAGAAGTTTTTGGAAGACTTTTGTCAATAGATGATATAATCTGATTTTCTTGCTAATTAATGTGTTTTTAGTTTCAATCTTCAGTTTATCCTTGAGAGAGAGAATTGGGTACTTAAAGGTGTTAAAAGACGGAGCAAACATGCATAAGAACAGCAAATTAGCTTCACAGAATACCAGATTGAAGTCAATCAGTCAAATGTACTGAACGGGTAGTATGGCATGCTGAACTAATCCTGCACACTGATGATTACATTTAAAACAATAGAAGCAGAGATTTGGAATTGGAATTATCTCATTCACACATTGTCTGGAAATGTTAGAGACAAAATTATTTTAGTCATGTGAGCAAGATGATTGCTTTGTCACCCAGAAGCAATGCATTGTTTAGATGCTTGTCCATATAAAGATCTAAATGAAAGCACTAATGGGCATTTGATCTTCTATACCTGCTGTATCTGGACTTTGATGGATTTGCATTCCTTCATGTTTCTTAGTGTGTGCTCTCTGGTCTCAGGCTTGCACCATGACTCTTGGGAGAGAGAGAGCAATTTGATAAGCATGTACGGACTTGTCTTATTACATCTTTTAATTGCAGAGGTTACGGATGGAGTTAATCTTATGCATAAGGCATCAATATCTTCAATAACTACAGTACATGTCATTTTTCTCCCTGGATAATGTCACAGATGTTGCTGGTAAATGACTGAAAGATTCCAATACACTGAACCTGAGGATGGTGGACAATTGCTATCTGTGAAAGAGCTGTGGGAGTAGATAATTGTGGGCCATCTGTGGGTCTTCTGGCAGCAAACCACAGATATTGCAACATCATTTTGATGCTTGATTAATGCTGTTTGGATATGTTGAGTGGATATTATGCTGTGTGGATATTCCATGAAACGGTGAGGAGATAATGCGATATGGCTGCTGTTTCCTCAAGGAACTCTCCTTTGGTCCATCTTTTGTTTCTCTTGTTCCTTCTGCATGATAAAAGTATACATGGAAAACCCATACTTGGTGTGTGGTTGTCATGTCTCATCAATCTCAGCCAGATCTAACCTGGTCGCAGAAACCATTATTTATCACTGTGACATGCATAAATAGACTCGGCAATTGGATGACAGGACACTCAGAAAGTGAAGGTGAGGCATGGGAGAGTATATTTGGAGGCACACAATAGGAGGAAGTGAATTTTTTCAGCGATCCCTGCATATTAACACTATCCTACACCCACTAGGGACAATTTTTACATTTACCAAGCCAATGAACCTGCAAACCTGTACGTCTCTGGAGTGTGGGGGGGAACCAAAGATCTCAGAGAAAATTCACGCAGTCACAAACAGCACTCATAGTCGGGATCAAACTCGTTTCTCCGGCGCTGCATTCGCTGTCAGGCAGCAACTCTACCGCTGTGCCACTGTGCTGCCCAATCTATACTCATCTACACTTATCTATACTCATTCAGCGAGCGTGCTGTCGCCGGAGGGGGGAAGGGGGGAGGGGGGGAGGGGGGGAGGGGGAGGAGCGGGGGAGGGGGCCTGCTGGAGCTGGAGGGGGGGGGAGGCAGCGAGCGTGTTGTAGCCAAAGGGGGGGCAGCGAGCGTGCTGGAGCCGCGAGACCATCCCCGGTCCCCGCACTGGCTCCAAACCCAGCACATGGCCCGGGAGAGCCAGAAATTAAAATAGAAATAAACGTACCCGCGGAGCGCTCGGGTTACCATCGTAATGGGTAAAAAATATGCCGGTTTGAAATTCTTGAAAGGCCCCAAGTGTGTGTGGTGTCATTTGTGACGCCTGTTAAGTAAAGACGGCAAATGGGAGGGGGGGGTGGGGGTAAGCGGGGCGGAGCATGTGGGTGGGGGTGGGGCGTGGCTGGGGGTGGGGCAAGTGGGGCACTGTTTTAAGTTTTTTTTACTTTTAAATGTCAATAACATAAAATATACCATCAATCTGAATGTAACTCGTTTCATTTACATCACAGGACAATGGTGAGTAAGGTGGACCAAAATGGTAGCGCTCTCCTCTACCGTTTTTGCGTTAATTGAGGTATGAGCAAACAAACAAATAAACAAGATGAGAGTTTTAATAATATAGATTGAAGTACAAAGAAACAAACAAACAGACAAACAAGATGAGAGTTTTAGTAATATAGATATATACATATACACATACACACAAAAAACAAACAATAGTAGTGCAATAATAATAATAATAATAATAATAATAATAATAATAACCTATTGTAGTTCAGAGCTCATTTGAGGTTGTAGTGTTTAATAACCTGATGGCTAAAGGGAGAAGCTGTTCCTGAACCTGGGCGCTACAGTTTTCAGGCTCCTGTACCTTCTTCCCGAAGGCAGGGCTGAAATGAGTGTGTGACCAGGATGGTGTGGGTCTCTGATAATGTTGGCTGCCTTTTTGAGGCAGCGACTCCGATAAATCCCTTCGATGGTGGGGAGATCAGAGCCGGTGATGGAGTGGGCAGTGTTCACACCTTTTTGCAGTCTTTTTCGCTCCTGTGCGTTCAAGGCCGAATCAGACCATGATGCAACCAGTCAATATGCTCTCTACTGTATACCTGTAGAAGTTCAAGAGAATCCTCTCTGACATACCGAATCTCCGTAATCTTCTCAGAAAGTAGAGGCTTTGATGTGCATTATTTATATTTGTATCAGTGTGCTGGGTCCAGGAAAGATCTTCGGAAATATGCATGCCTAGAAATTTGAAGTTTTTTACTCTCTCCACCATCGTCCCATTGATATAAACATGATTGTGGGTCCTCATCCTTCCTCTTCCAAAGTCCACAATCAATTCTTGGTTTTACTGATATTGAGAGCCAGGTTGTTGTGCTGGCACCATTTGGTCAATCAGTCGATCTGACTTCTATACTCTGATTCATCACCATCTGTAATTCATCCAACAACGATGGTGTTGTCGGCAAACTTGAAGATGGAGTTTGCACTGTGTCCGGCTACACAGTCAGGAGAATAGAGCAGGGAGCTGAGCACGCAGCCTTGGGGTGCTGCTGTACTGATTGTTAATGAGGAAGAAGTATATCTGCCAATTCGAACATACTGTGGTCTGTGGATGAGGAAGTCGAGGATCCAATTGCAGAGGGATGCGCAGAGACCCAGTTCCGTGAACTTGGTAATCAGCTTTTTTTTGTATCAAAAATAATTTATTTAATTACGATCACAATACAAAACAAAACCGTGGTAACACACCCACCACCATAGAGTGAAAGCACCAAATTATCTAGACACTAAATTTTCAAACAACTATGTTACAATCCTTACAAATATACTAAATAACTACTGTTCAACTATGTTACAATCGCTGTCAACGATGCATTCAACCCCCCGCGATGCCCAGCGGTCCCGGAAATCCCCCAGGGCGCCCGTGGACGGCGCGTAGTCCCTCTACGTAACCCCGGAAAAGGGGCAGGCAGCCGGCTCGGGCAGATTCCTCTTCCACCTGGCACCGTGACTCGCTGATGGCCAGCTTGGCCAGGCCCAGGAGCAACCCAACCAGGACATCCTTGGCCGTGGTAACCAGCTTAAAAAAAAAAATCAAAATATTTATTCAAATACTAAAATAATATATACAGTACAGTAAAAAACATAACCGAACCCACCACCGTAATACACGACAAATGATAAACTATTATACAGCTATCTTACATTCCTTTATAAACTTTGGTTCATCTACAACTTTGTTGGTTTATTCTGCCTTGGCCCATTAGGATGTCTGTGCCTTCAGCCCTAGGTCTGGGATTGAATCCATGTTGACTCCAAGTCCAGCAACATTTCTGTTTTAAATTGCTTAGCCTAGTTTTAAATTCATCTGGGGTTTTGCTACTCCTTGCCTTTGAAATTTCATCCAGGCACTTCTGGCTTCCTAGAACTACAGATTCTTGGGCATCTTTAAGGTTCTTCTTGGCTCCACAATTATGACCCAGGCTTCACTTTCTAAGCCTCACCATTTCCCTACTTCTTTGTCCTCCTTGAAGAAACACAATAAAACTTGGCTCTTTAACCAAACTTTTCATCATTGTTGTCGAATTTGTTTAGTTTTCACCCATGTGAAGTTCCTTGGGACATTTTCCAAAGCTAAAGCCACCGTATTCATACAATCATTGACTACCCAGTATTCATATAGTAATATTAATTAATTCAACCTCACCAAATTAGAAAACTATTGAATTATAGTTTATTTTAAGCCTGAAGTAAACTTAAATGGATGTGAATGATTGAAATGTGTTTGTAAAGCTCCTGTTAAAAAAAAAAAGAAACCAGATATTGTACTTTTTGGCAGAACTAATATCAGTGACCCTCTGAGAGCTCCAATATACATAGATCCTGGTATGTGTGTGCGCCTTTGCACATGAACATTGGGGTCATAGTAACTCTCAGCTTCCAAGGATCATCCCAGGCTTTGGCTGCTATTCACCGCATCTCAATATTTGTAGCTCATGCTGTATTAGGCAAGTCAGCAAACAATATTCAAGGAGATTTTTTTTCCTTCAGGCTACAGGAATGAGCAGATCAGGCATTGATATTTCTCAGATTGCAGGCACCCCCAAATACCTGGCATTCAGAAATTGCACTATTATCTTGCATGAACCTTCTTGTCACAAGGGATGTTCACATCACCTTTGCATTAAAAACAAACATGTCTACTGCAATCATATTTCTTTACCAGTCCACCGAACTCCCTCTGAGTCTGTGGAAAACTCACCCACAACTCGGCACTGTGACGTAGCAGTAGAGCTACTGCCTTACAGCGCCAGAGACCCGGATTAGATTCTGATTACGGGTGCTTGTCTGCGCAGAATTTGTACATTTTCTCTGTGGGATTTCTCCATGATCTTCGGTTTCCTCCCTCACTCCAAAGACGTACAGGTTTGTAGGTAAATTGGCTTGGTATAAATGTAAAAGATTGTCCCTAGTGTTTGTAGGGTAGTGCTAATGTGTGGGGATCGCTGGTCGGTGCGGACTCGGTGGGCCGAAGCGCCTGTTTCGGTGCTGTGTCCCTAAACTAAACTAAACTAAACTCCTTCCATCATGCATCAGTTATTCACTCGGAGACAGAGCTTTCCTTTGCTGAAAGGGTGTTGCATCTATTGTGGTGCCAAATACTGACAAGAGGTAGAATTTGCAAAATGTGATGCTGAAACATCCAATCGTTAATATCCCTATGATGTTATACAAAGAAACCCAACAGAGCTGTTCTGTGCATCTTTCCACTGAAAGTCTTGTTCATAATGCACCTTTACAAATAGCATTCAGGTGATTCACATTGCTGCTTTAATGCCATTAAAGGAAACCAGAGCACTCTCTGGACTAAAAAATATTTCAACTTTCTAAATTGAGTACTTGCACACTGCATTTATCAAAATCAAATGCACAAAATAAACTAGGGCCTTTAACTTCCAGGTCTAACTAATAGGGATTTAGATCCATCCTTTAAAAAAACTGATATTTCAAAACTTCTTTAGCAGAATTTAAATTATTCCTTTTAAGGTTAGTATTTATGGAAATATTTGAAATGCATTTCACTATTTCCAAGTACAGGATTAAATATGTAAAATCTTGCACTGGTTGAATACTACATTTTAGTTACTGCAAAGAGATTAACGCAGACTCCATAGTGTGGAATTCCTCACCAAGCCATTTGTAATTTAAATTGTATCCAATCTCGTGTTGAGATGAATTAAAATATAACAAGGTAATGGTATGAGGTATAGTTATGACCCATATTTGCTGACTTCATGCCTCATACATGAATGGCGGAAACAATGCAGATAAGTTGGGCTTATCTTCCACTTAAAAAAATCCAGCAGTTCTGCTGACTTTAACTGAGCAGAAGATCATGGCTCCTAAGTGCAGACGTCTGCAGATTCTCCAGCACTTTGGTTGGGAAATATGCCCACTGAATCTTTAAACTTTACTCAATGTTAGCAGCACTGATTCTAATGGGAAGACTTGAAGAGAGTGCAAATTTCTTCATTAATTTGCTATATTTAATTTCAAGTGTGTTCATTTATAATGTCTCCAGATATATTTTTCATGTTATAGTGTATTTTTTATTTTTAAGTATCTTTGAGTGCTTTTGAATGTTTGTGAACGTTGAAGTAATGCAAAGACAGTCAGGCACAGTAACTGCTTTGACAACATAATTCCCTGTGGCTGGGGTCTTATTCTTCATTATACTGGGTTTTGCTGATCAGTTGGGTCTCAGCTTCCCAGCAGAAGAGTCTGAAGAAGGGTCTCGATCTGAAACGTCACCCATTTCTTCTCTCCAGCGATGCTGCCTGTCCCGCTAAGTTATTCCAGCTTTTTGTGTCTATCTTCCCAGCAGAAGTCCATGGATGGGGGCTTAGTCTGAGCTACAGCATTCTCCAAGGACAGATGATCATTGAGCTTTGCGTAAGAAGGAACTGCAGATGCTGGTTTACACTGAAGATAGACACAAAATGCCGGAGTTACTCAGCGGGTCAGCCAGCAATTCTGGAGAAAAGGAATACGTGACATTCCGGGTCATCAGATCATTCACGTTGATGGCCGGTATGACATTGGAAGGGCAGAAGGGAATGACATTACAAAACCAGCTGGAGTATCGAGGCTTCTATCATAATATTATGCATCCACCATATATTACTACGACTGTAGCTCCGCTATTACAATTCATTAGTGTATTACAGCATCTTGTGAATGTTACTTCCAATCTTCCATGACACACATGTTTTAACAAGCACGGCAGGCTCAAAAGGAGAGCTACAAATGTGTATTCAGTACGAGATTTATCTGCTGAGCTGCTTAAGGACTATCTTGTGGCTTCTTTGAAATTAATCCTTGACTTGCTATATTCTCTAAATCTCTATTGCTGGACAGCAGTCTCTTGCGTTAGATTGGTTTTATTATCAAATGAGGCTCACAGGTGTAAAAATATACCATTCATTAGAAATAATCTCAGATCCTATCATATGCAAACTGGCTTTCTATTAAAAAACGTTTCCCTCGTTGAAATACTTAAATGGTGAAAATTGTGAAAAGAGAAATGTAATAATTCACTTTTATTTGAACGTTTCCTTCAATTCATTTTATCGTCTATTTTATGTCATTATTTCAGTTCACAGAACAATGTCATCTCAATCTTACATTATTGATTAAGTTTGCCATGAGGAAGATTTCCTTGAATTAATAGGGCTTCCAGCACAGAATGCTATATATCCAAATAAAGCTTCCTCCTACCACAAAAGCAAAGTAGCAGGGTGGTCAGCACGGTGGAGCAGCGGTAGAGTTGCTGCCTTACAACATCAGAGACCCGGATTCAATCCTGACTACGAGTGCTGTCTGTACGGAGTTTGTGTGTTCTCCCTGTGACCTGCATGGGTTTTCCCCAGGATCTTCGTTTACTCTCACACTCCAAAGACGTACAGGTTTGTAGGTTAATTGGCTTGGCATAATTGTAAATTGTCCGTATAGCGTAAGTGCGCGGGGATCGCAGGTCAGCGTGCATTCAGTGGACCGCAGGGCTTGATTCCACGCTGTATCTCAAAACTAATCTGAACTGAACTTGGGAGGATACAATTGATCTTGCGCATTCGAATAAATCAGAGCAATCAGGACAGTGACTCGTGCCACTAATTTAATGGGGAGACATTAAACTAGAACGGTTTGGGGGGAGGGACTCAAATAGAGAAAGATAGTAGAAAATGTGGGAGGCAGGAGGCAGAGAAGGGAAGCACTCGGACCCAAAATGTAGGGGAGAAAGAAGAAAAAGAAGAAGTAGAAAAAGATAATAAACAGAGAATAAGTGGTGGTGGGTTTCTTAAATGTGTATATTTTAATGCTAGGAGCATTGTAAGAAAGGTGGATGAGCTTAGAGTCTGGATTGACACCTGGAAGTATGATGTTGTGGCGATCAGTGAAACATGGTTGCAGGAGGGCTGTGATTGGAAACTAAATATTCCAGGATTTCGTTGCTTCAGGGGTGATAGAATTGGAGGGGCAAGAGGTGGGGGTGTTGCATTGCTTGTCAAGGAAGATATTACAGCAGTGCTTTGGCAGGATAGATTAGAGGGCTTGTCTAGGGAGGCTATTTGGGTGGAGCTGAGAAATGGGAAAGGTGTAGCAACACTTATAGGGGTGTATTATAGACCGCCAAATGGGGAGCGAGAATTGGAAGAGCAAATATGTAAGGAGATAGCAGATATTAGTAGTAAGCACAAGGTAGTGATTGTAGGAGATGTCAATTTTCCACACAGACTGGGAAACACATTCTGGAAAAGGGCTGGATGGTTTGGAGTTTGTAAAATGTGTGCAGGATAGTTTTTTGCAGCAATACATAGAGGTACCTACTAGCGAAGGGGCAGTGCTGGACCTCCTGTTAGGAAATGAGACAGGGCAGGTGGCGGAGGTAAGCGTTGGGGAGCACTTCGGGTCCAGTGATCACAATACCATTAGTTTCAATATAATTATGGAGAGGGTCAGAACTGGACCTAGGGTTGAGATTTTTGATTGGAGAAAGGCTAACTTTGAGGAGATGCGAAAGGATTTAAAAGGAGTGAATTGGGAGATGTTGTTTTATGGGAAGGATGTAGAAGAGAAATGGAGGACATTTAAGGGTGACATTTTAAGAGTACAGAATCTTTATGTCCCTGTTCGGTTGAAAGGAAATAGTAAAAATTGGAAAGAGCCATGGTTTTCAAGGGAAATTGGACATTTGGTTTGGAAAAAGAGAGAGATCTACAATAATTATAGGCAGCATGGTGTAAATGAGGTGCTTGAGGAGTATAAATAATGTAAAACGAATATTAAGAAAGAAATTAGAAAAGCTAAAAGAAGATATGAGGTTGCTTTGGCAAGTAAGGTGAAGGTGAATCCAAAGGGTTTCAACAGCTATATTAATAGCAAAAGGATAACAAGGAATAAAATTGGTCCATTAGAGAGTCAGAGTGGACAGCTATCTGCAGAGCCAAAAGAGATGGGGGAGATATTGAACAATTTCTTTTCTTCGGTATTCACCAAGGAGAAGGATATGGAATTATGTGAGGTAAGGGAAACAAGCAGAGTAGCAATGGAAACTATGAGATTCAAAGAAGAGGAGGTGCGGACACTTTTGAAAAATATGAAGACGGATAAGTCTCCAGGTCCTGACAGGATATTCCCGAGGACATTGAGGGAAGTTAGTGTAGAAATAGCAGGGGCTATGACAGAAATATTTCAAATGTCATTAGAAACGGGAATAGTGCCGGAGGATTGGCGTACTGCGCATGTTGTTCCGTTGTTTAAAAAGGTTTCTAAGAGTAAACCTAGCAATTATGGGCCTGTTAGTTTGACGTCAGTTGTGGGCAAATTAATGGAAAGGATACTTAGAGATAATATATATAAGCATCTGGATAAGCAGGGTCTGATTAGGAACAGTCAACATGGATTTGTGCCTGGAAGGTCATGTTTGACTAATCTTCTTGAATTTTTCAAAGAGGTTACTAGGGAAATTGATGAGGGTAAAGCAGTGGATGTTGTCTATATGGACTTCAGTAAGGCCTTTGACAAGGTTCCTCATGGAAGATTGGTTAAGAAGATTTAATTGTTGGGTATTAATGGTGGAGTAGCAAGATGGATTCAACAGTGGCTGAATGGGAGATGCCAGAGAGTAATGGTGGATGGCTGTTTGTCAGGTTGGAGGCCGGTGACTAGTGGGGTGCCTCAGGGGTCTGTGTTGGGTCCACTGTTGTTTGTCATGTACATCAATGATCTGGATGATGGTGTGGAAAATTGGATTAGTAAGTATGCAGATGATACTAAGATAGGTGGTGTTGTGGATAATGAAGTAGATTTTCAAAGTCTACAGAGAGATTTAGGCCATTTGGAAGAGTGGGCTGAAAGATGGCATGGAGTTTAATGCTGATAAATGTGAGGTGCTACATCTCGGCAGGACAAATCAAAATGGGACGTACATGGTAAATGATAGCGAATTGAGGAATGCAGTTGAACAGAGGGATTTAGGAATAACTGTGCATAGTTCCCTGAAGGTGGAATCTCATGTAGATAGGGTGGTAAAGAAAGCTTTTGGTGTGCTGGCCTTTATAAATCAGAGCATTGAATATAGAAGTTGGGATGTAATGTTAAAATTGTACAAGGCACTGGTGAGGCCAATTCTGGAGTATGGAGTACAATTTTGGTCGCCTAATTATAGGAAGGATGTCAACAAAATAGAGAGAGTACAGAGGAGATTTACTAGAATGTTGCCCGGGTTTCAGCAACTAAGTTACAGAGAAAGGTTGAACAAGTTAGGTCTTTATTCTTTGGAGCGCAGAAGGTTAAGAGGGGACTTGATAGAAGTCTTTACAATTATGAGCGGGTTAGACAGAGTTGACGTGGATAAGCTTTTTCCATTGAGAGTAGGGAAGATTCAAACAAGGGGACATGACTTGAGAATTAAGGGACAGATGTTTTGGGGTAACATTAGGGGGAACTTCTTTACTCAGAGTGGTAGCTGTGTGAAATGAGCTTCCAGTGGAAGTGGTGGAGGCAGGTTCGATTTTATCCTTTAAAAATAGATTGGATGGGTATATGGACGGGAAAGGAATGGAGGGTTATGGTCTGAGTGCAGGTAGATGGGACTAGGGGGGAGCATTTTTTTTTTTTTTTTAATTAAAAAAAATATATAATAATTTCGGCACGGACTTGAAGGGCCGAGATGGCCTGTTTCCGTGCTGTAATGGTTATATGGTTAATATGTGAAATCATGGGATGCAAGGCTAACATTTATTGTTATTCCCTAATTGTCCTGAACTGAATGGGTACCGCTCCGGTAATTTAGCTGCAGTATTACCATACTATTCGAGTGAAACAACATTGAATTTAAAATGTGTCAACAAATTAACAACAATTAATAACATGCAACAAAGACAGCGCTATGTGTTACTTCAGTGAACGGACATCCATGAAATATTAAATGATGAGACAAACAACATTTAACCAAAAAAAACCCATCTGGTCCATTCTGCCAAGTAAGCTTTTTAAAAGGGATTTGATTCATCTCACTCCCCTTCACTCCTTTTTTCTCCAAATGTTTGAAATTTCTTCTTTTGAGTTATGTATCCAATTTCCTGTTAGGAACTGTTCAGCACAATTTCCAGGCATTGCGTTCCAAACTACAACACTTGGTTGAATAGAAAACAGTTCTCATCACTCTCCAAACCCATCCATTATCTATAACCTGCATGATCCAGTTACTGACCCTCCTGGCGATGGCACTCCATACCTTCCATCAAAGTGCTTCACCAACTTTGTCGCAAATATGTCGCGTTATGTGTTTAATAATATATTTTACTGAAAACCGGAAATAGGCTGGTGCCGGAATCATTGCACTCTTGTACTTGCATGTGCTGGAGTAACTCAGTGGGACAGACAGTATCTATGGAGAAGATGAAAGGTGATGTTTCGGATTGAGACCAATCTTCAGACTGATTCTGTGGGGTGGGTGGGAGCTAGCAGAGAGGAAAGGCAAGACAGAGTGTAGCAGTTAATAGGTGGACTCAGGTGAAGAAGGTTTTTGATAAGCATATGGTTGGAACATAGGTGTGTGTGTGTGTGTGTGTTAATTGTCTGTGCGTTTTGTGTGTGTGTTAGTTGTCTGTGCGCGATGTGTGTGTGTGTGTGTGTGTGTGTGTGTGTGTGTGTGTGTGTGTGTGTGTGTGTGTGTGTGTGTGTGTGTGTGTGTGTGTGTGTGTGTGTGTGTTAGTTGTCTGTGCGTGATGTGTGTGTGTTAGTTGTCTGTGCGTTATGTGTGTGTGTGGGAGGGAAGGAGAGAAGGGAGGAAGGAGAGAAGGGACGGAGGGAAGTAGAGAAAGAAGGGAGGGAGGGAAGGAGAGAAAGAAGGGAGGGAAGGGACAAGAGAGAGTGGAAAGAGAGAGGGAAGGAGAGAAGAGGAAGGAGGGAGGGAAGGAGAGAAGGGAGGGAGGGAAGGAGAGAAGGGAGGGAGAAAAGAAGGGAAAGGAGGGAGGGAAGAGGAGAAGGGAGGGAGAGGGCCAGCGGCAGGAGTGGATGCCGGGGTCTGGGCGAACTCGTGTGAGCCGAGGCTGAGGTTTGTAAACGTTGCTCCAAACCCCGGCCCGGCCCTCCCTGTATTGTTCACCACGTCTCCCCGGGGAGAGAGAGGGGTGGAGCCGGGGCTGTGTGCGTGAAGCACGGTGACTGGAGGGGCGGGAGCGCTGCCCTGGGACAGTGAGGGACCTCCCCCTCTCCCCCTTCTCCATTCCCTCTCACACCCCCCCTCCCCATCTACCCCTTTCTTCCCCCTCCACCCCTCTACTCTCTATCAACCCCACTCTCTCCCTCCACCCGGGGTAGATCTACTCGAGCCGAGAGTAGATTACTCAAAAGATCCTAGAGCGGAGCTTTGCATTAATCTAGTGCGGGGCCCAATTGGGAGCAATCGGTCCAATCGGCTTAAGGCCGGCCCTGCCTGCGGTTGCAGGGGAAAGTATCTGGGGAGGAGATGGTTTGGGTGGGAAGGGACGAGTGAATCAAGGAATTACGGAGGGAGTGATCTCTATGGAAGGTGGAAAGTGGTGGAGATGGGAACCCAGATCCTTCTGGACTTCTTTGCCCTTGCTTAAAGGGACCTGCTTTAGGTAGACTAGCTGAATGTCAAATCCCAATTGAGGCATTGTCATTCACTTGAGCTTCCTTATCCTTGCCAGGATCGTCCACCAATCTCAGAATGTGATCCTTGGCTCTCTCCTAGATGATCCTTGTCCCTTCTAATCTACCCATTGCTCCATGAACACTGATTCTTGGCCTGACACCCACCCACATACAAACCTTCAGTTCAAACTCCCACATTTCTGTTCAATTTATGACAAGGTCAATACCCATCCTCTCTTTGCATCCTCCTCCGATTTATTACCTGATCCTCAAAATCTTAAATTTCTTGGGCTGCTGCCCCTATTCTCCCATGCCTGGCATTCCTTTCCACAACTGTCCACCCCATTCTACTCACCTGGACCATGACCAGAGCTTCTCTCATTTCCCTTATGCACTTTTGCACCATGAAGTGTTTCACAGAGCAAGACCAATTCAATAGCACTCAACGCATGGAGGAGTACGGCATGGAAATAGATTCTTCAGCCACCAAGTCCTCACTGAGCATCATGCATCTACTTACACAAATTGTACACTGATGCATTTTATTCTTCCCATATTCAGTTGAACTTCAGATTCTACTCATCGTATGAGACACACAAAGGCAAATCAAACAAACAACCAACACATCTTTGGGAAATGGGAGAACACTGGAGCAAAGAAACCTGTATTATGCAGTCTAGTATACAAACACAGAAACTCTACACGTGAATGCCCGAGGTTGTGGTTGAAGCTGGGTCACTGGAACAGTGAGGTAGTCAATTTACCAGCTGCTCCACTGAGCCACTTGCTTTGAATCACATGTGTAACTGAAACATGATGTGATGGCACTGTAAACTGAACAATACTTGGTCCCACTGCGCGCCAATTAATGCTCCTTCAATGGCACCACATTAGTCATGTAACATTTTCTTATTCAATCTTAGGTAACACAAATACAAATGGTAGCTTTGTTAAATATTCTTAATTTGCTCACAAATCAACTTCAAGCCTCAAAAGGGTTTGATTGACTAGAGGATTAGCAAGAAATATTCCTCTATGTTGGCGAGACCAAGCATAACCTCGGCAACCGGTTCACTGAACGCTAGTGCTCTGTCCGCAAAGACCTGCTGGAGTTCCTGGTAGCTAATCATTTTAACTCACCTTCTCATTTCCATATCTGTCCTGGGCCTCCTCCATTGTCAGTGTGAGGCCAAATGCAAACTGGAGGAACACCACCTCATATTCTGCTTAGGTAACCTAAAATCCAACGGTTGAATTGTCCAATTTCAAGTAATACCCCCCCTACCCACCACCCCGCGCCCTCATCCTGGTGTACACACATTTTTCCCACCATGCTCCTTTTCCCGCCTCTGTAAGGGGATCTCCCTATCCCCTTCCACCATATCCCAATCACTAGCTTTACATTTTTCTCCTCCTCTTCTTTGTCAGATATTCTTTTGTTTTTGTTTCACCACTAGCCTTTGTCACTTACCCCACTCATCTCACCTGTATCTACCTATTGCTTGCCAGGCTTTGCATGACCCCACCTCTTTTTTCCAGCTTTCTTAACCCTATTCCATCAGTCAGAAGAAGAGTCCCGACCCAAAACATTGTCTGTCCATTTCCGTCTATACTTGCTGCCTGACCTATTGTGTTCTTCCAGCACTTTGTTTTTTTTCTCAAGGTTCCAGCATCTGCTGCAACTTGCATCTCAAGAGGAATACTGTTATTTTTCCAGTTACATGCATAATGGTGAATGGTTTCTGGAATGTTATCAATCTATGCTTAGAAAATAATAACTGGCTAGCAGGCAGCTGGATGTTATTCTGCAAAAGAAAATCCAAGCAGAAAATGGCAAGGAACTGCCTTAATTGATGTACTGCATTTTAAGGCTTAAAATTAATACATCAGTCATTTTGAACCTATTGAGCTGGTTCCTGTCTTTTACAACATTTGGAATGAAAATGTACGACGGAATTAGAAATGAAATATGGTACAATCTTTCTGAATTAATTCAATATGATGGAAGGATAGGTATTATTTTTAATGCAATTCAATTTTTTTTTAAACTTGTTTTTTCCCCATCTAAATCAACAGAGCAAAATTCTATGAAGAATGAACTGGAGTGCTGACACATCTCCATTAAGCCTTTTTATATAGCATTTAAGCATTAAAAAATTATCCAGATGCAATGGTTTGTGATGATATTTACCAATTTGCTGAAGGAGGCAAAAAAACATGTAAAATGTCTTGGAGAATCGCTTGTGCTTACAGGACAAGTTATTGCATAAATGCACACATGAGAACATTTCAGCTTCATTACATCTGCATGGTGTTACATTTAAATGATAAAAATGTACTTACTGAGTTCAAAACAATAGCATGATGTAGTCGGAACACAAATTGTGAAAAAAACACACAATTGCAGGGAGATTGTTTTCATAGAAAACACTTAAGTCCGACTAGTTGTTATGAGATACTTATTAGCAAGTACCTATCTTCCTGTAAATGGCATATAGTGGGCAAAGTTAAGTTGGAATACACAATGAGAATGAGCTGAAGCACGAGCAGTGGAATGATCTATGCACACGGCACATCTTGGGAAACCCAGAACTGTTGTTTTGCCAACGTCTTTTTAACCTACTGTCATATAATGTCCAGGTTTCCTGACCAATTAGCATGGGAAAATGCGATGATGGCCCACATGAGTTGATTTTGTCCCCAATTTTAACAGGAACTGAAGCAGAGTGGAATTGGCAGGAAGTTGTTCGGATGTTTAAAGGTCATGTGATTCTGGAAGCAGGAAGCTCTGATTGCAGGAAGAACCCCACCAGTGAAAGAAGATGTAGCTGGAGTTGGTTCAATGCTTGGGAATTTATTGGCCAATAACTTATAATGGATTATAAACAAGGAATGATAACTTAAACTAACTGTATAATGCCTGGACGTTGGCCATTTGTCAATACAGCTGCAGCAAAGTGTCCTCCAACAAAGGGTTTGAATCACATGAACATCCATACAACGAGAAAGGTCGTGGACATGGTACTGTAACACACCTGAGGATTCTTATGTCTCTGTTTAATTTCTGAGTCATATAATATTACCTCCTTCCTCCCTTTGCCCTTTTCTGATTAATGACTACCAAATGGTTTTTTGGAATTGTAATTTAACATCTAACAAAGTTATAAGGCCAATTTTCTGTGGCTGCTAAATCTGTGATCTTCTTGTCATAATAAGATCAGAATTTGGGTTGGTTTCAGTCAATAACGCAATGCACTATTCCATTTGCAGCAAATATAACAGCCCATGTCTGCATGCAGCAAGACCTAGAAAACCTTAAGGAATATGCTGATAAGTTAAAAATAACATTATCCCTGTGAAAGTACCAGGCACTGACCACTTCAAACATCTGCCCTTGACATGCAGTGGCATTGCTATTGCTAAGTTTCCCACCATTAAATTCTGGGTCATGAAAAAGTCTCAACAGGACCAATTACATAAATACTGTGGCTATGAATGCAGACCAGAGGCTGAGTTTCCTTTGACAAGTGGCCTATTTTCTGACCCTACAGGGACTTTCCGCAGGTATGTGTGAGGAATATGATAGATACGAACCACAGAAGGTAGTCAGTGGGCCAGCCAGCATCTGTAGAGGGAAATGGGCAGGCAACATTTCAGATCAGGTTGGGTTTCAGGAAGGGTAAACTTTCTTTCCTCAGATGCTACCTGGCCTGCTGACTTCCTCCAGCAATTTGTTCTTTGCTCAAAATCCCAGCACACGAGTCTACATGACATAAGATCCTCTATTCACCTGCATCAATGCAACTCCAATTCTCAAAACCTGAAACCATGTTGAACAAAATGGGCCACTTCATTGGCACCGCAACAAACAACACAGATATTTACTCCCTCCACCACAAATGCTGAGTAGCAGCAGTGTTTGCCATCTTTCAAATGAACTGAAGTTACTAGTCTAACATTCTCTGAAACTGCAACCTCTACCACCAAGAAGCAGACTGTGGAACTAGACTCACCAACATTGGTCAAAAACAAGAAGGATGCATGGGACAGGTGTTGGCAGCTGGGATCAAGTGCATCCTTGGAGGAGTTTCGGGAACTAAGGAGTAAACTGAAAAAGGAGATCAGAAGGGCAAAAAGGGGCCAGGAGATAGCTGTGGCGGGTAGCTTTAAGGACAATGCCAAAAGATTTTATAAATACAAAAGGGGAAAAAGGTTCACTAGAGAGAGAGTGGGACCTCAGGAAAGCAGTCACTTCTGTGTGGAGCCACAGGAGATGGGCAAGGTTCTCAGTGAGTATTTCTCCTCTTTATTTACCGAGGAGAAAGACAGTAGGATGGAGGAACATGGCGCAGTCAATGGAAGTGTCTAGAGAGCAGTCAGCATTACCGTCAAAGAAGTACTGAAGGTAATATCGTGTATGAACGTAGACAAATCTCCAGGGCCTGATCAAATATATCCGAGGACATTGCAGGAAACTAGAGAGGAAATTGCGGGAGCCCTGGTTGAAATTTACGAGTCGTTCTTAAATACAGGAGAGGTGCCGGAAGACTGGAGGGTGGCAGATGTTGTGCCTCTTGTCAAGAAGGGCTGCAGAGAAAATAGGGAACTATGGGCCGGTTAGCTTAACATCTGTAGTTGGAAAGTTACTAGAGAGTATTCTGAGGGATAGGTTATATAGGCATTTGGATGGGCAAGGGCTGATTAGGGATAGTCGATACGGTTTTGTACGTGGGAGGTTGTGTCTCACAAATCTGATTGATTTTTTGAAGACGTGACCAAAAAGGTCGATGAGGGCAGAGCTGTAGATGTTGTGTACATGCATTTCAGTAAGGCATTCGACAAGGTTCCGCATGGTATGCTGCTCTGGAAGGTTAGCTCGCATGGTATCCAAGGATAGATAGCTGAATGGATAGTAAATTGGCGCCATGGAAGGAAGCAGAGGGTGATGGTAGAAGGTTGCTTCTCGGACTGGTGGCCTGTGACTAGTGGTGTGCCTCAGGGTTCGGTGCTGGACCTGTTACTGTTTGTCAACTACATCAACGTTTTGGATGAGAACATACAGAGCAAGATTAGCAAGTTTGCTGATGAAACAAAAGTGAGTGGTTTTGCAGATAGTGAAGATGGTTGTGAAAGATTGCAGCAGGATCTGGATCGATTGGCCAGGTGCGAAGTGGAATGTTTGATGGAATTTAATACAGGGAAGTGTGAGGTGTTGCATTTTGGGACGCCGAACAGGGGCAAGACCTACACAATAAATGGTAGACCTCTGGGGAGTGTTGTAGAGCGGAGGGATCTAGGAGTGCAGGTGCATGGTTCCTTGAAGGTTGAGTCACAGGTAGATAAGGTGGTCAAAAAGGTTTTTGGCACATTAGCCTTCATCAGTCAGAGTATTGAGTATGAAAGTTGGGAGGTCATGTTGCAGTTGTATAGAATGCTGGTGAGCCGCATTTATAAAATATTGTGTTCAGTTCTAGCCACAATGTTATAGGAAAGATATTGTCAAGCTTGAAAGGGTTCAGAAAAGATTCATGAGGATGTTGCCAGGACTAAAGTGTGTGAGTTATAGGGAGAGGTTGAGTAGGCTGGATCTCTATTCCTTGGAGCGCAGGAAAATGAAGGGTGATCCTATAGAGGTGTACAAAATCATGAGAGGAATAGATTGGGTAGATGCACAGAGTCTCTTGCCCAGAGTAGAGGAATCGAGGACCAGAGGACATAGGTTCAATATGAAGGGGGAAAGATTTAATAGGAAACCGAGGGGTAACATTTTCACACAAAGGGTGGTTGGTGTATGGAACAAGCTGCCAGAGGAGGTAGTTGAGGCTGGGACTATCCCATTGTTTAAGAAACAGTTTGACAGTTACATGGATAGGACAGGTTTGGAAGAATATAGACCAAGCGCAAGCAGGTGGGACTAGTGTAGCCGGGGGGGGGGGGGGGGGTAGCCGGTGTGGGCAAGTATCGTCGAAGGGCCTGTTTCCACACTGTATGACTCTATGGCTCTTTGACCAGAAAGGCTGCGGAAAGGTCAAAAATACGACGTGCAACCACCTCAACCAACTTCTCAAAGGAAATTGTGGGCATGCACTGTGCTCACACCCTGATAGCATCAGCCAGATCTTGAAAATGAATTAAAAGAAAGTAGGTGAAAGTTGGGGAAGTGGTGTGAAAAATATACATCTTCTAGATGCGCTGGGACACATCCTCAGTGGTGTGACCTGGGGTCATCAGGTGTTTCGGGTCTCACAACATCAGACACCCTCACCCAGGCGACCCAGCTGGGGTTGATCAAGCCCTGACTTGCGTCCCAGCAGCAACCGCCCACGGATCAGCCATCTTAATAACTCTGCAGGGGTTGGGAGACTCTAGTGCGTGGAGGGACTGGGCTCTGTGGATTGAGTCCTGGCCGGGCTCCTCCTGCGTCTCACCAGGTTCAAGGCCTGTGCGCTGCACCTCTTTCTCCTTATCCGAGCAGTTCATTCTCGCCTGATGGATTTTTAGGCCACGGTGGTTCATTAGGCCTTTCCGTAGCTTTATTGGGTGTCTTTCTCATGAAAGACACAGACTGGGGTGCTAACCCAGCCTGTCCCGGGTGCTGTCTTTCCGTGCCATCAACTATCTCTCCAGTAGTCACCAAACTATTCTTGGTTGTCACCCAGTCTATTCCCAGGTGCCACTGGCTGAGTCAGACTTCAGTGTGAAAAATGCTGCTTAAGGAATTCTTGATTGTTTGCAGGGGTATTTTGTGTTGCAGGAATGCAGATTGTTGGGAGGGAATTTTGAATGTGATTGTCACCTGTTTGGATCTGACCACGGTGTCAATAAGAAGGGATGCTGGACATGAGTGGACACTGCTTGTGGTACACTGGCTGCATTGTGCTGATCCACCTCCTCTGGCTTGTCTCTACATTCTGTAACTTGCTCCTCCTGTGGATGCAAGCCTTGCTGCTGTGCAAAACAGCCGACTGTGGCCAAAGATGGACTCAAAATGCTGGAGTAACTCAACGGGACAGGCAGCATCTCTGGAGAGAAAGAATGGATGCCATTTCGGGTTGAGACCCTTCTTCAGAATTCTGAAGTACTCCAACATTTTGTGTCTATCTTTGGTTTAAACCAGCATCTGTAGTTCCTTCCTACACATTTAGCCTACTGTAACCATCCTGGATGGTGGCAGGTACAGGTATTGAAGGGTTCCTCCAGATCTATGAGGACCCTTTGGGGTGCACATTCAGCCTGCCAGTGCATGTTTAATGCTTCATCAGGCTTTCATTGTATTCTCCTTGTACTCCATCGTTTGGGTTAATTGTGGGTCACATTGACCACTTTTAGATTTAGTATTCATTGTCTCTGTGCAGATAAGGAAGATTGCACACAAAAGCTGGAGTAATTCAGCGGGACAGGCAGCATTTCTGGAGTGAAGGAATGGGTGACATTTTGGGTCGAGTCCCTTCTTCCGATTGCACACATGGCTGCATAGAATTCAGTTGAGAGAAAGAGACAATGTTTAATTATCATATGAACCAAAATGGAACAATAAAGTTTTTACTTGCAGCCGCAGCAGCACTAAGGGTTTGTGAACACAATACTCAATAGATAATATAATAACAAACAAACAAAAAGTACAATAAATATATACCCAATTTAGTGCAAAAACAAAACAAAGCCTAAAGTCCCTAGTGCAACCCAGGTAGTTAGTAGTTTAGTTGGAGTTTATTATGTTCAATAGCATGATGGTTGTTGGGAAGAAGGTGTTCTTTAACCTGTTTGTTACAGTTTTCAGGCTCCTAACCCTTCTTCCTGATGGCTGGAGTGAAATTAGAGCATTGGCAGGGTGTGTGGTTCTTTGATGATGCTGGCTGACTTTTTGAGACAACGCCTCTTATAGATCCCGTCGATGGTGGAGAGGTTAGTACCCATGATGAACCAGACAGTGTCTCCACTCTTTGCAATCTCCTTTGTTCTTGGGCATTTGAGTTGCCTGAACCAGGCTGAAATGCAACCTATGGATATGCGCTCTACCGTACAACTGTAGGAGATTAAGGGAGCATTGTCACCATGATATTTACATGGCTGCATGTCAGTTGATCATTGTGGTCTATGGAGTAGATTAACTCAATGCCTTGAAGAATAAATTTATGGGGTTAGTGGGACCCTGAAAACTTGGCCTCTTATTGATTCTGACATGCTAGAAAATGAAAAGTGCATGTTATTGCCTGCTATATTTTCTTGTTCTGTGCATTTATGTTCCTGAGAATGAGTTCCTATGAACCCCCCAGAAGTATGATGGCAAAGAACTGAGGGCAGTGTTGATTTGGACACCTATTTCACCAGCTATACTTACCAGCAGTAGGTCATGTTCCAACAGGCTGCAAATCCTGCCACCGCCCAAAATATAACCTGGTTACAAGAATACGATGCCACCTAATCATTGCAACAGAGAACAGTGTTTTTCATCATAGTCACTATTCCATTAATTCCTTTCCAAAAAAGCAGCCAGAGGCACATATTCAAAATGTTTCATTTAATTCTTGTTACTTCATTAAAATCAAGAGTAAAAGATATAATTATGTCATAGAAGAAATGAATTTGCTTCCTTTGTTGAATTGCACTTTATTGCACTGTATTTGAATAGCTTTTCTCTTTTTTTGGACTGAGAAGATTCTCCTAAGTAATACCTGAGATTATATTTGTAAGAATCGATGGTATGAGTACTTAAACAACTCATCCGAAATTGTTCATTGCAATACAGTGAAAATGAACAGTTCAATCCACCACAAAGTACATGGTCACATTTAAATGTTGCAAATTAATTAGACATAAGGCCGATCACATGAGAATAAAGTAGGACTGGAATGTCTTCATAAATGCATTGAAACACCATGTACAAAAAATTCACACATTAAGAACACATCAAGAATGACTCTCGACCCAAAACGTCACCCACTCCTTCTCTCCAGAGATGTTGCCTGTCCCGCTGAGTTATTCCAGCATTTTGTGACTATGTTTCATTATGAAAAGGATTTGATTTCTGAGACAGCACACACACTACTCACATGTTGAGATTCTGAGCTGTCGTTGCAAGCTTAACATGAAACTGTCTGGGACACCCGGATTGAGAGGCGGGTACAATTGGGGCCTGTCTATCCTTTTTATTCAATGTCCTTCATCTATCTGACTTATTAAGGCAGAGGTTAATTCACACAGATACTGTAATAGTATCAGCCCTGAACGCATCTTCTCTGTGGCATCTTCAGAACCCAGATTCAGTACTTACCCAATCTTTGCACTCAGCACTGGCAAAACATATGACATCAAGACCTTGGTTTTGTTCAATAGGCTCATGACATAATGAGCCTTCGTAAATTGTCTTTGTGAGTCAGCAAGCCTCAAGCTGAACTAGATTCTGGATGCTTTTGTTCTTGCAGCATACTGAATATGTGTTGCTGAGTAAAAACATGGCAAATATAATTAAAGACAGTTCATTATTTGCTTCAAAAGCAGAATGAAATTGAAGGTTAGAGGTACAGACAGTGTTGATTAAATGCTTTAAAATACAATGGTTCTCATGCTATTGGAAACATGGAGATGTCTTCCCTGGAGAAACAGGAGGGCAAAGTTGCAGAATTGAACAAAGGAAAGATATATATTGTGGAGCTGCCTTTACTACCTTAGATTGTTAGAAATAGGTTTAGCAGAACTTTCCATGAGGGTGATTATGTAGTTGTGTAGATATAATTCATGGGTGGTTAAGTCAATGGCAGATTTGAAAAAAAAAGTTTTTTTCTCTGGTCGAAAATAATGTGCCATTTTATATTAAATCTATCACAAAACACAGTTTTAGAAGTGAGACTATTTGTACTGGCTGTACGGAGTTTGTATGGTCAGCCCATGACCGCGAGGGTTTTCTCCGAGATCTTCAGTTTCCTCCCACACTCCTAAGACGTACAGGTTTGTAGGTAAATTGGCTTGGTAAATGTAAAAATTGTCCCTAGTGTGTGTAGGATTGTGTTATAATGCAGGGATCGCTGGTGGTCGCGGACCCGGTGGGTCAAAGGGCCTGTTCCGTGCTGTATCTCTAAACGAAACTAAAAGATAAAGTGCTCAGTTCCCACTCACCCACACTTCTTAATTTATTTCCTAAAGCAAATAAAAATAAATAATATAGGTGTTAACGTCAATTGATATTTTTTCATAGGCAACGTAATTTTTTTTTAAAGCAGAGGTTGTATGGCAAAAATCAATGCATATAGTGAACAAAATGTAGTGTGACATTAAAAAGTTAATGCTGGAAGTTTTTACATGAGTTGTTCTTAAATGGAGCCGAGTGTTAAAGTACATACCCTTCCAATATTCAGGGACAATTTGTTCATTCCTATGCTTCAAAAGAAATGGCTAACAGATATTAGTGTCAATAAATTGGCAATACATGGGTGCCAACTGAGCATCTTAATTACTATGTTAATTAAATCTAACTATGACATTGAGGGATAAACACTAAGCATAATTTTAAGGGCAAAGACAATATGTTTCTCCCTATCAATGTGACACATTTCACGTTGGCGTCTTTTTTGTTCGATTGCGACAAGTTTACTGAGTTGAACATTCAGTAAACTGTAATTATTTTAATTGTATTACTTAATCATCATAGCTTTAACAAATAATTATCCAGCATAATACTTGCCTACGTCTGTACAGATCTTGAATACTAAAACTTTACCGGCTTAGCATGCACTGTGGCGAAAGAGAAAATGCTTGTATTTTATGCTGCTTTTTAGATCTTTAGGATATTTCAAAGTTCTTTTCAGGTAATAATTTTTTTTTGAAGTAAAGCCACAATTGCCTTATATATCAATGTGACAAGTCAGTTTCACAACAGCCATGAGGTGTTTAGATAGTTAACTGGTTTGGGCAGAATTGTCAAGGGGTGAATATTGATTCAGACATCAAGAATACTCTTCTTTCAAAAAGTAAAATGGATATTTTTATGTTCAACTGAACAAAAACGTACAGGACCTTAATTGAACACTACATTCAAGAAAACATTTCAGTAATGTAGCACTTTCTAATGCTACACTAAAGTGTCAGTTTAAATTCTGGAATAAAGCATAAAACCTTCTGATGTACAGATGAAAAATTGAAGCAGGCAAGCACTAATACTAAGGTCATGGTTGTATGATTCTCAAAATAAAGCTGGGCTGAGAGTCGTACAACAGTGGGTTATTTCACCAAACCAGGCCAGTCCCTCATTTAGTTTAAGTTTTAGTTTGGAGATACAGCATAGAAACAGGCTTTCAGCCCACTGAATCCACGCTGACCATCGATCACCCCATTCACACTAGTCCTATGTTATGCCACTTTTGCATCCACTCCCTACACACTAGTGGGAAATTTATTGTTCCTCTTTGGGATGTGGGAAGAAACTGGAGCAATTCATGTGATCACAGGGAGAACATGCAAACTCCACACAGACGGCACTTAGGTCAGGATCAAACCTGAGTCTCTGGTGCTGTGACCACCTGTGCCACTGGGCCGCCCATACATTTAACAAGTTCACAGGTTCACAAGTTATAGGAGTAGAATTAGGACATTCGGCCCATCGAATCTACTCCGCCATTCAATCATGGCTGATCTCTGCCTCCTAATCCCATTTTCCTGCTTGTCCCCATAATCCTTGACACCTGTTCTAATCAAGAATCTGTCTAACTCTGCCTTAAAAATGTCCATTGACCTGGCCTCCAATGCCCTGTGGCAATGAGTTCCACAAATTAACTACTCTCTGATGAAAGAAGTTCTTCGTCATCTCCTTTGTAAAAGAACGCCCTTTAATTCTGAGGTTGTGGTCTCTGGTCCTAGACTCTACCACCAGTGGAAACATACTTTCCACATCCACTCTATCTATGCTTTTCATTAACCTGTAAGTTTCAATGAGGATCTCCCCTTAACCTTCTAAATTCCAGCAAGTAGAGGGCCCAAGGCTGTCAAACACTCATCATATGCTAACCCACTCATTCCTGGAATCATTAACAAAGGTGTATCCGTATCCTTTCTTAACCTTACTCAATAAACACCTTTCAGTCTCAGTCTGAAAAGTCAAATTGCCCCATTCTATTGGAGGACTGGAGGACTGGTTTCCAGGTTCCCCTCACTCTTTGTGGGAACCTGGTTCCTGATTTTACTCTTGAATGGCTCAGCTCTGATTTTAAACCTTTTCCAACTGTTCCACCAAGAATATATTCTCCCACAGATTCTTTCATCATTCAAACAACTTGCCTCATATTTTATTCCTTTAATTTTAAGGAAACAAACAAAAAAATCTGTGTGCAACAGTTTCCCATAATTTTGCATGCTGGTATCATTCTGGTACTTTGTCATTGAAAATGCAGAGAAGCTTTATTTCAATAGGGCAGGAGTTGTTTGATAGCACACCTGGAATGCTGCCTATGTTTTGGTCAATTGCTTTAACTTGGGAATCAGAGCAGAGAAGGTTCCATCACACAGGGACTGTTTTATGAGGAAAGGTTAGGATTAAAGCCAAGGTTCCATTACTTCTGGACCCCATCATACCTCGGCTTTAGCTCTTATTGACTTGAGTACATGGGCACCCGAATCCCTTTGCTCCGTCATGTTAGTACTTTTATAATTCAGGAATGAAAGCGGTTTGTGTTTCTTTGAATCTCACGTAAATGAAATTAAACATCTCCACGTTTAATTCCACCTGTCATATTTTTTCCTGGTTAGTTACCCCATGTAGTTTTGTATAGTATATTGTGTCCCTGCTACACAACCTGCCAGTGCTCCTGAATGCAACTTGATTGTACAAGTATTTTCTGTTATCCAGCTCATTAATATCATATTAAGGATGTTAAGTATGAGCTAAGAAGTGAATGTTCAGAGATTTTTTAAGTAACATTCGTCTAACGTGCTTGAACTCTTTGAAGTAACAAAGAGCAATGCAGTCGATGGGTTTTGAAAAGGCGAATTACAAAATAAGTCCATTAGTAGATTCACAAGAGCACTACCTGCTGCAAGTTCCTTTCAAAGTCGCTCACCAACCTGAATGGGAAATACATCACAGTTGTTAGATTGGCAAAGTTAGAACAAAACAAGACCCATAGAGGTAAAAATGCTTTTAGAAAAGGTGCAGGAATACTTGTGGTGAATGCATATGGATATTTGTGGGTGTTGTAAAAAGTTTTAAAAGCTTTTCAAAATCATATGGGATTCATTGCTTTATTATGGAAGGAATAGAGCGCAAAAGCAAGGAAGCTGACCTTTACATAACATGGATTTGACATCAGCTGGGCCATTGTATTCGGTTCTGGACAATTTAGGATGGATGTCATGACTTTGCAGAGGTTTGGAGAAACTCTCTCCAAGAGAGAAGCTTTAGAATCTGCTGTGGTTCTCCATTGAGCTGAGAAGGTTAACAGGATAATAGAGGTCTTCAGAATTCTAAATGGTTTTGAAATAGTAAATAAGGAGAAGCTGTTTTCAGTAGCATACATGTCGGTAACTAGATTACATAGCTTTAAGCTGATAGGCAAGAATATCAGAGGTGACAAGGTGTGCAGAGAATTGTTGTGATCAGTATGGCACTTAAAGGAGAGAGGGTGCAAATTCAATAGCAGCAATCAGAAGAGATTTGAATAAATACAGAAATGAAAAGAATTACTTGGCTTGGGGAAAGAAAAAGAGAGTAAGATTAATTGAATGAGACCATCAAGTCAGCACAAACTGTGGCCTTCCTTGGACCATTTCATTCTGTGAGTCCGGGATATGGAATATTTGCATTCAGATTATTGTGGACAAGGTCACCATTTTTTTGCTCATTTCTGTTCGTGCTTGAGTAGACTGAATGCAGGTCTTCCACCAAGCAGTCAACTAATCTGTGCTTTCTTGTTTGGAGAGTACCTGCATTCATCCTGCAGGTGTGATGTGCTCTTTCTGTGCTTGTCCCTTTAATTCTATGTAAATCTCTATCTCTATGTAAATGGATCTATAACTTTCTATGTGACAGAAAACAGGTGGTAAAAATTGGTAACCATGTCTCACTGGCTAGGTTCCTGAACATCGGCGCCCCCCAGGGTTGCGTTTTATTGGAGGAAATGCACCTCATATTCCGCTTGGGCAGTCTACATCCTGGTGGCCTGAACGTTGAATTCTCCCAATTCTGCTAGCCCTGGCTGTCCCCTCCCCTTCATCAGCCATCTGGTTGTCTCCTCCCCTCCCCCAGCCCTCGGGCTCCTCCTCCGCCTTTTCCTTTTTTCCTTTCTTCTCCCCACCCCCTATCAGTCTGAAGAAGGGTTTCGGCCCGAAACGTTACCTATTTCCTTCGCTCCATAGATGCTGCTGCACCCGCTGAGTTTCTCCAGCATTTTTGTGTACCTTGCGTTTTATCACCTCTTCTGTACTCTGTATACACACATTTTTGCTGTTTACTCTCTGACTCTGTCTTGTTATTTAAGTTTGCAGATGACACATCTGTGGTAGGTCTTATTACCAATAACATCGAAACCGTTTACCGTAGGGAAGTAGAGGAGCTAGTAAGGTGGTGTGAGAACAACAACCTCATACTTAACATCTCAAAAACTAAGGAGCTGGTTGTTGATTTCAGAAAGAAGGCCACCCCCCTCCTCCCTCTCTTCATCAATGGAGAGGTGGTTGAGAGGGTCACCTTCTTTAAGTTCCTCGGGACCACCATACATCAATCCCTATCATGGGAGCTCAACACTAGTCTCATAATCAGTAAGTGCCACCAGCGACTCTACTTCCTGCGGCAGCTCAAAAAATTCAGGGTCAGTCGACCAGCCATGACCCACTTCTATAGGTCTACCATAGAAAGCATACTCACATTCTCCATGCTTGTCTGGTATGGTCACACAACCTCGCAGGATAAGATTCGGCTGGAGAGAATAGTGCGCCGAGCTTCTAAGATCATCGGTTGCAGCACACTTCCCTCAGTGACATCACTTTACTCAACAAGACTCACCAGAAAGGCCAAAAAAATCATAGCAGACCACTTTCACCCGGCACATCACCTCTTTAATCTCCTCCCATCAGGAAGGAGATATAGAAGCATTAAAAGTAAAACATCTCGCTTCAGAGACAGCACCTACCTCCAAGCCATCAGATATTTGAATTTGCACTAATCACTTTGCATTTTCTTTTGCACTTGCACCTACGTTTAACATGACGCTGCTGGGTACTGTCCTTCCTGTATATATTGTCCTTCGTACGATATTGTCTGTATTATTTATTATTTATTGTGGTGTATGTGGTGGATGTATTGTACTGAATTGTATCTGTCTGAGAGCGAACCAAGACACATTCCTATCAACTTGTTGACATGGCAATAAACTTCTTGAATCTTGAATCTTGAATCTTAATTCTCCATCCAACACCTACTCTGTCCTGCCTGTATGTGGCATCCTGCACTGTTACAACAAAGGCCTACATCAATTAATATTTAGAATAAAATTGCAGATGCTGGAAACCTGAAATAAAAACAAAAAGTGTGGAAAAAACTCAGCAGGTCTGGCAGCATCTGTGGAAAGAGAAACAGTTAATACTTCAAAATAATACCTGTTTCTCTCTCCATCGGTGCTGCTTGACCTACTGAGTTTTTTTTCCACATTTTCTGCTTTTATTTTAGTTCAACATAATCTGGAGCAACAACACCAGACCTTCTCCCCAGGCCATTGCAGCCTGACAGTCACGATACTGAATTCTTCAACTCATTCTCTCTCTGCTCCCGATCATGCATCTTTGCTCAGCTGTTCACACACCTTGACCTACTAGGCATGTCCTGTGGTGTTTCAGTTTGCAACTTGTGTGTTTCTGTGCTCAAACCTATTCATTGCTCTCGTTTTATAGCTTTAATAACGAAAGGACCGTTTCTCGCCAATCCCCCTCGTCCTCTAACATTCCTCAAATGTTGTTTGGAATATACCATTTGTCACACCCCATCTATTAGAGCATGTTCCATGTCTTCCAATCAATTTCCAACCCATGACACAAGGACATCTCAAAACCCTTGTGTTTTTTTTAATGTTTGCTTATATTTCTTGCAAAAGCATGAGGTAGTCCATATGGATAACCTATTAGTATCGTCTAAATATTTTTAAACAAGATGAACCAGTCTTGGATGAACTTCGGATATTCAATGCTGACTGTTTCTAATCAGCTCATATTTGTTCAAGTTTGGAGTCACTTTTGTCCAATGGCAGATTCCAATATCTTGCTTGGAAATGAGAATAAATTGACTGAGAATCATTTTCCCTCTTTACCGGAGTGGTGTTTCCAATCTAAAAGCACAATTGTGCGAGCAAATCTACACCAAAGCAGACTTATTATAAGGTTGGCAGCTTTTCTCGGTATGTTTTGTGCCTTTTTTCAAGGCTCTAGTGATTTAATTTGTTTCTTGCTGATACTTAGCTTTGCAAGTCCCTTTGTGCCAGGTGCCATTGATTTTTTTTTTCTTTGATGCTACCTTCATTTAGTGGCATCAAAAGGTTTCTACGTGATCACTTGGAGAATAGTGAAAGGAAGTCTGGAAGACCTGTCGGCCTTCTGGGTCCATGTGGCCTTCTGTTTGCTCATTACCCTGGATCGTATTTCAGTACCTGAATTTTGAACTGAAATCAAAGCTTGCCCGTGAAAAATTATTCCATGTAAGTGTAGCACACATGGCCTGCAGGCATTTATAAAACAGCAATTCGGCTTTACACTTTAAAATAAAACAATTGAATGTACATTAACATTACCCAGACATTCAGTGAATTACAAGCCTAACTCCATGTACCAGTTCTCTCTATATATTCCCTGCCATCTCTAATACTGTAAATAGCTCGTTCTAAGCTCCCCCAACTCTAGTTTCAGTCAATAAAATACTGAATCAAGTACTTGAACAACTAAATTTTATTTTGGATAACACAACACAAATTCTCCCATACAATACCTAACCACCACAGGTTCGATCCTTGTATCTGCTTGGCCAAGATCTTCTAGCCTTGTGCAAGCAGAGACACTCCAAAAGGTCACGCAGTCCCAAGTGTTCTTCCAGAAGATCGACAACGGACCTCGTGAGAGCTCCCTTTTATAGGTCCCCAAACCTTGAGGGGCTGAACCACATGGGGGTGGTCTCTATACAGTCCAATAACACATATCGATTAACACAGTACATGCTAGACAGTTCCCTAACCCAATAATACAGTAACTAATACAATGTATCTGATGAAGCTTCTAGATGGAAGTTAACAGAGATGAATTATTCAACATGTGCCCGGGGATTCAGACAACCCAGACAAAGCTCAACATCTTAACCAATCAACAACTGTCCAAATAAGGCTTTGCAACATTATTTACAGTATGTATATCTGGTTGGCATTGACCCAATCAGTTCCATGCAATTCACACCTTATTGTAAGATTCTGCAGATGTCCCATTCTTTTCCCTGCAGCTCTTATCTAGGCCACAGACAAACTGGCACAATTCAGCAGCTTGTCCCAGTTCTGCAAAAGGCACATTTAACTTGACCAAAATGGCCTAGCAGCACAGAAGCCTTTACTCAATTTTAATGTCCTGGCTGTTCCAATTTGGCCAGGATTAACAATACCACTTTATGTTGACTGGTTGAACACCTTTCCCCTTGCTGCACCCTTTGTCTTGCTGCTTCCCCTGCTGCTGTTAGCCAATATTTACAAAGTTATTCATCCTATTTCTTGCCCTCCGCCTTCCTTTATTCTTTCTCATTTCCGGCTTGGCACCCAACACTTCAAGGCAAATTTCACTGTGAAAGGATAATTAAAGTGGAAATTATCATTACAACATATGTTCCCGAACCTTTTAATGGGCTTAAATCCAATCTCGATCACACTCGCTCCTTAAAATGAAAATCATTCATGTTGTTCCAGAAAGTTAAAGTTCTCAGTTTCTTCATTATTAAACATTATCTTCCATCATGGGTCCATGTCTAAGGCTTTGCTGCAAACTGACAATAATAGACATTGGGATAATGTTGCTGAACAATAATTAGAGCAGAAAGATAAATAGTCCTGGAAATGTATGAACTGTCCACCTGATAGCTTCAATGGTAGGAATTTATAGTTCTGGAATGATGTACATACGAGTTCGTATCCCACCATGACACCTTGAGAATTTAGGGGTTTCATTAAATAAGTACTGGAATAAGAAGTCAGTAACACATAGTGGTCTCAGAATAAATGGCTTATTGTAAAAACTGATCTGGTTTACTTAGCCCTTTGGGGTCGGAAAACTGCAGTGCCTTCAAGGTCTAACCTATATGTGTCTCCAGACACACAGCAAAGCACGTGTATATTGGAGATTTCTTGTCAGAGGATAGTTTAGGTTGCTTGGAGGTGTGTCTGCTCTTAGGATTTATGTCATTCTGACAGTTACCCAAAGAAATGTGGAAGAATTAGAAAAGCTGACCCAGTACATCATCATGATAGGCAACTCAACTGATAGGCTTCATTAAATGTTTTAAGTAGAGAAATATGTCACAAACCATTGGAGTGTGACGGGCAACCTAGAACGGTTCTAATGCTATTTAAGAACTGTAAGAACCTTGCCAATGAAATACATCCCCATTCTACTCATGTATATGTCTGTATATGCTAGCATAGTAAAAGCAGTCTTTCAGAAGCATTTGGGCAGAGATTAATTAAGAGATGTGATATTCAAGGTATCGAGGTTGGCAACATTTTTTAGTATCAACAAATTAAACTATTTGCTCTAATGTGCATTTGAGTTTGCTGAGTAAGAGCATGTGTTAACAGTAATCCAGCACAACATAACTTGTTATATCTGTAAATTAATCACTGCCTCTTTCTGACAGCATTTTATGATACTATCCTTGATAGTATGTGCTGCATACTATGTATGATTGTATGTATGATACTCCCGTGCAACACAGATCTAGTCACACCTCTTGGCTTCTATATCACATTCAAAAGTATACAAACTCTCCATTATAACCAAAATGAAAACTGCTTGAAGCAGTACTTTGTGTAGGAAGGAACTGCAGATGCTGGTTTAAACCGAAGATAGACACAAAAAGCTGCAGTAACTCAGCGGGACTGGCAGCATCTCTGGAGAGAAGAAATGGGTGACGTTTCGGGTCAAGACCCTTTCTCAGACTGGTTAGGGATAAGGGAAACGAGAGAAATAGACGATGATGTAGAGAGATAAAGAACCACGAATGAAAGATATGCAAAAAAGTAACAATGATAAAGGAAACAGGCCATTGTTAACTGTTTGTTGGGTGAAATTGAGAAGCTAGTGTGACTTGGGTGGGGGAGGGATAGCGAGAGAGAGAGAGGGAATGCCGGGGTTACTTGAAATTAGAGAAATTAATATTCATACCACTGGGCTATACCAAGTTGTGAGCTGCAACCCTAAAATTATGATTTTTAAACTGTTTTGAGATCCTGAGCACTTATTACACCAGTGCAATTATTAAACACTAACTGAACTTTTCTCTGTCTCTCCCACTCTCACTCGCTCACACTCTCACTCCTCTCTCATTCACTTCCTGCTACACCTCCTCCAGACAGATTAGCTATGATTCACAAATCTTCAGCTCTCTCCCTTAGTAAGCACTGCTGCAATTGACCAAATCCACTCCCTGTCTGCATCCTGTTACGGGGGTATTCCCTTTGGCCCCCCCACCACTCCATTACCTTACTTTGCAACCCCTCCTGAAGAAGGGTGGTGTCTTGGATTGCTTGATAGCTTGCTCAGGCAGTATTTCCATTGAAATAAGTGACATCTATAATTTCTACAATGAATCATGAGGATGGCATAATTACTGAATTGTGATTTCCTCCTTCCCTGTTTTCCCTCCACACCTCACACCAGTCCAGTATCCACGTTACAATGGAAGGAGACCTGACGTCACTATCCCGGCAAACGGCATTCAGACATGCTTTGTCTCAGGAGTCCATGACAATATTTGTTTAGACTCTAGCCTTTTTTAGTTGTTACTTTTATATACTTGACTGGGTTGTACAAAGCTAACTGACTTTATATTCAGGGAGAGAAGGAATGGGTGGCGTTTTGGGTCGAGACTCTTCAGACTCAGTCTTCAGGTCTGAAGAATGGTCTCGACACGAAACGTCACCCATTCCTTCTCTCCAGAGATGCTGCCTGTTTAGCTGAGTTACTCCAGCTTTTTGTGTCCATCTTCGGTTAAAATAGTTTACAGATTATCTGGTGTTTTGTGCATGGGAGCTTGCTGTGTGCGTTCCGCAGGCAACCAGATGGTAATAAATAAAATGTGCTTCTTGTTGTCAAGGGGGGGGGGGGGGGGAGTGGGAGAAGATAAAATTGTTCGTTTTCATGCACACTTGTCATCGGCCTGCCAGGGAATATGTGTGCCCCCCATGTTTTAAAAGTGATTTACTATGTTCCGAGCCATCTGTCCCCGCGGCCGGGGTGGGGGTGAATCACCCGGTGTGGGTGTCAGGGTCCGGGGGTCAGGGGGGGGGGGAATCACCCTGGTGTGGGGGTTGGGGTCCAATGGCGGTGACTCTGAGTGGGCGGAGGGACCAGCCTGTCCCACACCTCCACTCCACCTGACCCACATCCTGTCAGAGACGAGGCGGAGGGCGGCCATGGCCGTGGGAGAGTGGGGCTGTACCGAGGGATGCACTCCTTCCACCGGCGGGAGGGTAGGGGTCATTTTCCCACACAAGCCATAGGTGAACCCAAGCACCAAATTGTAAGCGGCCGAAGGTGCGCATCCCTCGGGACAGCCCCTACTCTCCCATGGCCACCCTCCGCCTCGGCCACCCTCCGCCTCGTCTCCCCCGTGTGGCCGCACTGTGACAGGCTGTGGGTCAGGTGGTGCGGAGGTGTGGAACAATGTTCATCCCTCCACAGTGATGTGATGGATGCGGGGGTCTGGACCAATCGCTGACAAGTCCTGCCCCCGGCAACGTCATGTCCGTTATTTGACTTATCTGTTGGGCGGCATTCGGTTCTTTGGCTTGTAGGCGACGCCGCCTTTCGGGTAGGTGGCGTTTCGGCAGAGGGTCCAATCGGTAAGTTGCTTTTAGGCAACGCAGCCTTTCAGTTAGTTGGCTTTTAGGCGTCCCGCCCTTTCGGTTAGTTTGCATTTAGGCGTCCCACCCTTTCGGTTTGTTGGCATTTTGGCGTCGTACGCTTTCGGTTATTTGGCATTTCGGCTTTGTTTCCATTTGGTTATTTGGCTTCCACTTCTTTGCTTCGGCGTCTCGTCCGTCGGCGCCACGTCCGCACACGGTGTCTCTGACACATCATTATTACAGATGCTGTCAATGCTAATTTTCCTGTTGCTGCTTAGACCAGTCAAAATTAACTTCCCCACATAAACCTGACAATGACTGGCATTAAAATGTGTTCCCCATGCAAGTGAAACTAATTCCCAGTGTTCTTCTCTCTGGCTACTTAATCATTCCTGACAGGAAAGCTGTTGAACTTTCCGGGTGTTCTAAAGTAAGGTGACCTGCAACATCTTTCATACACTGCATATTTATCATTCTGTCTCCGAGCAGGTTTTGACTGTTTAACTGAATCATTCCTCACAAATGTAATAACCACAGATTGTGACAGGGAACTAGCGAAGGACTGTGATTGTAGGTGTGATGTTCTCTTCCTCACGGTTTACTTTTCCACGTTAAAGCTTTTAACTATCCAAAACATGTTTTTGTCTCTTATTTAACGTAACAGCTCCAACTGAATAGAATAGAATGACACAAACACAAAATTACACAAAGCATACAAATAAGAGCAGGTGCAGGCCATTCAGCCCTTCAAGCCTGTTGCTACAGTACTCCGTTCATGCCCTTGCCCCATAACACTTGGTCCTTAAGCATTATGAAATATGTCCAGGCTCCACTGCATTCAATGATAGAAAAGGCCACAGCCTTCTGGCTGGAAATTTTCCTCAGGCTACAAATCCATGTTTGGGACTCCTCATGCATTGGGAACATCCTCACTGTAGCTGTTTTGGCAAGTCCTCTTAAATGTTATAACATTCTGTGAAACCCCCCATAATTCGTCTATACCCCAATAAGCGTAAGCCTAAAGGGCCTGTCCCACTGTACGAGGTAATTCAAGAGTTCTCCCGAGTTTCCCCTGATTTGAACTCGAAGAATTACGGTAATAGCCGTTCGTAGGTACTCAGGGCTCTCGTGGGCATTTTTCAACATGTTGAAAAATCTTCATGAGCTTACCGCGTTTCCCGAGTACCTGCCGTTAGCGTTACGAGCCGCTAAGAGACGTCCCGAGCTCTGACATACCCGCACATACATTCTACGTACTTACCACGAGTTTGATTTTTTTTTTAAACTAGGGAGAGCTCTTGAATTACCTCATACAGTGGGACAGGCCCTTAAATGACCCACTCTCTTCAACCCTATCATCCCAGGGGTCCGTCTAGTAAATCTTTGTCACACTCTTTCCAAGGCAGAAAATCCTTCTGCAGATAAGGAGACCCAAATTGTGCTCCAGATTAAATCTCTTGAACTCATTTACAGCCTTGGTAAAACTTCTCTGCTGCTGTACATAAATCCTCTTGCAACTACAGAACATTCTGCCTTTCATTACATTTATAACATTAAAATGTATCTGCCATTTTACTTCGGAGTCACGTGAGTGACTACGTGAAGAACCCCGCCAGTGCGCCTGCGCGTCATTACGTCAGACGCCTTGACGCAAACGGACGTGAGGAGCAGAGCTCCTACAGTGGTTTGTAGTTTTTTCAACTACAAGGTAAGTAGAAACTTTTTTCATGTTTTCCAGGTCCATTTACTGTGGGTCTATGGGGATTTTTTCCACAGACGCCATGGAAAAAACGCACAGGGGGAAGAGGCGAGCGACACAGCCGACAGAAGTCAGGAAAGTCGGGAGTCTGCGGTTAGAGACCAACCGCCTCTAAACCCCAGTACAGTCGCCAGCGGTGAGCATAGCGACTGTGGACCTGGGGTTGGTGAAAACACAGTCAGCGCCTGTCGGGCAAAAGACGAAGTTTAAATCCCAACGGCCCACGGAGGGAGTCCCAGGCAATGGAAGTAGCTCCAGGGCTAGATACTGCTTTCGAGCGTATTGCCCAAATAGAAAGCCTTTTGCACAGGCTGTTGGAGCAAAGTTCACTCTGGGAGGAGTGTACTGAAAGCCAAGCTGCTGGAAACAGCTCAAACAGCTCCCCTGGTACAGGGCTAGATACTGCTTTCGAGCGTATTGCCCAAATAGAAAGCCTTTTTCATAGGCTGTTGGAGCAAAGTTCACTCAGGAAAGAGTGTACTGTAATCCAAGCAGCAGGAACAGCTTAACAGCACCTGGCTCAGGGCTGATGGAATGCACCCTCAGGAATGAGGAGCGTGCTACGGGTCATGAGATTTCAGACCCCGACTCTGACGGTGAGGCTGTACAAGGCGATGAACGGCAGCTGCCAGATGTTCCACCCCTGGCAGTAGGATTCGCTGCCCCGTCAGGGTCAGGAGAGCCATTAGGAGAAGAACTGGCCTCCTTAATAAATTACTTGGTTTACCATTAGCTGGAACAGCAGGAGATGGATGAGACTGCAAGAAAGCAGGAGACCCCAAGTAACTGTGGGTTGCTGAAAGCAGCAGCAGTGAACCAAATTATCTGGAATCAGTTGCAGAGAATATTAAAGCTGCTGGGTTCTGGAATAACTGCTTTTACCAGAATAGCAGGTAACAACCAAAAGATGACAAAGTTGCATCAGCAAGCACTGGGGTTGCTATGCAGCACCCACTTCGAGATCAATTATCTGAGGAAAGTGCTATACGGCCTACTATGAATCCGAAATTCGCAGCACTCTGCAAACCAAGTAATATACAATTACCCATTTGGAGAGGATCTTTGGAGAGGATCTCGGGAGACGTATTAAAGAGTTGGAAGATGAAGCGAAAACAGGATTGATAAATACATCAATGGTTGCAAAGTCTGTAAAGAAGAAGTATCCTTTCAGACGTCATACGGATCCTAGACCAGGACCAAGTCGCTTGTCAACGCAGGGACGTAGCTGGCGGCCTGCAGCGGGAGTAAGGACCAGTGGTGGTGCTTCCGGGAGAATCCAGGGATCTCAGAATACTCAAATGACTCAAGAGGTAGGTGGACCTGGTTCTCAGGGGAACATACTAACTGGATTAAGTCCAATAGTTGGAGGCAGATTACGTCTCTTCTATAAACATTGGAAGAAGATTACTTCAGATGTGGTAATTCTGAATAATATACAAGGATTTCGAATTGAATTCAATCCAAATTATGATTTGCCTGTCCAGCATGTTCCTAGCCGAACTCTCCACTTTGCGAAGTAATGGAGGTTCAAGTTGCGCTTCAAAACCCTATATATAAAAGGTGTTATTAAAGAATCAGTCTACCAAATTCACCAATTTGGGTCAAATATATTCCTTCGATCAAAAAAGGATGGAGGATGTAGGATTATTATAGACTTGACAAGTCTGAATCCTTTTGTTCAGTGTCTGTTCACTTGCAAGATATGAAGTATTTTAAATTTACATGGATGAACCAATTAGGGCAGTTCAAAGCTCTGCCTAAAGGGTTAACGTTCCCTCCCAGAATATTCATAAAAATCAATTCTGGGGTTGCTGAGAGCCAGGGGCATGTACTAATGGCATACCTGGATGATGTCCTGATTATAGGAAGGACAAAACAGTCAACAGAAGCATCGGTTGCAGTAATAAAATCAAACTTTTGAAAGTTTGGGGGTTTCTAAATTCATCCAAAGAAATCAAGGTTAAAAACATGTACCTCGATTAATTATTTGGGGTTCACAATTGATTTAGCCCAAATGCAAATTACTTTGCCCAGTGAAAAAAGGGTGGAGTTGATTAAAGATTGCAGTAATCTGTTATATCAGACAGGTGGCTCGAGTACTGGGAAAATTAGTAGATTCCCAGCAGTCCAGTATGGACCATTACATTATCAACAGCTGCAGATAATTAAAGAACAGGCACTAAGAGTAAATGCTGGTCATTTTAATAGAACCATGCAAGTAACAACAAATGCTGTGGGAGTGGAGAGGTGTAGAAAGAGAACCGAGATGATGGCAGTTAATCAGTGGAAGCTGGAGAGGAGTTTAGTAAATGATAATACCTTTAATTTGTTTTTTTACCATAAAAGAGTTGAAGGATGCAATTATGTCTGGGGCAAATACCACCCCGGGGAGAGATAGGTTGTCGTATGAGTTATTTAAACATCTGGATGATATTGTACTTGATGAAATCTTAGCTTTGTTTAATACTGTGTGGGCAGAGGGTTATTTACCAAAGGAATGGAAACATGCAGTCGTGGTCCCTATTTTAAAACCGGGTAAAGAGGCATCTGACCCTAGTTCATATCGCCCTATAGCGCTCACAGCAGTGCTCTGTAAAATTATGGAGAGGATGGTAACCAACAGACTAGTTTATTTTTTAGAAACCAGAGGACTATTTGTTGATGTACAGAATGGCTTTAGGAATGGAAGGTCTACAATGGAGTCTGTATCAGTTTTGGATCAGGATATTAAAAGGGCATTTAGAAGCAAGGAAATAGTAGTGAGTATATTCCTTGATATTGAGAAGGCATATGATTCTTTGTGGAAGGAGGGATTAATGATTAAAATTTTTGACTTGGGAATCAGGGGACGAATGTTCAACTGGATTAAGGATTTTTTATTGAATAGAACAATACAAGTAATGGTTGGTAGTGTCAGATCGGAGTCTGTAGAAATAGAGAATGGAACCCCGCAGGGAAGTGTTATCAGTCCAGTTTTATTTAATATCATGATAAATGACATATTTTGTAAATTAGAGAGAGGATTTGGTCTGTCTTTGTTTGCAGATGACGGGGCCATCTGGAAAAGAGGTTGTAATGTAGAGTTTGTTTTAAAACAGATTCAAAGAGTGTTAGTGTCTGTAGAGGAATGGGGGAACACATGGGGCTTTAAAATCTCTGCCTCTAAGACTAAATATATGGTATTTGGTTTTAAAAGAAAGTTACCTAAGTTAGGGCTGTATATGTATGGGTCTCTATTGGAGAAGGTAAAGGTTTTTAAGTTTTTGGGTGTTTGGTTTGAAGAGCGTATGACTTGGGCTGTGCATGTAGGTAAAATTGTGTTGAAGTGTGAAAAAGTTCTGAATGTTATGAGAAGTCTGGTTGGGTGTGAGTGGGGGGCCAACAGGGAGACAATGTTGCTAATTTATCAGGCCATGATCAGATCTTCTCTTGACTATGGGTGTTTTGTGTATGGGTCTGCGTCTAAAACTGTTCTGGCTAGGCTAGATGTGTTGCAGGCAAAGGCTTTGAGGCTTTGGTGTGGAGCCTTCAGGACTTCCCCAGTCCCTGCCCTGATTGTTGAAATGGGAGAAATGCCCTTATGGTTAAGGCGCATTAAGCTAGGGTTACATTATTGGGCTAAACTTTGTGGGTGTAATGATACCTTCCCAGCAAGGTGTTTGTTGCAAGAGGTTGATGATGGTAACAAATATAACAAATTTTTTGTTGTTATAAATCAGTGGGCTAGGAAGCTGGGTTTGGAACAAGGGGGTATTATAGAGCATACAATAAGGCTACCTGTGCCCTATTGGGTTCTTCCTGAACTGTTTATTGAGCTTGCTTTTCTTCAGGAAAAAGATAAGCGCGAGGTGACTCCAAGAATAGTGGAATATCTTAATTCAATCAGTGAGAGTACTTTGATTGTTTTTACAGATGGATCTAAAGATCCAGTTAGTGGGAGAGCTGGGTTTGGAGTGTATGTGGAGCAGCTTGGGTTGAAGATTGGCCGGCGCATTTCTGATGGAAGTTCTGTTCTCACGACTGAATTAATGGCAATTCAATGGGCTCTATGGTGGATTGAGGAAGCCAGTTTTAGAGAAGTCATTATCTGTTCTGATTCTGCAGCTGCTCTTGAAACTTTAAGAGTAGGGAAATCTAAAGCTCGTCCTGACATTCTAAATGAAATCTTGAGTGTGTTTTCTAGAATTGGGTTTGCGTGTAACATCACTTTTTGCTGGGTTCCCGGGCATGCTGGGGTGAGGGGGAATGAGCAGGTGGACCTCATAGCAAAGGAGAGTTTAAGAAGAGAAATAGATATCCATGTATCATTGGGGAGAGTGGAACTGAGAGAAATAATTAAAGAGGGCTTAACAAAAGAATGACAGAGAGGATGGGAAATGGAAGTCAGGGGTAGACACTACTTTTCTATACAATCTGAAGTTAGGAAAATATGTTTCTGTACATCTCTGTCCCGTAGGGACTCAGTTAAACTGTGTAGATTGAGGTTGGGACACTGTGGGTTAAATTACTATTTGTGCATTGTAGGGAAACATGTTTCTGGCTTGTGTGAATGTGGGAGTAATGAGACAGTTAAGCATGTTTTCCTAGAATGTAAAAAGTATAGGGTAGAAAGAAAAGTATTATTTGTTAGACTGACAGGACTTGGAGTTGAGGCTTTTTCTGTTTTATCTTTGTTTGGACACAATGAGAAACATCAACTGATATCCAGGGCTGTTCTTCAATTCCTGCAAGTTACAGGACTGTATATAAGAATGTAGTTCAAACTTTGACCTGTGGAGGGCAGTAATACGCTTAGCAGCGTCTACACTGCCGGAATCCTACACGAAGAAGAAGAAGTACAACAACAAATGCTGTTTCTAATCTACAGTGGTGGATTCTACATGTCTCAAGCAGTTCAGGCAAAGTGCTGATTGAACAAACTTCCATGATATTACAAACTGATGCCAGTGCACTAGGATGGGGTGCAACTGACTTAACATGGAGCTGCGGAGGCAGATGGAATCAGGAAAAGTTAGTGTTACTGCAGACATGGGGAATTACCTATTTGGAGGTTTCTATGGACTCCAAGCTTATGGTTCTAACACAACTAAAAGGAAGGTTCAAGTTCAAATTAATAAACACAACAGTAGTTGCCTATATTAATTATATGGGTGGAATTAAGTCGGTGTCATGTGACAAAATGGTTAAATCAACTTGGGTCTTGGTGTATTGAAAAGAACATTTGGATTTCAGCTATCTATCTACCAGGTAGAATGAACACGATAGCAGACACCAGGTCACGAAAAGTTCCATGATAATAAAGAATGGATGTTGAATCAAGAGGTATTCAATGATATAGTAATCAGATTTGGAATGACCGACATCGACTTGAATCATCAGCTATCGAGATATGTCTCATGGAAACCAGATCCAGGAGCAGTGGCGATTGATGCTTTCTCGCTACATTGGGGTGGTATGTTTTCATATATATTTCCACCTTTCTGCCTCATAAGCCAATGTTTGCTTAAAATCAGGCAAGATGCTGCTTCAAGGGTATTGGTAGTACCAGATTGGCCTACACAGCCATGGTATCTGTTGATATTAGAATTAACAACACAAATGTTGCTGAAAGTCCCAAAAAGGAGTAATTTATTGCTGCACCCTGTAACAGGGTAACAATATCCATTATATCATTGTTTGGATTTGTTGATTTGCAGGTTTTAAGAATGCCTTTTCTGGGACGAGGACTGTCTGAGCATACTGTGGACATGCTTACGGCAGCCGGGAGGAAGAGCACTCAAAAACAGTACCTTTCTTATATTAAGAAATGGGAAGAGTTCTGTGTACAAAAGAATGTGCAATAAAGTACTGCAGATATTTCAAATGTTTAGAATTTCTGTCAAAACTTTATTATGATGAAGGTCTGAGATGTAGTGCAATTAATTCAGCCAGAAGTACATTGTCCTCATATTTGGTTCTGGATTCAGAAAGAAACTCAATTGGGTCACACCCAATTGTTTCCAGACTAATGGAAGGAATCTTTAATTCCAAACCACCGAAACCTAGGTACGTGACAATCTGGGATGTAAGTGTGGTACTGAAACTACTTCGTGAATGGTCATCAAGTGTGTCTTTAGCTTTGGTCAAGCTCAGTATGAAAGTATTCATGCTTATGGCATGAGTGACAGCACAACGAGTGCAAACACTTGGAAAATTACAAATAGACAGTATGGAAGTAACTGAAGACAAGGTTACATTCTATATCTATGACCTACTAAAGTAAATTAGGCCAGGTGTGACAGGATTTAAAATTATGCTAGCAGCATATCCAAATGACCCATGTCTCTGTATTAAGACATATTTATTACAATACATTGAGGTCACAAAGAATTTGAGAATACGGAAACTGGGTTGTTGATCACACACAAGAAACTACACAAGAGAGTTTCAATACAGACTATTTCCAGATGGATAAAAGAAGTCTTAACAGCTGCTGGTATTAACACTTATGTTTTTACGTCTCACTCGACTAGGGCAGCAGAAACGTCGGCGGCCAGAGCAAAAGACGGCCCCGTCGACCATATCCCCGCAGCCGCCGGGTGGTCCAATGAGTTGATGTTTCAACATTTTTACCATCGACCTATTGTTAATGCGGGATTGTTTGCAGAAACTATTTTAAGTTCTGTGTAAATTCCTCTGGTTTAAAGGGGATCTGATTCATTTCATTATTGAAATGAATTACTGCATTTGTGGTACAAATGTTATTATGAATGCATGATTGATTATTCTCGTTCCGAGTCAATCTATGCAGTGAGAAGCCGGGATTGATCCACGGCATGAAATCACAAAGCTTTAAAATCGTCACGTAGTCACTCACGTGACTCCGAAGTAAAATAGTAAGATTAAACGAGAACTTACCTAAGTTTGAAGTTTGATCTTTATTTTATGAGGAGTTACGTAGGTGATTACGTGCCCACCACGACCCTACCCTCTATCATAAAGGTCAGATGGAAGTTCTTGTATTACTCGTTTTATTATGAGACTATATTACTTTGGTTGTTGTTTTTTGTGATTTCACACCGCTGCTTTGAAGATTGACGTGCAGGCGCACTAGCGGGGTTCTTCACGTAATCACCTACGTAACTCCTCATAAAATAAAGATCAAACTTCAAACTTAGGTAAGTTCTCGTTTAATCTTACTATTCATTTGCCTGTTGAACAGCTTGCATCCTCCATAATTCATGTCTACCCTTAGCTTTGTAAAAAAAACTTGCAGCTGCTGGTTGTTTGGGGTATTGGTTTAGTGATTGTTAATTCACGAGTTCATAAGTTCACAAGTTATAGGAGTAGAATTAGGCCATTTGGCCCATCGAATCTACTCCGCCATTCAATCATGGCTGATCTCTGCCTCCTAATCCCATTTTCCTGCCTTCTCCCCATAACCCTTGACACCTGTTCTATTCAAGAATTTGTCTATTTCTGCCTTAAAAATATCCACTGACTTGGCCTCCACAGCCCTCTGTGGCAATGTGTTCCACAGATTAACTACCCTCTGACTAAGGAAGTTCCTCCTCACCTCCTTTCCAAAAGAGTGCCCTTTACTGTAATTCTGAGGCTATAACCTCTGGTCCCAGACTCTGCCACCATTGGGAACATCATTTCCACATCCACTCTACCTATACCTTTCATTATTTTGTAAGTTTCAATGAGGTACCCCCCTCAACCTTTGAAACTCCAGCGAGTAGAGGTCCAGTGCTGTCAAGCTAACCCACTTATTCCTGGAATCATTCTTGTAAACCTCCTCTGGACCATCTCCAGAGCCAGCACATCCTTCCTCAGATATGGGAAATCTAATTGTCCATTTAGATTTCCAGGACTTGCAGTCTAAACAGTTGGAAGACATGATAATATATTGAAATTCCATATTGGGTGTACAATGGCCAACCACACAGTGCATTATCTTGATGTTCTTAAAATTTGAATTTATTTGCTCCTTCACATAATATTCATTCTCAATTAATAATTAATGTTTGTAAGCAGACCTGGGCCATTATAGTTCAAGGGCAGATTACCAACATCTACTAAATAGAGAAGAGTCTACTGTGAAATCTATTTGCATTTCAAGCAATTATTCTTTTAGCCAAACCTTAATTTCCTTGTTATAGTTGTAACATGAATGGTGTAAATCTGACCCCTGTGTTACCTCGAGTCCTTCACTGTCATGTTATGTATTCTTGCTATCTCTAACTTTGAGAAAGAGGAGGGTATCTGTGTTATTGTCACCCTTTGGTCACTGGTTTGGGTGATGGCCCATCTTTAACAGTAAACTGCTGAGATATAGCCTTTGAATGGCCAAAACACTTTGTTCCACTGAATGTGAGTGACTCTGTTTGGTGAATGATCACCATTGAAATGGTAACATTGAACTGGAAGCCAGTTTTGATGGTAGCTTTTTGCTTTAAGCCACTTTCACATTCATCGTTGGTGTTGGGCATTGTGAGTTATTGTCTGGGATGATTGCAGCTAATTGCTTACATGGACACCTGACACATGATTTTAGAACTTAGGTACTATAACTTATTGTGAGAGCTATTGTGAGCACAGCACAGTGGGGGATATGAACACTGTAAATACATCAGACTTAACAAACATTACGGACACAGAAAAATCCCCCAAAGAAACAGTTCACTTTTTAGAGGGAGATCCTTTCTCAGAATTATTTGTGTATTATTGTTTAACAAAGCTTACCAGCCCTTTAAATGATCTGAAAACGCTTCCCATCTCTTCAAAAAAATCAATTGCTGCTTTGATTTGCTCCTTTCAATGTCTTCCCATCAAACTCTGTAGCCTGAGAAATGTTTATTATATGAACATATGATAAGTGGGAGGAAACTGTTCCTTCTGATTATTCCAAATATCCTTTTTAGAGTCAAAGCATCTGTTTTTTTTTATAACTGCATATAATGATACAAAGAGACAACTGCTACCATATCAAGTGTTGAATTAATGCGAAAAATAGTACTCTTCACAGGATTTGTGTTTTTCTTTCTGGTTTCTGTGGAGAGCTTTGCCTGTCAGAAGTACACACTGGATATTCATGTTATATTCATATAACATTCACATAAAATTATATTTATATAACCTGTTGATCTTTTTTGGGGGCAAAAACACATGTACTATACCCAAATTTCTAATATACATTTTGCTGGTTAAAGAACTTGCCAGGGATACAGTCAGAATTATCCCTTTCAACAAACAACTTGCCTATAACTTCTTAAAGATTAAAGAAGCAGTAGAATAAAGCAAACTTATGCACTGTCCAAGACTTTCTGACAAGGGGGGTGCCATACCTGCTTTTTTCCAAGTTAGTGTGGGCAGATTTGTTTCATCAGTGGATACTTGGAGAAAACCCCCCAGAATCTAAATGTAGCTGGTAAACGTAACGGATCAGAGAGTCTCAATATACAGGGCAACGGACTCACTTTTGGTTTTCGCACATCAATTAAGTTCACTAACTTTTAACATTTGGGAAATGACAAAACTGCTTTGCACTAACAAAAATCTCATGGGTTTAGAAAGCCCATAAGATCTTAAGCCATTCGCCCAGTCGAGCCTACTCCACCATTCAATCATGGCTGATCTATCTTTCCCTCTCAACCCCATTCTCTTGCCTTCTCCCCGTAACCTTTGACACCCTTACTAGTCAAGTACCTGTCTATCTCTGCTTTAAAAATACCCAAAGACTTGGCCGCCACAGCCATCTGTGGCAATGAATTCCACAGGTTCACAATCCTCTGTCTAAAATCCATGGAAATAAAAGTTCCAACTGTGGCTCTGGTTCTTAGTTTCTTGAACATTCAAATAACAATCGAGCAAAGAATGTTCAAGCATATCGTAAACACATTGTAATTCAAATGTACAAAAACAACCAAGAGCAATGAGGGAAAGCAATGTAGGGCGAATAGAAGCACAGTGGTGGATTTGTGAAACAAAAACTAACACAGTGAGGATAAAACGTAACTGCAGGCGAATCTGGTACTACATGGTTTTAATTCCCCCCTCCCCAGCATACTCCTGGCAAACATCCAGGCTATTGAAAACAAGTTGGTTGAGTTTAAAGCTAGTCTTAGCTACCTGAGGGAAATGAGACATGGCTCACCTCAGCTTCACATGTCTGTGCCAAGTTACCTGAGGGCTTCTCACTTCACCAGATGGACCGTACAGCATCCTCAGACAAGGTTAGGCGCAGAGGTGTCTGCTTCCTAATGAACGTCTCGTGGTGCTTGGACAAGGAAGTCCTGGGTGGCTCCTGCTTCCCAGACCTGGAATACCTAACGCTTAAGTACCATCCATACTACATGCCACAGGATTTCACTTTGGCTATCCTGACAGCAATCTACATCCCACCGCAGCTGATGCTAAGGAATGCAGACCCACTATATCTGGCTCAGAAGAATGCATTATGGGCAATTGTCTCATCAGAAATTTATGCAAAGACCTATTTGTTCAATGCCATGAGTGCCTGTTTTTTTGTATTCACTAGCAGATGAAGCAGATTTGCCCATGGACTTGTTCCAAGTATAGCCTTTCCTCTGTCTGATCCATGTGAGTGTTCAAAGTTGGGAATCTGTGGAATTCTCTGCCTTAGAAGGCAGTGGATGCCAATTCTCTGGATGCTTTCAAGAGAGAGTTAGATAGAGCTCTTAAAGATAGGAATATGGGGAGAAGGCAGGAACGGGGTACTGATTGTGGGTGATCAGCCATGATCACAGTGAATGGTGGTGCTGGCTCGAAGGGCCGAATGGTCAACTCCTGCACCTATTGTCTATTGTCTATTGACTCCACTAAGCCCCATCCAACACGTTAAAAACATGTTTAGATTTGTAAACATTTCTTCAATTGGACTCTATGTCATAGTCATAAAGCCATACAGCATGGAAACAGGCCCTACAGCCCAGCTTATGATTGCCAACCAAGACGCCCCATCTAAGTTGTTCTCTTTTGTCCGTGTTTGGACCAAAGCCTTCTAAATCTTTCCTATCTGTATACTTGCCAAATGGCTTTTAAATGCTGTTCATTGTAAATGTTTCAATTACCTCAACTGGCAGCCCCTTCTATCCACCCACACCTTTGTTTAATTAATCATGCATTGTCTTTCTGCTGACGGGTTAGCACGCATCAAAAGCTTTTTACTGTAACTCGGAACACGTGACAATAAACTAAACTAAACTAAACAAGTCTAGTTCTTTGTAATACATTAGAATGAGGTGCACTGATTAATTATTACAAAGCCAACAATCGGGATATTGTGTTGGGTCTTTCTCAACACTCCTTAGTTCTCATATCATTGAGAAGCAAGGAAGTTATTAATTTTTAAAGTTGATTTTAACTTACAATATCACAGATTCCCAAAATCAATTCAATACCACTTTTATGTTTAACGGTTACATGGTCTAGTACCAGATGCAGAATGAAACAACTGCATGTTTGGATTAAGTGATCTTCGTCATCTATTGTAAAATAAGCTGTCCTTGCCTGCTTTGGGCGGAGATGGTGCTATTAGGTTGAGGGTAACTATGTAGTTATCATTTCTGTGCCTTAAATATTTAAGCCAAAGTACATTGGATGGGGCATATGATGGCATGTGTCCAAAATATATTTTACCCTTTTAACGGCCAAAGTCATAAACAAATAAAAAACAGAATCAGCTGCATTACTACTAAACCCAATCCTTTTAATGAAAGGAGAGATGTTAGGTTTTCACCCCAGCATTTAAACTCAAAATCTCTTTACATTAATCAACAATTACTACAAGGATAGATTTGATTTCTTGCATTATGAGATTAAAAAATGATCAATAAGAAGATGAAATGAGTATAGAATGCTCATTCACCCATAAAGAACACAGTTCACAAATGTACAAAGTATTTTTCATGTAGGATGAAATCTATCAGCAACTTGATCAAATGGGTTTCTTTTAGCTAATGCCATGATCTTTCAATAAGTCTACAAAAGCATCCTCGCAGCCTGAACAAAAGGCTGAACCGATTTACCACTAAACAATTGCCCTGCAGTAAAGCTGGAAAGGCAATCAGAAGCTGTTTCACAGTCTAAATGAAGGAGCAAGTTCAAGGTATTGCATCGGCTAATCTTGTTTCTACTTCTGAAACCTATGGAAAGTAAAATGCCGTGCATTGTTCTTGCCTTGATATTACTAAATGACAAACCTAGGCTTCAGAATGCTGCTCTGAGAAACAGGTAGGGAAAGGAAGAAGAATATTAGATCAGAAACAGGTCTGGCAAGTTGCCCTTAATGATGGCCTTCCATTAGGCTCAGCCGGCCCATTCCTTTTATTCAGGATTTGTGAAAGCTCCTCAATCTCGTTTTGCTTTTGAAGGCTCAGCTTAAACAAAAAAAGAAGCTTCTTTATCCCTGAAATGTCCGGTGATCTCATTGTTGGCTTTTACAGGCAAATCCAAGGTTATGTCTTCAATCATTCAACCAGATCACTGAGATCCATGTTCCTTATCTCCAAAAAAAGACACAAAATATAATTCTGGGAAATCATCGACGCGGAATGTTACCTGTTTTTAGACACAAAAAGCTGAAGTAACTCAGCGGGGCAGGCAGCATCTTTGGAGAGAAGGAATGGGTCGCGATCAGTTTCTCTCTTCACAGATGCAGCCTGACCTGGTGTACTTTCAGCAATAAATGTTAGATTTCTTGCATCTGAAAGAAGAAAATAGACGATAGAGAATAGGTGCAGGAGTAGGCCATTCGGCCCTGTAAACCACTGTATTAGCTACATTATTACAATAACTAAACTTCACAGTACTTTAATTCCTGCAAAATGCTTTGGTATATTGTGCTGTCTTGAAACATTTTTTGTGAAAATTGCAATTAAGCAAGTTTAGGTTATGCCACCTGACCGCTGATGTCCCATACTTGAAATAAGGGAGAGAAAAGGAACTGGAGATGCTGGATTAGAAAGCGCTGGAGTCATTTAGAGAGTCAGGCAGCATCTCTGGAGAACTTAGATAGGCTTACGTTTCTGGTCGGGACCCTTCTTCAGACTGATTGTTTGGGGGGTGGGGGAAGCTGGAAGAGAGAAGGGGCAGGACAAATCATGGCAGGTGAACACAGGTGAAGTGGAGGAGGGTTGATAAACAGATGGTTGGACAAAGGCCAGAGATAACAAAAAACAGAAAGGGTGAGTCAAAAGGATTGAAGAGTTGCAAATTGTGAAGCCAGTGGAAGGAATGTAGGTAGACACGGAGGGGGAGGGGAGAAATTTGTGCGAGTGCAGGTGGAGAACAGGATATACAAGGGGGTTAATATGGGGTAAAAAGGGGAGGGGGAGGGGGAGGGGGAGGGGCTGGGGGAGGGGGAGGGGCTGTTAGAGGTTGCCTAAAATTGGAGAATTCAATGTTCATACCATTGGGTTGTAGGCTACCCAAGCAGAATATGAGGTGCTGTTCCTCCTGTTTGCATGTGACCTCATTCAGGCAATGGAAGAGGCCCAACACAGGAAGGTCAGTGGAGAGAATGGGAAGAGGAGTTAAAATGGTTAGCAATTAGGAGACCAAACGCATGCATTTTGAAACAGTTGCCAAGTCTCCGCTTGGTCTCGCTGATGTATAGGAAATGATATTAGGAACATTGGTTGCAGTAGATGAGGTTAGAGGAGTGCACATGAACCTCTGGAAGGACTGCTGATAAAGGCCCAGACATGGACGTGATGGAAGAAGAGCTTTATATCATGTAAGCTAACGAATATGCTTTAGTTCAGGTTGCAAAGCTGGCTTTAAATAACATATTTCACTCTGCAAAGTGTATATAGTGTATATTGTTGAATGGATGATATTTTGGATCCTGTACACAGTTATTTTCTGTTGCAGGTAATTTCAATTTTAATTAAAATATATCAGAAGATTGAATTTGAGGACTTCCAGTATGATTCAATTCTGTGATATTTTAAAGCTATGAAAACAAACCATGCTGGTTTTGTCAGGAGATTAGAACTTGATGGCCAGCATGGACATGATGGGCTCAACAGTCTTTTTCTGTGACTAGTGTATTTAGGCACTGTCCTTCCAAAGGTGGTTTATTCTTGATTGTCTAACTGATCTGAAAATTCTGACGCTTTGGAGTTGTCACAACATTTGATACACATTGGCTTAACGGTCTTTGCCAACTTCGAGAGGTTCCTACACTAGCCTAGCTGCCTTTCAGAGAGTTTAGTTTAGTTTGGAGATACAGCGCGAAAACAGGCCTTTCGGCCCACAGAATACGCACCGACCAGCTATCCCCGCACATTAACACTACCCTACCACACTAGTGACAATTTACACCAAGCCAATTAACCTACAAACCTGTACGTCTTTGGAGTGTGGGAGGAAACCGAAGATCTCGGAAAAAACCCACGTGGTCACGGGGAGAACGTACAAACTCCATACAGACAGCACCCGTAGTCAAGATCAAACCTGGGTCTCTGGCGTTGCAAGTGCTGTAAGCCAGCAACTCTTCTGCTGTGCCACCATGCCACCCTTAGTTCTGGTAATTCAGCAATGGGGGAGCATCATTATGAGTTACTGAGGTCTTGCCTAAAGCTCCTGGGTGTGAGACTAAGCTTGATTGGCAGTGAATGAAGCTCGGGGAGTGGGTCTAACATGATTCCATGAATATATTGCATATTAGTTTATAGGCAATAGACAATAGGTGCAGGAGTAGGCCATTCGGCCCTTTGAGCCAGCACCACCATTCAATGTGATCATGGCTGATCATTCACAATCAGTACCCCGTTCCTGCCTTCTCTCCATATCCCTTAACTCCGCTATCCCTAAGAGCTCTATCTAATTCACTCTTTTCACAGCATCCAGAGAACCAGTCTCCACCACCCTCTGAGTCAGAGAATTTCACACACTCACAACTCTGTGTGAAAAAGTTTTTCCTCATCTCCGTTCTAAATGGCTTACCACTTATTCTCAAACTATGGCCCCTGGTTCTGGACTCCCCCGACAGTGGGAGCATGGTTCCTGACTCTAGCGTGTCCAAACCCTTAATAATCTTATACAATACGATCCCCTCTCATCCGTCTAAATTGCAGAGTATACAAGCCCAGCTGCTCCAATCTATCAACAAATGACAGTCCCGCCATCCCGGGAATTAACCTCGTGAACCTATGCTGCACTCCCTCTAAATATTAGTAAATTATTAGTAAGCTAAATATTAGTTTAATACCATACAATCTTTTAAAATATAACTGATCATAAACTGTCAGCTAAGTGTCTCATGATATTCATTGTAAAAACTGTCCATGATCCCAAAATCCTTTTTAGACCCAGGATGATCTTCATTTCTAATGTGCTTTCACATTTACAGTAAGCAGAGTGCTGTGACAGTCATATATGTTTTCACACTTAAAAGATTATTGTTCAAACTGATACCAAAAAATGAAAAAACTGGTTGATTCAGTCTAGTTTTTTGACAAATAAGGGTTGAGGAAATGTCGAGATAGCAGCCAGAGTTATTTTTGCTGATGGAAAAAAAAAGTCTGATTTCTACTGAAAGAAAATTTGAAAGTAAGGAATTACTGATGGCCAACATGGACAGTTGAATTCCTTCAAAGGAAATCTATAATTTCCCCAGAGTACACATCTTGGGACAGAAATTGGAGCATGAAACATCTGTTTCATAGTTGCAAACAGAAGCAATTTTAGGCACCACAGTGCGCACCTTGAAGAAGGCCAGGAAGATGGCTGACCAGATTGTGGAGTACTCTATTGTCGAATCGTTCTTGACTGTCAGCTACAGCAAAGCTTTGATTCACTTTTGGCATTTTGTTGCCCAGACTGTGTATTGGATCCTATGTGCTAAATTAATTTCTGAGAAGCAGGATAGTTTGTAAACCCATCCACTGTCTTCCATGGAGAAATCATAAGCAAAATAAGAGATTTCCAAACTTTTTGGCTCCTTCCAAGTTATGATGAGGGCCTTCAAACTGAAATGTGACTCCGCTCGTCTTCCCACAGATGCAGCCTGACCTGTTGAGTATTTCCAGCTTTTTCCAGCAATTGTTTTGGAAGGACTTCAATGGCTTAGAACCTGTACTAACAAAATCAAATAAAAAGCATATTTCCATACCTGTGGAGCTCTGGGGAAATTGGTAAACGTATCCTGTTGTAGTGACTGTTATACTGTTACACTTAAGGAGGTAGAACGGCTTCGTAAAGTGTCGAGTCCTTTCCCACCACATTCACAGCCTCTAAAATGCCAATACAGCCAGGGTTTGCATGTGACCAAGTGCCTTGGTCAGGTTATTTTACTAGTCAATGGCGATCCCCTGGATGTTGCTGAAAGGGGGAGGGGAATGCAATTGATAGTTGGCGGAAATGCTGTGACTCGCACTTGCACATGCTATAGCTGGTTATTGCCAGGCATTGTGGCAGCATAGAACATAGAATTATACAACATAGAAACAGGACCGTTAGCTCAACACACTCATGCCGACAATAGACAATTGGTGCAGGAGTAGGCCATTTGGCCCTTCGAGCCAGCCCTGCCAATCACTGTGATCATGGCTGATCATCGACAATCAGTACCCCATTCCTGCCTTCTCCCCATATCCCACTATCTTTAAGAGCTCTATCTAACTCTCTCTTGAAAGCATCCAGAGAATTGGCCTTCACTGCCTTCTGAGGCAGAGAATTCTGCAGATTCCCAACTCTCTGGGTGAAAACATGTTTCCTTATCTCCGTTCTAAATGGCCTACCCCTTATTCTTAAACTATGGCCCCTGGTTCTGGTCTCCCCCAACATCAGGAATATGTTTCCTGCCTTCCTGCCGGTGCGGCCCGCCTGCCTGCCGGCATCCACCTTCCTGCCAGCGCCGATGGCTGATGCTCTTTCGGGGCACGAAAGTAGGGAGAGGAGCGGCAACCTCGAGATCCTGGGGAGGTGAGGAGGGAGTGTGGGGGGTTTGAGGGAGAGGAGGTGTTAGGGAGGGAGAGGGAGGGGAAAGTGGTGGAGGTGAGGTGGGGGAGGCGGGGGGATAGAGGGGAGGACGGGGGTAGTGAGGGGAGAGATGGAGGGAGGGAGGGGGTGACTGAGGGTAGGGGAAGGAGAGGTGAGGGAGTGATTGGGGAGGGTAGGAGGAGAGGGGAATGAAGAGGGAGGAGGTGAGGATGGAGAGTGGGGGAATAGAGGGAGAGGAGGGGGGAGTGGGGAAATAGTGAGTGGGGAGAGGAGGGAAGTGGGGGAGGTGAGGAGGGAGTGTGGGGGAATAGGGGGAGGTGAGGAGTTGGGGAGGTGGGGGATAGAGGGATAGGAGGGGGATAGGGAGGGGAGAAGAATTATGGAGTGAGGGAGTGACAGGGTAGGGGAATGGAGAGGGAGGGAGAGGTGAGGGAGGGATTGGGGAGGGGAGGAAGAGAGGGGAAAGAAGTGGGAGGGTGAAGAGGAAGAGGATGGAGTGCTGGGGATGAGGGGAAATGAGCCGCGCCTGCGCAGTTGGGGGTTACGGGTGAGTGGTGGAATATTGCGTTGGGGGAACGGATTGCGTTGGGGGACCAGGCCTCCCATGTGACAGGGACCCAATGGGTCCCACTTCGTCTAGTGATTTTATAAACCTCTGTAAGGTCACATCTTGACCTCCTTCTCTTCAGGTAAAACAGTTCCAGCATTTCCAATCCCTTCTCATAACTCAAGCCCATTCTCAGCAACTTCAATGTGAATCTTTTCTGCACCCTCTCTAGCTTAAGGGTCTGTCCCACTTTCTCGAGTTATTCACGAATTCTCCTGAGTTATTCACGAATTCTCCCGATTTTTCAAACTCGCAGAATGTTCGTAACGTGTCCGTAGGAGGCCATAGGAGTCAGTGGATATATCGTAGCGGCTTGTTATGCCAGCCGTAGGTACTCAGGGCATCAGGTAAATCGGGACGTTTTTACCAGCCTGATGAAAAATGTCCACGAGTACAAAAAATAGCCCTGAGTACCTACGGCTGGCATTACGAGCCGCTACGATATATCCACGGACTCCTACGGCCTCCTATGGACTCGTTACAAACATTCTGCGAGTTTGAAAATTCGGGAGAATTCGTGAATAACTCAGGAGAATTCATGAATAACTCGGGAAAGTGGGACAGGCCCTTAAATCACTTCCTTCCCATAGTTCGGCAAACAGAATTGCACACAATATTCTAGATGCCGCCTCGGCAATGTCCAATACAGTTGTAACATGACATCCCAACTCTTGTATTCCGTATTCGTCATATAGACCAGTACAGCACAGGAACAGACACTTTGGCCCAACTTATCCAAGTTGGTATTCTGACCAAACGTGTCATATACCTTCTTCTCCACTCTGTCCATTTTTTCAGGGAAATGTGTACTTGTAATCTAGGGGTCTTTGTTCTACCACACACTAGTCATATTCTTACACCTTAATAATGGTGTTGCTTGATGCAGGTAATAGAGAATGTAAATGTTTTCTGAGTGTAATGGATGTGGGGTTTAGCATCAGAAAGTCATTCTATAAAGATTCCTTAAAGATTGCTGCATGGTTCCTAAGTTACAGATATTTTACCAATACAGAATAAAATCAGTGGACAGCTACACAATATTAAAACAAACTGTCAATGATGTCAATGAAGCCAATCCACATTTGTTGGAGAAGTTTGTTTTTAAAGGAATGGACTATTACATGTTCCACATGAAATCAGCCTAATAATCCATAGGTTACGATTATTATAAATAGTTCATGGAAGATTAAAAGCATCACAAGTAGTTTCAGTAAAGATGCAAGTACCGTTAGATTTCAAAGGAATCTTCTCAACATACACTTCCATCATTTTTATTTCAGATATCCACATTCATTCCATATTCTTCTGGCAATCATTCCCCCTTTAAACCTTTTCCACACTGAGCCTTTTTTTTTGCTTAGAAAGAACATCATTTTCAAAAATGCCTTTAAAAACCCAAAGCACTTTACAGCCGGTGAAATGTTTCTGAAGTGTAGTCATTATAGTGAGGAAATAAGAACAATCACAACTCCTGAAAAATGCTTCCACATAGCTGCCTTTGCACCTCTTGCATAGCTATAAATCCCTTTAAAGTATTACTGGTGGCTAGGCTATGGGAGTATTTCCCATTCAGCCTTTAATCAGCCTATTTTCACTAAACACCGAACTGCTTGGTTATCATATTCTGCCGAGGTCCGACCATTGAAATTGTTGCAGCTTCTGCGGAAGTTCACAGTGCAGTGCAGTTTATTATACACCCAGTCAATGGAGATACTCAAAAATCAATCCTCCCTGTGAGTATCCTGGGAAATAAACTAATGTCAGAAACACTGGATTAGACTTAATGAGTCTCTGTACATCAGTTTTCCTAATTATTTTCCTCAAAAGCATTCCCATGTGGCTAGATATCATTTCATCCAACTCACCATGAACAATACTGCTAAGAACCTGACACAGGATAAATAAATATAAAAAAGAATATTTTTATAACTGCTGACAAACTTATCCATAATCATTGCTTGTCATGTTATATGAATTATGCTCCAGAGGGATTTCAAAATCCTTTTTTTTTTTGGTTGTTAAATTTGGAACATGTAATCTTTTGTTGACACCTGAACATTTTCATTTATTACACCAATTGTAATAGTGTTGCTTTAATTTCTGAGACATGTGAAGAAGTGTTTGAACATCATCTCACTGTTGACTAGTGGCAAGTGGCGGAGGATGTATTGACCTTGCAAACAGAGGAGAAGAAAAACCAAGAAAGCGGCGTTTGTTCAGCAGAATAGCTTGCTCTTGATTAACAATTGCAAACAGGATCATCATTGCATTTACTCCAAGCTACGAGTGGATGCTTTTTTCGGCTGTTCTGACAAAACTATATAAAATAAAAGCAGCTGTTAGTTGCCATTGTGAAATAAAGCTACAGAAATGGAGCGGAGAAAATATATTCTTCATGGTCTCTGGATTCAATCTCTTTATCTTAAAATTTGTGGGTTCGCCTAATTCATGTCTTAGAGTTTAATTGTGTTATTTTCCAGATTTAAAGTCCCTACATGGGCTTGCGCCATCAGTGTTGCCATCGTCTGTGAAACGTGATCACTTCACAGAAATCTTCGCATCGCACATTTAGAGTTTAGGCCCACTGAGTCCATGCCGACCAGCGATCCCGGTCGATAACACTATCCTCCACACACTAGGGACAATTTACACAGACACCAAGCCAATTAACCTACATACCTTACGTCTTTGGAGTGTGGGAGGAAACTGAAGATCTCTGAGAAAACCCACACGGTCACGGGGATAACGTACAAACTCCGTACTTGACAACGCCCTTGGTCGGGATCGAACTTGGGTCTCTGGCACTGCAAGCGCTGTAAGGTAGCTACTCTACCGCTGCACCAATGTGCGCGCGTGTTATTGATTGACATAGAAAGAGTATTAATGATAATCTTTGATCTCAGCCATTTGAGGAAAAAGAATCTTTACTTAAGCATCTCATTTAAATAATCTCAAGAATTTCAAAGTATTTTCCCGTACACTGACAATTCTGCTTTAGTTGTCTTTATCTCTGTTCCTTCATATTTAACCAACTAGGTTCATACCTTTCTAAGAGTTGGCATACTTATTCCACATTACTAGGGCTTGAGTTCTTTTGATTTTTTTAATTGATTTTAAAAGCCGATAATATACTTCAAAATTTGATTTTTCACTTTTTAAAAATATATTTCACTCTACCAGCCAACATTTCACTCTGAGAATTTAGTTATTATCATTATAGTATTGCTCATTTCCAATTGTTCATGGACACATGATGGAATTGGCTAATCAGTGGCATGGCTGGGTAACACACCTTGAAGGGTAGGCAGGAATGGATTGGTCAAAATGTCAGGGAAAGTGTCGGACTTTGAATGTGCAATTATTATTTATAACTAGGGCTGTTAATTGACATATTTGCCTGTTTTGTTATTAATTTTTCCAAACAATTATAGTAACTAAAATAAACACAGCAAAATGAACTAAGAAATCAAGCATGAATAATCTGTAAATCTGTAAAATATTATTTACTTCTCTTTCAATCATCCATTGTCTGTGCCTTGTACAAAGGTTGAACAAGTTAGGTCTTTATTCTTTGGAGCGCAGAAGGTTAAGAGGGGACTTGATAGAGGTCTTTAAAATTATGAGCGGGTTAGACAGAGTGGACGTGGATAAGCTTTTCCCATTGAGAGTAGGGAAGATTCAAACAAGGGGACATGACTTGAGAATTAAGGGACAGAAGTTTAGGGGGAACATTAGGGGGAACTTCTTTACTCAGAGAGTGGTAGCTGTGTGGAATGAGCTTCCAGTGGAAGTGGTGGAGGCAGGTTCGATGTTATCCTTTAAAAATAGATTGGATGGGTATATGGACGGGAAAGGAATGGAGGGTTATGGTCTGAGTGCAGGTAGATGGGACTAGGGGGAAGTATTTTATTTTTAATAAAAAAATAAAATAAAAAAAAAAATAATAATGTTCGGCACGGACTTGAAGGGCCGAGATGGCCTGTTTCCGTGCTGTTATGGTTATATGGTTATATGGTTATACTGTAACTGAGCGCTGTCTTTGCTGGGCCAGAGTGTTGCAAGTAATAGAGCTGTGGCCCCATGGTGTCAGGGCCCTGGGCTCATTCCTGACCTCTGGTGCTTTCTGTGTGGAGTTGCACATTCTATGACTGGATTTCCTCCAATTTTATCTTGCACCTTGAACATATGCTGGTTCATGTTAATTGTCTTCTGTAAGTTGCTAGTGTGCAGGTGAGGGGAGGAATCTTGAGGGAGCTGATGAGAAGGTGGGGGGAATAAAGGAAATGGGGTTGATGTGGAATTGGTGTAAATGAACAGTTGAAGGTCAGTATGATCTCGATGGCATGAAGGGCCTATTTTCATGCTGTATCATTCTGCAACTCTATGGCTGACTCATATAAAATCAGAAAAGTCGTGTGGTCATTGTAATTACTCTGAACTGCTTTAAATGAAATCACAATGTTTTCACCTTCACAAAACATTAGTTTTCTGCATTCTCTTTTTAAAATATGTGAAATGGTTCAACTTTACTTTAATGGACTCTATCAGTTGTAACAGGAATGCAATCATTAGCCCAATCATCGACCACTGGTCGGTGGGGGCGCTGCGAGACGGCTGCCCTGCCAGCAGTGTGCTAATCAATTCTACTTTTTTTGTTATTTTTAGCATGTCCAAATGTTTAATGTCTCTCGGTGTGTCTTGTGTGGGGGGTGGTGAGGAGGGGTAAGGGGGGAACCACTTTCGTTCACCTCCTCCACGGAGAGGCGACCTTTTCCATGTCGCCTCCCTCGCGGCCTAACACCAAGGATTGGTGCGGCCTTTCCCAGAGACGGGCCCGGAGCTTCAGCAGTGGGCGCAGCGCGGACTTTTTCATCGCGGAGCGGGCTGCGGTGCTTCTTGCCGTGGGCGCGGACTGCGGAGCTTCCAGCTGGCGCGGCGTCCAGAGCCTGGGATCCCTCGTTGGGGACCCCGGAGGAGAAGAGCTCTGACAGCCGGCCCGCGGCCTACAACAGCTTGAAGCCGCGGTCTGCGGTGCTTTTTGCCGCGGGCGCGGCGGGGACTTACTTACTAACCATCTGGAGCGGGATCCCTCGCCGGGAATCCTTGGAGAAGAGCTCTGACCGCCGGCCTGCGGCCTACGTCATCTTCAAGCCGCCCACAGCGGAGACTGCGGAGGTTTATGGTCCCGACCACGGGAAAAAATGGAGGAGGACTGACTAAATTTTGTGCCTTCCACCAGAGTGATGAATACTGTGGAGGATGTTTTGTGTTAAATTTTTTAAATTGTGTATTGTGTGTTCTTTTTTTATTGTACCGCTGCTGGCAAGTTCATTTCACTGCACTTCATTGTGTATGTGATGAATAAATCTGACTATTGACTATTGGACAAAAAAAAAAGAAATGCAATATTGTGAATTTAGTAAAATACTCACGACCTTGCAAAGGTGAAGTGAATGACATGGTCTCCATTTTGTTTTCAGTCACTGGTAATAAATTTCAAGTTTATGCATGTAAAAGATGAGTTGTAAAGTGACAATACTTTACAACTTGTGAAAAAAAAAATCATTGAATGAATAAACAATATCAAGGCTGAAATATCTTGACTTGACAGACAAATGGTTAATAAAAGATAAGTGAAGTGCAAAATAGAGGTCAATAGTGCACAACCAAACAAAATATGTGGAACTGCTCAAAATGGTTATGAGAAATGTACTGAACTTGCAACCCTATTTTTGATGAATATGGTCTTGATTATGATGTTGTTGATATTCCCAGTCAGAAGCGTTTAGTACAAAGGTTACTGCACATAAGTACCAGCTGACCTTCCACACTGCTGAGAGAAAGATGATGTACATATAAACGTTCTACTTGACTTCAATTGCCGAATAAAATTAGAATGTGCGTGTTTAGGATAAACAAATCCTATGTTGAGATTTTATTGGTGAAATTGGATGGTGAGTTTTTATTAGAAAAACAATGATTTTCCACTGGATAGAAAGGCCCAACACAAAATCAGAAAAATAATTATGTGGGAGTGATGAGTAGATTTAACAAGAGACTGGGTGGTTTTCATTTCAGAATGAAAGTAGTGGTTTAAAAGATAGATAAGGATAATCTCTCTTAGAATCTCCTGCATTCCATACTTCACATCGCTGTATTACTTTATCTTAAATCTCCACTTAATGTCCCTGCACACATATTGGATTCATCTTTTAAATAATTATATACATCTCTGTAAGTAGATTATGTGAGTTATCACTAATAATTATGGAACCAATTAAGTTCCTAGCAGGAAAGGTGTTCTCCTCCCACTTCACATCTAGTCCTCCAGATTGCACAGGTTGAATATTGCATAGATTTTGTTCCCTGTTTGTTCCAAAACTTAATGTGACCATACTTATGCGGAATTATCTGGTCTCTCCCAGGTTTTAATTTGTGAACCGTGCTGATGTTATACTGTATACTGAAGTGTCCAGGACATAACTTAACTAACATGTCGGAGCTCGTATTCAGCAGGTTGATAATGAAAAGTGACTGTCCCCATGAGGGAGTCCCCCTATAGTTCCTGCCTCCCTTCTCCACTCTACTGTGAGATGCTGTTCAGATGGAACTTCTCACCGGCAGCCTTCCTTGTCCTTCTGCTCCCGCCGCAGTTCACATCATGTCCTTGAGCTGTGAGCGTGTATGCAGCCCTTCCTCTGGCATCGACTGCTGTCTTTGGTTGGTCAATTGTGCAGCCAATAGCTTACCTTGTCCATATTTGTTGTAATTTGCTGCAGCGCACAGGAACCTCATGCTTAGAGCAACTGGAACAATTCCGTTGCCCTTTTATTGCAATGCCTTTATTGCCCTTGCATTACACTCTGTTAAAAGGGCAACTTGGTGTCAAATTCTAGAAGTAGAAGATATTCTCCAGGATCTATCTCTCTGGGTAATGTCAGGTGCTGAGAACCTCTGGCAATATGGTCACCCCAAGGATGATGCCCTGCGTGCTTCCTAGATACATTGCATTTACATAAAGAAGTTCTAATTATTCTTAAGTAGCTGAACAATGAGGGAGTAAAAGCTTTTCCTGGTTGGTTGGGGTTATTAATGGAAGCCTGTAGTCAAGGGAACCCTGCAATTCCAGCAAATCCTGCTAGATCAGATGCAGTCTGCTCCTTGCTGAAACCAAACTACTCCCTGGTGATGAAGTAAGAACTTTGGAAGGAGCTTGAGCACCTAGTACTGCTCGGTCGGGTTTGCTGAGGTCAGCAGAATCTTCCCAAGTAGATCAAGTTCAAGAGTTCAAGTTCAAGAGAGTTTATTGTCATGTGTCCCTGATAGGACAATGAAATTATTGCTTTGCTTCAGCACAACAGAACATAGAAGGCATTGACTACATAAGTAGGAAGAAAAGTGACAAATTAACTTGAACCTTTCCCAGTTGTGCTGGAACAATTTTGCGATAGACTTTGAGCTCACAGTTATGCCCGGAAAAACAAATCATGGTGCTATTATGAATCTCAGACAATCTAGATTGTGCACAGTAAGTGCCTGGATCCATTGTTTTGATGGATACAATTTAACTTGGAAATGATTGTTAGCTCAATTTACTGTGGATAAAATTGACCTTTGCAGAATTTGTACCTAAAGGTCAGATGTTGATCAATCCGATTTTTATTTTCTTCTGAGGCAGAACAAGTGTCACATCAACCACTGCTGGGATATGGTATATTCATAGCATTTTTTTCCCTCGAACCAAGGTTTTATAAAGTTTTTACCATCAATTCTCAGCTTACTATTCCTCAAATTTCAAAATAGACACAAATGGGCTGACAGGCTTTCTTCAATGATTCCTTAAGAAATAATCCTGAGTTCTACACTTCAACTGGCAGATTTATTAACTCTTTCACCAGCATTAATGATGTAACGGTACTCCAAGATCCATCTACTGTGTTCCTTTAGGCACTTGTAATCTAGGGTGTTGTGATCTTTCCCCATATCATTGTATAGCTCCCTCTTATCTATATTTGTGTAGTCAATGGGTGTATTAATGCCTTCAATAAGTTTACAGTGCTAATGCAATTGTTATTAATTATCTCCATTCCATTCAATGAATAATTATTGAATGAATTATAAATATGGAAATATGAAAATGTTTCACTAGGTAGCTTAATAAAAAAAACAAATATTTCCATTTAATATAAACAATTTTCATGGATATATAGATAGATATAGATAGATAAAAGAGTAGCGTTCTTGTGATGAAACCATTTTCCACTATCTATAAACAATTTATCTGCTATACAATTTTGTTTTTATCTAGGAATATAACCATGTTTCTTTAAGGAACTGGTGATTAGATCCCACGAATGAAATAGTTAGAACATATGATTGCAAGACATCGAGTTTTTGGAGTACATTTTCCCTAATGATCTTTCAATGCTTCTCAAACAACTAACCAGTCATTGACTTGTCATTTTGAAAAGTTTGTTTGTATAGCCATGAATTGAATTTCTTTCACTCAAATTGGCATAATTAGGATTTTATTAAATCCGGAGGGGAGTTTTGGCACAATTCCAGCATCACCTTGCTGGTGATTAAACTTCTGATACAATACACCCTCAGTTTTAACTGAAGATGCTGATCCAGTGTTTGTGTATTCTCTGCAAGTGCATATCAAATTGAGTCAAGTGGAAATTATTGCCATACACACAAGTCCAATGAGGTACAGGTACAATGAAAATCTTTCAGCAGCAAGACAGGCACATAGGCAATGCACAAAAACATTGGGTGCATGTAGATTACCCATACATTTGAAAAAAAAGAAAAAAATCATAAAACTCAAAGTGTTTAGTTTGGAAATACAGTATAGAAACAGGCCCTCCGTGCACCGAGTCCGCACGGACCAGTGACCCCCCGCACATTAACACATTAGGGACAATTTACACTTATATCAAATCAATTAACATACAAACCTGTATGACTTTGGAGTGTGGGAGGAAACCGAAGATCTCAGAGAAAACCCATGCAGGTAACAGGGAGAATGTACAAACTCCGTACAGACAGCACCTGTCACTCATTACGATCCTAGAGAATATTTAGTAAAGTAAACTAAAAAGGCACTTAATTTATCAAACAACTTACGTTGCACAAAATAGCATTTCCACAAGGTCCCTTTCTACAAAGATTGTCATTGAAGAGGTTAGTTGGAAGGAAGAATAGGCAAGAAGAGCTTTTCTTGGAGACAAACCAAAAACTAGTCACCACAAAGGCAGAAAAGGATCCATCAACTTAGCAAAATACTCAGATGCAACTTAGATCTAAGGGTTGCAGTGTTTGAAAGAGCAGTAACTCAGGTGCAAATTTTTCACAAGATACGTTATCCACCCCACAGACCAGTTGACCATGTAATACAATTCTGAAAGTGGTACCAATCAACATTATATATGCCACAATGGCAGACAGATGAATGTATTCCATATTTGCTAAGAGTTATAAATAGGTCATGGTGCTCAATATGACTCAATATGATTTAATTGTTGATAATTCTACATAAATACCAGCCTCACCCTACAAATGAGCTATTCATCAAGTGTTTGTCCTCAACTGGCTATAGAAATGCTATAATGACAGAAAGTTGGGATTCTTCTCCCAGTATCTAGTTTGTTGAACCATCAATAAATCATTAGCATTTCCTAAACAGATTCCTTTCATTATGTAGAGCGAGATGCTAATAGAAAATGACCAAAAGGGAGAGATTCTCATTTGTGTGACAGCATTTGAAACAGCAGCACTGATCAGAATGAAGTAGATGTTTGCATAAACATTGAAGGTAGAGCTGGGATGAGAATCAGAAAGGAGTGGGGATTGAACCCAGGTCTCCAGCGCTGCAAGCGCTGTAAGGCAGTAACTCCACTGCTGCTCCACCGTGCCGCCCATAATAAGTAATAATGTATTAATGTAATAAGTGCTGGAGGAACTTGGTACATCAGGCAGCAATAGCGGACAGACTGTCCATTTCCTCCACAGATGCTGCCTTACCTGATAAGTTCCTCTACCAATGTGTTTTGTCAGCTGATGCAGTTCCTTGCATCTCCAAAAAGAAAAGAAAAGACCGTGTGCAAAAAAAACAAGACATTAGTGCAAAACACAATTAGAAAGAACAAATTCATGGTGGTGCAAGAAGTGGGTCCTTTGCCAAGGCAGGGTTGTGCAAGTCGGTTCAAGAACCTGATGATTGTAGGAAAGTAGTTGTTCCTGAAACTGGTGTGTGTGTGTGTGTGTGTAACTTCACATTTCTTTACCTCCTGCCTGATGGTAGCGGCAAGAAGAGGGCATGGATCAGATGGTGGGGATCCTGGATGCTGGATGCCACTGCCTTGAGGCATGAGAATGCTTTTGATGGTGGGAAGGCCTCAGTCTGTGAGGGAACAAGCTGAGTCCATCTTCTAAGAAAGCAGAGGAGCTTGTACGTCTTGCATCAGAGGAATTTAAAGCTGCTAACTTCTCAATCACTGACCAAGCAATGAAATCTGGTGTGTGGCCACCCAACTTCTCCTTTCTGAAGTCAACCTTGGTTTTGTTGATGGAAAGTGAGAGATGTTGTTGCGGCTCCACTTGGCCCAGTGTTCTATCTCTCTCCTGTAAGCTGACTCCTCACTGCCCATGACTCGACTAACAACAGTAATGTCGTTGGCAGATTTACAAATTATATCGGGACTGTGCTTAGCACCACAGTCATGGATGTAAAGTGAGTAGTGCAGGGGGCTAAGTATGCAGCTGAGGTAGACACAAAATGCTGGAGTGACTCAGAGGGCCGGCAGCATCTTTGGAGAGAAGGAGTGGGTGATGTTTCGGTTCGAAACCTTTCTTCAGCATGCAGCGTTGAGGTCCTGCGTTGATGGTCAATGTGTAGAGATATTACCGATCTGCATTGCGGTCTGCCAATGAATTTGTGATAGATCGAGTGGCAAACATAGGTAGCGAGACCCAATCCTTGAGCTGAATAATGCATTTAAAGGAGATGATAGTGTTGTATGCCGAGCTGCAGTCAATGCACAGCCTGTATTGCCATTTACTTTTCTCAGTCGATGCATCACCTGGTCATTCTCCAGCTCCGAAGAGTGTGCAATTATATCCACAAAATAAGACAGACCCTCTCATCTCCCCGTAAACGTTATCTTCACTCTGACGTTACTAACATCTGATGTCTATGTGACTTAAATAGTGCCTTTAAATCACCAGCTATAATCATTTGACATTATGCTAAACCTATATTGCTAAACCAGCAAAACAACTTTACTGCACAAACTATAATTTTCTCTTGGCATTAACTTGGCAGTAAAATTAATGTAGATCCCCGATAGCAATCTAGAAGTGCCACATACATTGTTCATTCAGTTGAATTTCACAGCTGACACTTCCATCATTCCAACAGTACAAGAGCCATTATGATCCATGAAGTATTTGATCATCTGTCTCCACATTATAATCTCCAGCCTCATTTATAACAAGATATTTCTCCAAGTCTTTCCAATGAGTTGTGCAACTATGTAAAACATGGGTTTGATATGCACATTTATTATTCTTCATTGAAATAACACCGGAAATTAGATTCAGCCAAATTAATAAATGTGCACATACAGTATATGATGGAGCTTAAATATCTTTGAAATGATGCAACAATGATGCTGAGCTCATGCTAATGTGGGCACCCCAGCTGTCACCTGGTGCAAGATTAGTTGAGTGTCATCAGTCATGTTTGATACTTAGATAGTCCCCATTCACAGTACAGTTTAGATGCCTGTTCGTATCAAGTTGCCAAAAACAGCATACTGCTATTTAGGGAACATATCCAAGCCTATGACATACAGTGGACCATGAATAAAAAGTATGTCAGGGACCCAGACAACTTCACTGACTTGCCTTTACTCTTCAAATGATTTCAAAGGTTTCGGGGTGAAGGTAGGAGAATGAGGTTGAGAGGGAAAGATAGATCGGCATTGATTGAATAGTGGAGTAGACTCAATGGGCTGAATGGCCTAATTCTGCTCCTAAGACAGGAACTTATCAGATTTGCCCTACCTCACACATTAGGACAGTGTATGTGGGGACATTTTTTATTGTGGAGAGCACATTTTCAGTCTCTGACATGTGACATTATTTCAAACTAAGACAGAGATTCCATCACTTACAAAGCAGGAAATCTAATGCACCATTTGCCCCTGTTTGTCTCCAAGCGTTCTGCAGGAGGATGCAACAGGGGTCTAAAGACCATATATATATATTAATCCCCGACATTTGGCTGGACACCAGCTCATTAGACACCAGGCATTTATCATATTTCAACTCTTCGTTAAAATGGCAGCTACAGGCAGCCTAATTGCAACAAATAGATATAATACATGATCCTTTTTCCATCCTTTTTCTCTAGAGACGTTGCCTGCCCCGTTGAGTTACTCCAGCACTTTGTGTCTAAAAATGGATTACCTTTGTTAAAAGAATGGTCTCAGTATCTCCACTCACTAAGATACTAGAGATTATTTAGTAAAGTAAACGAAAAAGGCACTTAATTTATCAAACAACTAAAGGGCCTGTCCCACTTAGGCGATTTTTCACTGGACTGCCGGCGAGTGTCAAGTTCGCGGCACTCGCCTGAATAAAACCGGGAACTGGAACCACACACCCACCCACCCCCCCACACACACACACACCCACACACCCACACCAAAGGCGGGGGCCAGGGAAAGCGGGGGCAGCGCTGTCTGAAATTCACATGGTGCAAAGCCAAGGTGATACAGACACACACTGCGATGAACAGGAAGGTTAAGACGGCAAGCACAGTGTACGGTAAGTCCTTTAAAAGAGGGGGGTGGGAGGGGAGATGGGGGGAGAAGGGGGGAGAAGGAGTGGAGACACTTTTAAGAAGCCAGACAACTTTTAATGAGCCAGAGATACAAGCTGTGAAGTTCGGCGGGCATTTAACATTACCGGTCGGTTCTCCTTGGCTTACGGTTTTTCCCCCCAATGAGCCAATGAAAATGCCTGGTCAGCAAAGGCGATTAACTAAAACTACCTACGACTAGCTCGGCTACCTATAACTACTTCTTCTTCTTGTGTATGGCATGCACAGCCTAAAGTTGTAGGACAACTTGTTCTATTTGATCCTACTTGATTGTGCACGCCAGGTTGATTGCATTCGTCGAAACAGGGTGGACCACGTGAAGGTTGCAATCTTCCACCCCACCTATAACTACATGGCGACCCCACTATAACTGCACCTACGACTACAAAAGTATCGATTTTCTCCATGGTGACCATAGGTCGCCACATGGTCGCCACATGTTGAAAAATTTGTGGCGACCATACTGAGGCCGCGACTAGTTCCCAGAATGTGGGAACTCCTCGCTACCATGAAGGAGATTCACCAGAGACCACCAGCGAACATGTGGCGACCATGTGGCGATCATGTGGCGAGCGCAGAGTTTCCTGCACTCGCCTAAAAAGTTGCCTAAGTGGGACAGGCCCTTTATGTTGCACAAAACAGCATTTCCACAAGGTCCCTTTCTACAAAGATTGCCATTGAAGAGGTTAGTTGGAAGGAAGAATGAGCAAGAAGAGCTTTTCTTGGAGACAAACCAAAAACTAGTCACCACAAAGGCAGAAAAGGATCCATCAACTTAGCAAAATGCTCAAAGATGCAACATAGATCTAAGGGTTGCAGTGTTTTAAAGAGCAGTAACTCAGGTGCAATTTTTTCACAAGGTAATGTATCCACCGCACAGACCAGTTGACCATGTAATACAATTCTGAAAGTGGTACCAACCAACATTATATATGCCACAATGGCAGACAGATGAATGTATTCAATATATTTGCTACGAGTTATAAATAGGTTATGGTGCTCAATATGACTCAATATGATTTTATTTTTTGTAATTCTAGATGTTTGAAGTAGATGTTTGCATAATTGAGAGTGGACAGTGTAACATTAAAGGTAGAGCTGGGATGAGAATCGGAAAGGAGAATGAACGAACAACGGAAGATAGCCCTGAAATAAATGTTTCAAAAGAAATTAGTTGATTACGGGTTAATAACTGGAAAAATCTTATCCTAACATTTTGGAAAAACGTTCCAATACGAACTATAAACATGCGAATTTCAAATATGTTTGAAACATTACACCTAGAAGAGATAAGACTCCTCCTGGCAGGCAAATCAGATCACTTCCATCTGACGTGGTCTGCATTTATAGAACTATTACAAGCATAAGGTGCAAAAGTACGTTAAAAAGTACCGATGTCAGGTAAAGGGGGATGAAAGGTGGCGAGTTGGTATATCCCATTTACGTGATGCTCATAATAAAGTACTTGTTTTTCTCTTTTCTCTTCTTTCTCTTTTTTTCTTCTTTAGGGCCTATCTCTTAATCTTTTCTCTTTAATTTCTTTTCTACAGGGTCTCTGTTCTTTCCTGTTGACACGTTTTCACACTTTCACTATTTTCCTTCACTTTCTCTTTTTTCTTAATTTCAACCTTTTCTCTTTATTAGTTTTAAAAAATGACGGAGTACATTAATTGTAATAAGATATACGTGATGAATACTAATGTAATTTGTTGTAATTTAATGTACTTCTAATAAATACAATTAAAAAAAAAAGAAAGGAGAATGAGATTCACTGATTCTTCTCTCAGCAGATTTATGGGTCAGAATGGAGACTACTTGAGTCTGATAAGGTGGTTCATACCTCGTGAAGATTAGTATGGGTGTCAGAGGTTATGGGGGGAAAGCAGGTGAATGGGGTTAGGAAGGAGAGATAGATTAGCCATGATTGAATGGTGGAGTAGACTTGATGGGACAAATGACCTAATTCTACTCCTATCACTTATTATCTTATGAAGATGGAGGCAGAAGCAGTGAGGGCAGTGAATGCAGAATTGCTTTAATGATCTCACCAGTTTCGCTAAAATAAAGGTAAGTTTTCTTCATGACCTCATTTAAAAAATAAATATAATCTTCTGAACCATCTTGGACTCGTTATCTGTTCAAAGAAAAAAATATGAATCAATTCTCAGAGAAGTAATAGAAATGATAACATGCCTCATTAGTTTCACTTTAAAGAATTCATAGTGCCTGCTTGATGGGTTTTAGTGTGCTGAAGAACAGATATTCAGGGGTTATGGGGAGATGGCAGGAGAATAGATGGGATGGAAGATGGAATCCCAAAAAGGGAAAGATAGATCAGCCATGATTGAATGGCAGAGTAGACTTGATGGCCTGAATGGTCTAATTCTGTTCCTACAGTATAACATGAAATCAGCTGAATTTGCAGCAATTAGAGTAGAGAATAATTTGCCAATATCAGGTTGATGTCGACGAGGTCAATGGAGTTCAAGAAGCTTGCTTCAGATGTACTATTGAGGTAAGGAATCGATGGCATGAATACAGGTTAGAGCTTTTTAAATCTGCGCACAGCTGAATAAACTTGTGTTTTTGAAATGTAAGATGATTTGGAAGTGGGGGTTGGAGTGGACAGGACATCTACTGAGCTGAACATTAAGTTTAATATCTCTCATCCTCACTAACTCTGTTATTGCAAATTACATGCCCCAGTAACAACTCAGATAATACTATTCGGAAAGAAGAATAAGGAAGAAGAATTTTGCTTGGAGACAAACCAAAAACTAATCAGAACAAAGGCAAAAAAGAATCTGTTAGAGTAAGTGAAACGTGGTTATACTTTGAGCAAGGACGCTCAAAGATGCAAATAAGATCTAAGGGATGCAGTGTTTGAAAGAGCAATAACCCAGTTGTATGGTGTTAGGTGGAGGGTGCAATGGTAGGCATGTAAGTGGGAGGAATCTAGTATAGCCCAATCCCATGGAATGGATATCAAAGAACAGGAAGGTTTGGGGAATGTTAATTGTCTCCCTTATTAAATGTACCAATGAACCATTATTCTGAAGAACCATAACAATGCACATTTTCAATTCCAACACTTTACCTGACATAGTAATCTCAGTGGATTGGATATTCACAGTTATTGTTTAAATAGAGTGATCTGGTCACTGAAGATCTTGGGTGAGTGCGTTTAGCTTTTAATTCAAACATTTATTTTCTTAGCTCCCCCAAATCTCTCCAAAATCCACATGGTTCAAGTTTGGAGTATAATTAAGTGCACACACTTGCCATGAAGAGTTTAGCTGAAACAATTCCCAATAGGCTTGATATTAGCCAAAGAAGTGTTAACTGTGTGAACACCATCCGTATTGAGCTCCTCGCGCGAATATAAAGCTTGAGTGCCAAATGCAGTGCCCAGTACACCACTAAAATAGCATCTCTTAAAGAAAAATATTTCTACCATTACAATTGATGAAGTTGTGGTGATGTAATTATCTCCAAGTGCCCTTCGATCCCATCTACTGCTCTCCCTCATCTACATTTGAAAAACTGCATCTGAAATGGTTTATTTGTTCCCCAGATTAATATCATCATGTGCCTTACCCAACACCAAGTTGGAAGCACCATCACCACAGGAACTACAGTTGTTCAGAATAAAGATCAATCCATCTTTCTCTTAACAAATTGATAATATATCAGATACAAATTAATGAAGTGTAAAGCATTTGTGAAATAACTTCATGTTAACATCTGTGCTTTACAGACCCTGGATCAACTTCAATGTTGCTAGAGGATTAATGTAATAAATAACAAATATAATAGAGTTTTAGCATGGATTCTATGGTTGCTGATATAACTTTTCTGAAGTGCCTGAAATTTTCAACAGTCTGGTGAAATTGTATTCTTTTGATCACCCAAAGGACAGACAAGAAATGTATGGTCATTTCCAGAAAGTCACCAAAGATTCCACTCAATCATATGATTCAATTTCATGATTCAGTCTAAATGAATTATCTCTGATGTACAAGGAAGCTCCTTTGGGAATGAACAGAAGAGAAATGCCAGGTATAGATCTACAAATTGTAACAATTGAATAGGACACTCATTTTACTTGTTTTGCTTATTACATGTCATTAATTTTGCATCAATAAACAGTCTCAATGCAATTCACAGGAGTGATTCAGGTGCTCAGAATCTTCTCTGTATTGATGGATATTTAAGGTACAAAGTTATTGTGAGATCTAACAGAATATATCAGGTGTCTTGGGGCTGAGCCAATTTTTGAAGGGTAGGGGCACACACACGCACGTGCTCACAGATGTACACATGTGCATGCCCACACATACATACAGATGTACATATGCATACACACACACAGGCACACAGATTTACACACCCACACATGCGTGTGCATGCACAGACGTTCACACACACACAGACATGCAGGCACACACACACTTTGGTCCAGTCAGTTTATTTCTCAATATCATGCTCTCATGTAGCATGTAAACTTCCATTAGCCCCAAATCCATTTCCCTCTCACATTTCTAAATCTTCTCTGGCCAAACTGTCAAATGCAGAATATATAACAGACGTATGAATAATGCAATATTTATCCTTCGAATAAATAACTTTCCATATTGTAATATCAAGATTTAATAAGCTTCATGATGAAACCGTATTAAAATAAATCAAGTTAATGTTCAGTTGGTCTTCTGATTATTGTAGCTTGTGGCATTTGAAAATTCATTAAAATATGTTAGTTAAATATCTTGATGAAAAATGTATCATCTATGTTATTGTCTTTCTTTAGTTCTTATGTGATAGACTTGAGCACTAATTTGTAATTCATTTAGGTGGATGTGTCATTCACACCTGATGCTCTGGGCTCATCTGTTCTCTAGATTTGCCTGTTACAGTACATGAAGCATGAAAGGACACATTGAATCATCGTTCACACACATCACATTTGTAACACAATCTCCTGTTGTTTATAATTAAACTGATTTATAAGGAAACCTTGTATATCTGAGACACGATGGAGATGAAATCCTTCCTAAATATTTCCTGTTTCCTTGTGACACAGAAAGAGGCCATTCGACCCATTAAGCCTATGCTGCCTGTCAGGAATCTTTCCATCAATTCCATACTTCCACTAACTAGAGAAATAAATGCAGTTCCCTTGCACCTATGAAACCTATTTTTCGTCTTTAATAAAAGACGAGAATTAACCGGAAATTTAATTTCATTTAATTTAGAGATACAGCACGACCCATCCGTCTACCGAGTCTGCACCGACCATCGATCCCCGTACATTAACACTATCTTACAGACATTAGGGACAATTTACAATTATACCAAGCCAATTACAATATACAAATCAGTATGTTTTTGGAAAGTGGGAGGAAACTGGTGTACCCGGAGAAAACCCACTGAGGTCACGGGGAGAAAGTACAAACTCCGTACAGACAGCAGGATTGAACCGGGTCTCTAGCAGCAACTTTACCGCTGCGCCACTGTGCCACTGATCATTAAATATTTTAAGTCTGAGGATCGTTTGAGTGAAAAACAAATGAAACGGTTGTGGGGTATGGAAGATGGAGTTCTGGAAAATGAGAGCAAGGTAACTGAAGTTGTCAATGTCTGCTTGATGAAAGGTGGGGCATTTGCAATGGATTCTGTGGCTGGAGTGGCAGAGAATTTGTGGAAGGTGTAATTTAAGGAGAAAAGGTTATTTTTTTGAAGTCATTCAAAGGGTGGCATGGTGGCGCTGCAGTAGAGTTGCTGCCTAAAGGGCCTGTCCCACTGACGTGACTTTACAGCGACTGTCTTCGACCTTCAAGCTCGAGGGCACTCGCCTGGAAAACCTCGAGCTGGATCGACCGTCAGCGATGAAACCGCGAGCTGGATGACCGACCGCTCACACACACACACACACAAACACATCGCAAAGGCGGGGGCCAGGGAAAGCAGGGGAGCGCTGTCTGAAATTCACACCCGCGATGAACAGGAAGATAAAAGACGGCTGGCACAGTTACGGTAAGTCCTTTAGAGATTGCGGAGAGGGGAGAGGGGGGGGGGGAGAGGGGGGAGAGAAGGGGAGAGAAGGGGTGAGAAGGGGGGGGGGAGAAGGAGTGGAGACACTTTTAAGAAGCCAGACAACTTATAATCAAGTTTAGCGGGCATTTAAATTACCGGTGGGTTTTCCTTGATCCTGAAAACTCCAATGAGTCAATTATAATGCCCAGTCAGCGAAGGAGATTGCCTAATGCTGCCCGCGACTGCCTATAACTACATAGTGACCCCACTCCACTGCACTACGAGTTCAAAAGAACCATGCCGACCAATTTTTACTAGCGGAAAATTTTTCGACATGCTGAAACATTTTCCACGACCAAACTGAGGCCGGAACTTCCCTCGAGCATGAAGGAGAGTTCCAGTGACCTCATAGGACCTCCTAGGACAACGTGTCGACCATGCTGCGAGTTTGGGTCGAGGGCAAACTCTTCTAAACTCGCAGATTAGGTCGCCACAGTGGGACAGCCCCTTTACAGCGCTTGCAGCACTGGAGACCTGGGTTCGATCCCGACTACGGGTGTTGTCAGTACAGAGTTTGTATGTTCTCCCCGTGACCGCATGGGTTTTCTCCGAGATCTTCGGTTTCCTCCAACACTCCAAAGACGTACAGGTGTGTAGGTTAATTGACTTGGTATTATGCAAAATTGTCCATAGAGTGTATAGTATAGTATTAATGTGCGGTGATCGCTGGTCAGCATGGACCCGGTGTGCCGAAGGGCTTGCTTCCGTGCTGTATCTCTAAACTATACTAAACAAAACTAAATTAAGACAAAGAGGGTGAAAACAAGAGCATTTGCTGGAAGGGATCATATAATACACTATAATTTGGGTTGATTCAATATTTTGCTGGGTTGGAACTTCTGGCGAGTGGATATCCAAAGTGATTCTGGAGAATGTAGAATTAGCTTTGTCTTAATGTGATAAAAATGCATATTAGATAGTTAAGAACCTTACAATCATTGCTCTCAAAGATGGTGAACAGAGATGGTGTTGTGTGAAGGCACAGCATATTCCTATTATAAGTACTTTTTTATGCTATCAAAAATTAAAATGAATAAACTAAGCAAATCACATTCCAAAGAACAAAACAAAATTTAAAAAAAACTGAAGGTGATATGTCTAACAATACTTGAATGAAACAGGAGCCAAATAGTACATGAAGTAATAATAATAATGATAAATGAAATCTTTAATGTGTACCATATGGTGCTTGGTTCATAATGAAAAAAACTGGGATAACAGACTGTAGCAGCTGAGAAATAACCTTCTCTGAATTTCTGCTTGGTTTATATCATATGTTAACTTAATAATTCAATCATAAATACATGAAACCCCACAATAGATGCCAAAAGTGCATTTTATTTTACAATAAAGATGCTTCTGTGACTGGCAAGTGCTTTAGGCATGAGGGAGATTTCGTATGAAGAAAGAGAAATAAAGTTCTACGACGACTCTATATGAATATATTGCATCCATAAAATGAAAGTGAACAGTCACCAATGTTTTAGGCAAACAGTCACCAGTCAAAAAATATTTTATATTTAATTTAGTTAATTTTAATTAAATTCCTAGGCCCCACCATTGAAGGCTCTTTGAAATTTATTCTGCCAAAACAGAATGCAACATGTCATATGTTCACACCCGACCCCTGATGCTGATGCCAGATCTACTCAGACTGAAGAATCCTAGCTGTCAGGACCAGTGTGTGTACGACAAGAGTAGATGACCTTTAATTACCCATTCACATAGCAGGATTATGACAAGTACTAATTCTATTTTCCTGCATTTGGCCCATATCCCTCTGTTCTTTTCCTATCAATGTATCTGTCCAAATTCATTTAAAATGCTGTGACTGTACCCGCCTCTACCACATCCTCTGGCAGCTTATACTGTAAATCCACCACACTGTGTGAAAAACTTGTTCTTCAGATCTCCTTTAACTAGTTCTCCTCGTACCTTAAACCAATGTCTCTAGTCTTAATCTCCCCCAGCCTGATCTATATCCCTCATAATTTTATAAATCTCCATAAGATCACCTCTCAGCCTCCCTTTCTCCAGTGAGAACATTCTCAGCCTGTTCAATTTCCCACTGAAACTAAAGCCTTCTGTTTCAGGCAACGTCTCGGTGAATCTCTGCTACAATTTTTCTTGTGCTGCTACATCATTTGTATAGTGTGGTGACCAAACATGCATACACTACTCCAACTGTGGCCTAACCAATGCTGCAATATGACATTGTAACTCCTGCACTCTATACCGCATGTCTATGAAGACAAGCAAGCCATACACTTGCTTCACTACCCTATCCACATGTGTCACTACTTTAGCAGTACAGACGCTGCTGTACTGTTTCTCTTTGATCAATGGGGACACCAGACTGCAACGTGATGGCACACCACTCTTTCTGCAGAACTTCTACAGAACTGAACAGATCCAAATGATGATACTCAAAAGCAAAAGTATATCATGACTCCTCTGCCTGCACAGCACATCTGACCAAACCAGTCAGCAATAGTGTGATCATCACCAAGCCCTTGCAAAGTAGCGTGCATCAATGGTCATGATTTGTTCAGTGCAACCTGATGTGAAAGCATTGTGATAGACTCCTTCATTTCCCTTATCAGCTCCTGTATTCAATGATGCAGGCCTGAGAGCCTGAGAGATCAATTACCACCTTGCTGTCCATTTGCATCAAACCTATCAAAAGCATTCCCGTCTGAATCTTCTACAACAGATGCGAATACACAGACTCATAATCCGGTGAGTTTCTGCACCCGAGACATCAACCGCTTTGGTCGAAAAAATATATACTGTAAGTGCAATGTTATTTGAATAGTGAGAGATTGAGAGAGGTTGATGTTCTGAGGAATCTGATTGTCTTTGTGTGTGAATTACTGAAAAGTTACATGTGGGTATAGCAATTAATAGTAAGATTAAACGAGAACTTACCAGTTTGAAGTTTGATCTTTATTTTATGAGGAGTTACGTTGGTGATTATGTGAAGAAGACCCGTCAGGGCGCCTGCGCGTCAATCTTCAAAGCAGCGGTGTGAAATCACAAACAACAAGAACAAAGTAATATAGTAACCTAATAAAACAAGTAAATTAAGAACTTCCATCTGACCTTTATGGTAGAGGGTTGGGCCGTGGTGGGCACCTAATCACCAACGTAACTCCTCATAAAATAAAGATCAAACTTCAAACTGGTAAGTTCTCGTTTAATCTTACTATTTTACTTCGGAGTCACGTGAGTGACTATGTGAAGATTTTAAAGCTTTGTGATTTCATGCCGCAGATACAAATCCCGGCTTCTCACTGCATTGATTGACTCGGAATGAGAAATAATCAATAATGCATTAATAATGACATTTGCATGACAAATGCAGTAATTCATTTATTTGAATAAAAGAATTAACAGTATCCCCTTTAACCCAGGGAAATTTAAGCAGAACTTAATATAGTATCTGCAAACAGCCCCGTATTAGCAATAGGCCGATGGTAAAAGTGTTGAAACACCAACTTATTAGATCACCCGGCGGCTGCGAAAATATGGTCGACGGGACGTCCTTCGCCCTGGTCGCCAATGTTGCTGCTAAATCAAATGGGATGTAAAAACATCTGCACACCTGCAGCAACCAAAACTTGTTTTAACCCTCTTAAAATAGTCTGAACTGACACTATATTGTATCTTTTTTCATGAATGATAAACAATCTTGTTTTCATATTTCATAAGACCTTTGTAGCCTCAATGTATTGCAACAAATATGTCTTAACACATAGACATGGATCCATGGAATATGCTAATAAAACACTCTTGAATCCTGTCACGCCTGATCCTACTTCATTTGAGTAGGTCATAAAAAGTAAAACATAACATAATCCTGAGGTACTTCCATCCTGTGTATCTGTAACTTTTGTAATGTCTGCATGCTCTGTGCTTGTTAGAAGTGCCATAAGCATGACTACCTTCATGCTGAACTTGGCCAAAACAGAATCGTACCAAGAGTCCATTGATGAAGTAGCTTAAAACAACTCTATATTCCAGATTCCCATCCTATGTTTAGAAGGTCTGGAATTAAAATTCCTTTCATTAATCTGGAAATGAAAGAACGAGACTCAACAGGATGTCTTTCCGACCTATAGAGTGTTGAGAAAACCCAAGACATTTGAGACATGTGCCGTACAACATTTCATATTCTTTTATACACAGAAAAATTTTCACCCATTCTTTACATAATGGGAAAGCAGCATTTACAGAGTCACAACTCAGATTCACAAATGTACTGCTTTTGAGTACTCTTCCGCCAGACTGCTGTAAGCATGTCCACAGCATGCCCAGACAATCCTCTTTTTAACAACCTGCAACATACCACCCTAATGTAGCAAGAAACATCAATCGCTACTGTCTCCCGATGTAGTCCCATAACACATATCTCTGTAACTGGTGATTGAGTCTGGATGGAAAACAAATCGTATCTGGCTTCCCAAATCTGACTACTATATCATTGAAATCTTAAGGTTCAACATCCATTCTTTGTTATCATGGAAATTCCCATAACCTGGTGTCTACTACTATATTGAATCTAACTAGTAGATAAATATCTGAAACCAAATATTTGTCAACACAACAAGTCCAGATTTGATTAGCCAATTTGTCATATGACACCAACTTAATTCCACCCATATAATTAATACATGCCATTGCTGTAGTGTTGTTAATTTGAAACTGAACATGCAGATTAGTTGTATTTAATAACAAGCTTGGAGCTCATAAGTCTTCCAATAGCTGTAAACGTCGATTCTCCATGTCTGCAAAATAATACTTCTTCCATATTCCATCTGTCCACAGATGGATACCTTTTCAGAGGCACCAATCCTAGTGCACTGACATCAGCCTGTAAGACCATGGAAGGCTGTTCAATCAGTATCTTGCTTGAACTACTGGAAACATTTTAAATCCACCACTGCAATCAGAAACAGCATTTGTTGTTTAACTGCATGGCCTATCAAAAATGGCCACCATGCATCTTAGTACCTTTTCTTTTTGCAGTCTGTAGCTGCTGGTAGTACAATGGCCCATATTGTATTGCTGGAAATAACACTAATTTTCCTAGCAAGCTGGCCACCTGTCTTAATTGAAGATTGTTGCTTTTCCACCAGCTTAATGCAACCATCAATTAGCTCTACCCTTTACCCTGGGTAAATTACTACCCTGTCAATTGAATCATTGTGAAATTAAAATAATCAATTGTTGTAAGTGGCGTTAACCTTAATTTCTCTCTGGATGAATTAAACCCGACTTTCAAAAGTGGATTGAACAATTGAGAGAGATAACTCACTGGTGATTGAGTCTGGATGGAAAACAAATCGTATCTGGCTTCCCAAATCTGACTACTATATCTTGTTCATCCCAATTAGGACATCATCCAGTTAAGCCATCAACATCTGTCCTTGGACTCTAATTTGCCCCAAAATTGGTTTTACCAATTTAGTGAAATTCTAGGAACTGAAGTTAACCCATTGGACAGAACTTTGAATTGCCATAATTGTTCATTCAGATAAATTTCAAATATTTTTATCTTACAAATGAACAGACACTAAGTAATATACATCTTTCCGATCTATAAGTGCCATATAACTTATTTTGAAATAAGTTGTTTGGCAGTCTCAAAGTCTCCATTTTGAAGTGTCTATACTTCACAAAATTTTAAAGACTTGTCAGATCTAAAATACTCCTCACCTTTTTAGGTCGAGAAACTTTTAAAACACAATTTGGTGGTTTTGATAAACCGACCTTTCAATTACTTGTTTATATACAAGTTTTCAATTCAGCTTGAACCTCCATCACTTCTTTTTGTGAAATTGGAGTGTTCTGCTTGGAACATGCTGGATGGCAAATCAGTTTTTGGATCAAATCAATTCGAAACCTTTGAATAATACTCAGAATAATAAATCTGAAGTAATTTGCTTCCAATATTTGGCTGTTTTTGCCTTAATATGTTCCCATGGGAACCAGGTCCACCTACCTCCTTTGTCACCTGAGTGACCTGTGGTCCCTGGCTCCTGGCAGGAAAAACCCACGCTTTTTTGTTTTCCCGCTGCAGGAGACCAACTGCGCCCCTGCTTCAATGGTCGATTTGTTCCTGGTGTAGGCCCAGGATTTTGTATGATGTCTGAAAGGATACCTCCTCTTTGCAGAATTGCCGACCATTGATGTTTTGATCAACCTTGCTGTTTTTGCCTCATCATCCAACTCTTTCCCACGTTTCGTGATTTTTTTTTCTCTGCAGAGTAAGTTGAATGACTGCACATTGCTGGGCTTTACAGAGTTGCTGCAACTTGGGGTTGATGGTGGACCGAATGGCATACTTCCTGAAACAATTAATCTCGAAGTGGGCGCTACATAGCAACCCTAGTGACACTTGATGCACCTCCATCCCTGGCCTCCATCCATTGTTTTTGCAAATTGCAGTTGTTCATCAGATAAGATAAGATAAGATAAGTTAAGACTTTATTAATCCCCTTATTCAGGGGAAATTAAGATGTCCTTGCAGCACACTAATAAAAATACAACATAGTTTTCAAAAAGAAGTTCAACACAAAAACATCCCCCCACAATGGTTCCCACTGTGGGGGAAGGCACAAAGTCCAGTCCCCATCCTCTTGTCCACCCAGAGTCGGGCCCACTGAGGCCTCCACAGTCCCGCCACGGCGCCCGATATTCTCGCCCAGGCTCCGGGATGTACCGTTCAGCGTCGCAGCTGGGCCGCTCCACAGAACCGCGGCTCCACGATGTTCCCATCGGCGGTCCCAACATACTGGAGTCCCAGCGCGGTGACCCAGGAAAGGCATCGCCCGCTCCACGACAGCGCTCCAGCGCTGCACCGCCGGCAAAGCCGATGTTCTGCGCCGCCGCCAAAGCCGGTGTTCTGGCCAGGTCCCCTCAGGGAAACGTCCGCGCCGCCGCCAAAGCCGGTGTTCTGGCTCCACGATGTTCCCATCGGCGGTCCCAGCATACTGGAGTCCCAGCGCGGCGACCCAGGAAAGGCATCACCCGCTCCACGACAGCGCTCCAGCGCTGCACCGCCACCAAAGCCGATGTTCTGGCCAGGTCCCCCAGGGAAACGCCGCTCCAGGACCCGCTGGTAGGCCGCAAGGACAGGTCGAAGGCGCTGCTCGGAGGAAGGCAACCCCTCCGACCAGGTAGGGACTCGAAAAGCAGTTTCCCCCTTCCCCCCCCACCACCCCCCACACATAAAAAGATTAGGCCCCCTGACTACACACTAAACGTACCAAAAATAATAAAAAAGAAGGGAAAAAGACGGACAGCTGCAGGACAGGCAGCCGTTCAGGACAGCGCCTCCTCCTCCAACCCAGCAGCTTTAATATTCTCTGCAATTTACTTTTCTTAGGCTCACATGCCTTCGCCCATCTGACCCCTTATATCTTGGTTCACTGCTAGTACTTTCAGCAATACGCAGTTCCTTGGGGTCTCGTGCTTTTTTGGCATTTTCATCCATCGTAAGCTACTAGAACTGATGGAAGACACAATAGTTGATCGCAGAGGCCACTTTCTTTCCTAGTGGCTCTCCTGACTGTGCATGCGCCTCATCAATGAGGGTGCTCTTAAACAGCCCTTTGCTAGGTGCTGCTGACCTGGCTTCTGGAGCCTGGCTTTCGCTACACTCTTCCCTGAGTGTGCTTTTCTCCAGTAACCTGTGTAACAGGCTTTTCATCTGAGAAATCCGCTCAAAAGCGGTATCCAGCCCTGGAGTCGCATCGTCCTGATCAGACTCCTCCTCCGTGGGCCTCATGGACTTGACTTTAGCCTTGCACCCCACTGGCGCTGACTGAGTTCTTTTCAACCCCAAGTCCACAGTCGCTACGCTCCCAGCTGGCAACTGTACAGGGGTCTGAGGCAGCTGTTCGCCGACCGCAATCTTGCGACTTTCCACCGGCTTTGCCGCTCGCCTCTTCCCCTTGTCCATTTTTTCCATGGTACCTGTGGAAAAATCCCCACAGACCCACAGCAAACGGACCCGGAAATATCAAAAAAAGTTATTTTACTTACCTTGTAGTTTACAACTACATTTCCACCAGAGGAGCGCTGCTCCTCACATCCGTTCGTGCCAATGTGTCTGACGTAATGACGCGCAGGCGCCATGACGGGTCTTCTTCACGTAGTCACTCACGTGACTCCGAAAGTAAAATTAAAGGCAACTTTTGAAATTGCATTGGATCCTGCTGAGACTGGACCTGGGGGTGGGAGATTGCAACCTTCACGTGGTCCACCGTGTTTCGACTAATGCAATCAAGCCGACGTGCACAAAAAAGATCAAAGAACAAGTTGACCTACAACTTTAGGGTGTGCATGCCATACGCAAGAAGAAGACTGGACCTAGACTATTGTGTATAGAAGTTTGAACTCCTTCACTCAGGATGAAAATACTTATAATAGAGATGTCACAAAGCTGCTTCAGATTGATTCCTCGGATGGGAGCATTGCCTTGTAAGGAAAGATTAAACAGACTGAACCCATATACAGTGATAGAAAGAACCACAATGTGAGATGACCTTATATAAAAATACAAAATCTTATATTGCATAGGTAACTCAATTCCTATTTGGACTTTAACCATCTTAAGCAAATCTATTAAAATATAAGATAATTTCAGAACATTTAGTTTATATCAAAAATAGTTTTATTCTGCCATTACACCCTTACGTAAGATATTCCTATTTTTCATCATATCTATCACCTATACTACTCTTAAAGCTAGTTTTATCCTGAATCCTTATATCTGTGCATGGAATTGAAGTCAGAAGGACAGCTTGAGACTCTGCAAGGAAATCACTGTTTTGAATATTCTGACAAAGATTAAATCTGCCATTCATCCACTGAATGTCCAGAAATCCATTAACACCTTGCTGCACGCCTTTGAAACTTGAGTTGGCAAGTAGCTTCCACCTGTTCTGACTTACTCCCAAGTTACTTGGAGCTTTTCTCTGAAGTTCATCACTGATTTTGATAAGGACTTGTTTCCCCATAACCAAAATCTAACTTCTGAAGGTGTTTGTCTTCAGACCAATGACAAGAACCACTTTATTGTTTTATCAAGAGACAGAGAGATACCAACAAAGAGTCTGTTTCTGCATCAAACACCACTTGAGATTTGGAATGAAGGGCTGCCTTCTCGTTTTTCCCTGAGCACAATTACAAAGAATTAGTAGAACAAGATGATAGTTGAGATTTCTAACTTGAATGCAACCTTCCTTTTGACAAAGAAACTGATGAACCTACAGGTGCATAATAAACATAACTAATTTCAGACCAGTATATGAGTTGTGAAGGAAGGTAACCTATGTCTTGCGATTGGGAACAAAAGTTACTAATGGATTTAATTTTCAGGAGGCCATCATATTATTTCTATTTTCAATTACTTGAATTCAGATTCTTCTTATGGTAGCAACATATATATTGGTGTCCAGGGTTTTAAGTCAAGTTGTATTCGGGCAATGTTGTATAAATGTCAGTCACCAAGTGTAGAAAAGCACGGGGAGGGTATTTATAGTGGAAGAATTTCACAATTTTTCCACTATTTGTGTGATGTTTGGTGGACTGTGTAGAGTGGGACGACCCGTTGTTCCTCCCGTGCAGCAGGTGGTACTGCACAGGACAAAGGGAGATGTTTGTATATAGTTTATCCTGTCTGTGAACAGTGTGAGTGTGCAGTCAGATTCTGTGTGTTGCAGCCATTTTGAGTTGTCTTGCTCCCGGATCAAACAATACGAATGCCCCCGGCCGTCCCTCATAATCATGGCCTCAGTTTCGAAAATCAACAAAATAGTACTGTGATCCTATTCCATTATTCCTAGCTGGAGTATTCAGGCGACCCGGCTTGCTTTGAACACTCTAAATTTTTCAAAGTAAACGCTTCGGACCCCCAGGACACTCAGCTAAGAGCATCAAGGGAGCGGCGAGAGGCAGGGGCTGGGGCAGGCGGTAGCTCGCCTTGCGCTGGACCGCCAGCTCGATTCCAAGATCCAACTACGAGCTTTTTAACTGCAGCAGCTTTAATATATGCTATTGGAGCTGGAATTACCGTGGCTGCTGGAGATTCATATTGTGCCGCTAGAGGTGAAATTCTTGGACCTGCGCAAGACAGACAAAAGCGAAAGCATTTGCCAAGAATGTTTTCATTAATCAAGAACGAAAGTCGGAGGTTCGAAGACGATCAGAGACCGTGGTAGTTCCAACCATAAACGATGCCGACTAGCAATCCAGCGGTGTTATTCCCATGACCCATTGAGGAGCTTCCGGGAAAACAGTCTTTGGGTTCCGGGGAGAGGATCGGATCGCCGAAACTGAAACCGGCTAACATCCGCCATTTCGGATACGGACGACAGCGCATTCCCACGAAAGTGGTGTCACAAGTGGAATACTTCGGATTGCGTCCAAAGACCCAGAGAAGAGACTATTTTTAAAAATTAAAATAAAAAACAGAACTCAAACTAACATGTCTCGGCAATTCGATCGTTTCGATCCCGAGCGACGTAGGTGGTCGTTGTATTTAATGTGCGCTGAGTTTTATTTTGAAAGTATGGCAATTATTACTGACCAGAGGAAGAAGGCTCTCTTGTGTCAATCAATGTCTCCAGAAAATTTTGCACTGCTTCAAAATTTACTTACAGAAGAAGTAACTGAAGCCTCATCTGCTGAAATCACGACGGCTTTGCAGCTGCATTTCGAAGAAAGTTGAAATATCCTCGCAGCTCGCCTTGATTTCTACAGGACGGTGCAACAGGAAGGGCAACTGATTACCGAATTTCTTGCCGAACTTCACACCAAGGCAAATGCACTGTCGCCGTTTCCTGTAATGGTATGACACAGATGTTGCCACTGATCGTCGTTGGTAAAGAAGGTACATCCCTGTGCGCTATCGACTGGATCCATGCTTTGAAGCTTGACATGAACGCCTTGATCTACGATGGATCAACTATGGCATTGTCATCTACCACGGATTGCAACATGGTTAGCAAGTGCGTGAACAACCTGCGAAAACAGGACTTTGAATGGCACTGGTCCAAAGAGTGTGACCAAGCATTCACCAGGTTGAAGAAGATGTTCGCCCAGAAGACGCGTTTGGTCCACTATGACCCATCGAAGCCGATCTCGCTGGCCGCCGATACATCGCCATATTGTCTTGGAGCAGTAATCTCACAAATGGAAGAACCAATCGTGTTCGCATCCAAAATGCTGACGACCGCCGAGAAAACCTACAGCCAAGTGGAAAATGACTGCAACACACAGAATCTGACTGCACACTCACACTGTTCACAGACAGGATAAACTATATACAAACATCTCCCTTTGTCCTGTGCAGAGCAACGGGTCATCCCACCCCACACAGTCCACCAAACATCACAATTTGACTTTCATTGCTGTAGTCAAACTAAAGGTGTAATAGATAGCGAAATCTTCCTTCTCCTTGCGACAGGTATTCACATACTGTGTGGGAAGTCCAGTCCTTGTTCTGATTTCATAACGTTCAAAGTAAAATCTACAGTCAGCCTTTGTTACCAGTTAGTTTATCTTTGAATTTAATCTTTTTATTTGAATTTCACGGCAATTTACATACATACAATAATAACAGACAGTAATAATCAAGGCATAATTGTACAACAGTATGTAAGCGATCCTCAAAACCCTTACCCTTACCCACCTTCAACCCACCCAATTCAGGTCGGAGCCAAACGGGGACAAACAACACTCACATACGTACACATCTACACACAAATGGTAGAATAGATGAAACAAAATGTGCTATATAAAAATAAAAATAGAAAAAATAAAATATATATATATATATATATATATATACATATATATCTAAATAAACAATTGTAGGGAGGGGGGGATTAAGGGGAAAGCAGCTGCTGTAGAACAAAACGATGATGGAGAACACTCAGTCCTCTTCCGAGTCCGGGGACAAGGTAAGAGAGTTAACCAGTTCAAAGAAAGGGTTCCATGTATCTAGGAATGTCTTGGTAGAGCCTTTGAGAGAGAACCTAAGTTTTTCAAGTTTCAGATTGTAAAGCACCTCCTTAATCCAACGGGCATGTGTCGGGGGACAGGTGAGCCTCCAACTAAGCAAGATCAGTCTCCGGGCTAACAAGGTTGTAAAAGCTAGGACCCGTTTCACCGCAACAGAGAGGTTGGTATTGGGAGGGGTACCGAAAATGGCTGACATTGGATTTGGAAGAATAGTCTGGTCGTAAGCTCTGCTTATCAATTCAAAAGCACTCCTCCAAAAGGCTGCTAGCTTAGGGCAAGACCAAAACATGTGGCTATGGTTGGCAGGAGATTGACTACATCTGTTACAGGTGTCATTGACAGCTGGGTACATTCTAGCTAATCTTGCATTTGTATAGTGGACTTTGTAAAGGACTTTGCATTGGATTAGGCCATGACGAGCGCATATGGAAGAAGAGTGGATCAAATCCAAGGCAGAGTCCCATTGCTGGTCTGTTAATTGCGTATTCAGCTCTCCTTCCCACGCAGCTTTTAATGAGGTATGAGGTTTCAATAAAACCGACCCTAGCAAATTATACAAAATAGAGATGCATTTCTTCCGATTGGGGTCTAAAGCTAAGATGATATCAGTCAGGGTTTCAGGAGGGCGATTTGGGAAGTAGGGAAATGTCTTCTTCACAAAATCCCTAATCTGGAAAAACCGAAAAAGGTGGGAGTTTGGGAGGTTGTATTTAGACGAGAGCTCCGCGAAAGGTGAGAAGATACCATCCTTATATAGGTTTTTAATACTACTGATGGCATTACTATGCCAGGTTTTAAATGCGTGGTCTATACTTGAAGGTTTAAAAATGTGATTTTAAGCAGTGGGGTCAAGATGGAAGGACCCTGTAAACCGAGGTTTTTCCTAAATTGACTCCATATCTCGAGCGAAAGGGACACAATTGGGCCTGCACCCACAGATGTTATAGAAAGGGGGAGTTGGGAACATAGGACAGACCGCAATGGGAGACTTGAACTCGCCTTTTCCATGTATACCCAGATCGGTGGGTGCTCGCAATCATCATTCATCCAATACAGGAGTTTTTGCAAGTTAGCTGCCCAGTAGTATCGCCTAAAATCAGGGAGGGCCAAACCGCCATCACTCTTAGGCGACTGCAGTATCGCCTTTCGGATTCTGACCGGTTTGCTACCCCATAAGAATTTAGATATTGTCCTTTCTAATTTGTCAAAAAAAGATTTGGTGATAAGTATGGGGACATGCTGGAAAAGATACAGGAATTTGGGTAGGACAACCATCTTAACCAGATTTATCCGGCCCACGAGGGATAGCGGTAAGACTGACCAGCGATCAAAATCTTTTTCGGCTTTCTCAACCAGAGGTAAAAAGTTTGTGCGGAACATATCAGATAAGGGTATTGTGATAAAAACGCCGAGATAGCGAACCCATCCTCTGCCCTTTTGAATGAGGTTAAAGAGCGAGGGAGCTGCTTAGCCGGTAAGTTAATCGGTAATAGCTCACTCTTTTGGTAGTTAAGTTTATAACCAGAATATGCACCAAACCGTTCTAAAATATTCATAATCACAGGGAGAGAACTGACTGGGTTCGAGATGTACAGGAGCAGGAGCAGGTCATCTGCATACAATGAGACTTTATGAGTTGTGTGAAACCGTGTAATACCTTTAAAGCCCTTCTCTGCGCGTAACCAGACCGCCAGGGGTTCTATCGCAACATCAAACAAGAGTGGAGATAACGAGCAACCCTGTCTGGTACCTCTCTGAAGTGTGAAGTGGGGCGACAGTATGTCGTTTGTTTGTACTGAGGCCACCGGGGACGAATATAATAGGCTCACCCAGAGAATAAAACTGTTACCGAGGCCAAACCTATCCATCGCTTCATATAGGTACCTCCACTCGACCCTGTCGAAGGCCTTTTCGGCATCGAGGGAGACCACCATCTCCGGGGTCTCATTACTCGAAGAGTGAATGATGTTAAGGAGATGCCTAGTATTATGGGAAGACTGTCGGCCAGGTATAAACCCAGTTAGTTTATCTTTGGACTATGATGTGCATGGAGTTGAATGAAAGTTAATTCATTACAAACTAAATGACAATTTAAACTAGAGTGACAGAGATGAACAGAAACAGGCCCTTTTGGCCCAATTCATCCATGCTAACCACAATGTCAATTACATAATCTTATTTGCCAGTATTTGGCTCATTAAACTCATTTTTTAGACTCTCCCACTTGAGGAAAAGGATCTGAATATCTTACAAGCCTCAACCTATGTTTCAGTTAAGTAAACCTAGCCGATCCAATTATATATATATATCTATATTACTAAAAGTAAGATTAAGAATAAGGAGTAAGCCATTTAGAACAGAGACGAGGAAACACTTTTTCTCACAGAGAGTGGTGAGTCTGTGGAATTCTCTGCCTCAGAGTGTGGAGGCGGGTTCTCTGGATGCTTTCAAGAGAGAGCTAGATAGGGCTCTTAAAAATTGCGGAGTCAGGGGATATGGGGAGAAGGCAGGAATGGGGTACTGATTGGGGATGATCAGCCATGATTACATTGAATGGTGGTGCTGGCTCAAAGGGCCGAATGGCCTACTGCTGCACCTATTGTCTATTGTCTATTGTCTATTGTCTAAGATCTTGACCACTTCCTGTTTAGCTGTTTCATGATCTTTGAAAAAACGCTGCCACTTACAGCTGTGATTTTTGGCCATCTTATTCAGAGTCCCCCTCCGCTGTGCAGGACAAGAGGATTTTCCCCATCGATGAAAAATAAAAGAGTTATTAATGTTTTAAAATGTTGACATTCTCTCTGCTGCCCCTGCTGGTGGGAGGGACTATAAAACCCGGAAGTGTTGTGCCTCACAACAGTCTCTGCAAGATGGTGGAAGCGAGAGGCTCGCGTCTCTCTAAGCTGTGAATAACACTGAACACATGTCTACTCAACTGTGAGAGCCCTTAATGTGGTTTGAAAATGAAAATGTGGTTGCTTTGAAATGCTGCACTGCAAATGGTTGTTGTTGGTGGTGGTAACTGCTTTGAAATGCTGCACCTCAAATGGTTGTTGTTGGTGGTGGTAACTGCTTTGAAATGCTGCACCGCAAATGGTTGTTGTTGGTGGTGATAACTGCTTTGAAATGCAGCACCGCAAATGGTTGTTGTTGGTGGTGGTAACTGCTTTGAAATGCTGCACCGCAAATGGTTGTTGTTGGTGTTGGTAACTGCTTTGAAATGCAGCACTACAAATGGTTGTTGTTGGTGGTCGTAACTGCTTTGAAATGTTGCACCGCAAATGGTTGTTGTTGGTGGTGGTAACTGCACAACTTCCTGTTTGCACTGTATATTGATTTTAGATAAAACGCTACCACTTACGGCTGTGATTTTTGGCCATCTTACTCAGTACCTCTCTGCTCATCAGGTGTAGAGGATTCTTCCCATCAATGAAAAATAAAAGTGTTACTAGTGTTTAAAAAAGTGTTGAGAATCTCTCTCCTGTCAATCACGCCATGGCCACGCCCCTTCTGGTGGGAGTGGGGAGGGATTATAAACCCGGAAGTGTGGGTGTGGCAGTCTCTGCAAGATGGGGGTGGGAGAGGTCACGACTCTGTCTGATCTGTGAATTAACTGAACACACTGAATGTCTACTGAACTGTGAGTGTGGTGTTTATGTGGTGTTTTGTGTGGTTTTATGGTGGTTTCACCCTGCTTGAAATGGTATGAAACTGCATTTGAATGTGGTGGCCTTGCACCCTGCATGAAATGGTATGAAACTGCATTTGAATTTGGTTGCCTTGCACCCTACATGAAATGGTATGAAAATGCACTTGAATTTGGTTGCCTTGCACCCTGCTTGAAGTGGCATGAAATTGCACTTGAGTTTGGTGGCCCTGTACCCTGCTTGAAGTGGTAGGAAACTGCACTTGAGTTTGGTGGCCCTGCACCCTGCTTGAAGTGGTAGGAAACTGCACTTGGGTTTGGTGGCCCTGCACCCTGCTTGAAGTGGTATGAAACTGCACTTGAATTCAGTGGCCTTGCCCCCTGCTTGAAATGGTAGGAAACTGCATTTGAATTTGGTGGCCTTGCACCCTGCTTGAAATGGAATTTCAAGGAATAGCCGTGAGTCAACAGCTCGCCCACCAGCCGTGAGTGAGCTGCCAGCACATCAGGCTTGAGTGACTGAGCTGTCATCCCAAGAATCCATTTGACCCATGATGTCCATACTAGCCCTCTGGAAACCAGTCCCTTCAGCCCACAATACCCATACTAGTGCTCCAGAAAGCCCCCCCCCCCACTGGCCACCAATATTGGAATTGGTGGAGAGGTGGAATATTGCATTGGGGGACCACCCTCCCGTGTGAACATGGTACCCGACAGATCCCACTTAGTCTAGTATATAACTAATAGTCTCATCTTGACCACTTCCTGTCTACACTGTTAATTGATTTTAGAAAAAAACACTACCCTATATCGCTATGATTTTTTGCCATCTTACTCACAGTCCTCCTCCGCTGCAGCGTCCCCAAGGATCTTTCCGATCGATGAAATAATAAAACAGTTATGAATGTTTTTAAAATCTTGAGATCAGCTGATTGGTCCCCTCACCTGTGAATCACCATGATGATGGTAATGCCCCTTCTGGGGGGGGGGGTGTGGCAGGAGTATAAAACCCCGGTTGCCTGGACATGAGTCAGTCACTCTGAAAGATCGTGAGGGAGAGGCCACAACTGTGATTCTGCTGTGAGTCAACTGAACTGTGAGTCTACTGAACTGTGTCTACAATGTGTTTGCAATAAATGATGATTTGTTAACCCTTAATGTGCTTGCAATAAATGATTTGTTAGCCAGCAATGTGCTTTAAATGAATGACGATTTGTTAACCCCTAATGTGCTTGCAATAAATGATTTGTTAGCCAGCAATGTGCTTGCAATGAATGATGATTTGTTAGCCCTTAATGTGTTTGCAATAAATGATTTGTTAACCCTAAATGAAAATGCAATTAGTTGTTTGGCCTGCCCTGTGCTTGAAACTGAAATGGAAATGGAAATGAAATGAAAATGCAATGAGTTGTTTGGCCTGCTCTGTGCTTTTGCTTTTGCTTTGCCTCTGCTTTGCTTGACCTGAAATGAAAGCAAATGGAATTGTATATTGTTGGTTGGCCCCGCCTGCCCTGTGCTTTTCCTTTTGCTTTGCCTTTACTTTGCTTGACCTGAAATGAAAGCAAATGGATTGTATATTGTTGGCAGGCCCCGCCTGCCCTGTGCATTTGCTTTTGCTTTGCCTTTGCTTTGCTTGACCTGAAATGAAAGCAAATGGATTGTATATTGTTGGCTTGGCTTGGATTGACTTGGATTGACTTGGATTGACTTGGATTGACTTGGATTGGATTGACTTGGATTGGATTGACTTGGATTGGATTGACTTGGATTGGATTGACTTGGATTGGATTGACTTGGATTGGATTGATTTGGATTGTATTTTTAATTGGATTGGATTGACTTGGATTGAATTGACTTGACTTGGATTGACTTAGATTGACTTGACTTGGATTGACGACTTGGATTGACTTGGATTGACTTGACTTGGATTGACTTGACTTGGATTGACTTGACTTGGATTGACTTGACTTGGATTGACTTGACTTGAAATGGATTGACTTGACTTGAAATGGATTGACTTGACTTGACTTGACTTGAAATGGAATGACTTGACTTGACTTGAAATGGATTGACTTGACTTGACTTGAAATGGATTGACTTGACTTGACTTGAAATGGATTGACTTGACTTGACTTGAAATGGATTGACTTGACTTGACGACTTAAAATGGATTGACTTGACTTGAAATGGATTGACATGACGACTTAAAATGGATTGACTTGACTTGAAATGGATTGATTTGACTTGACTTGAAATGGATTGACTTGACGAAATGGATTGACTTGACTTGAAATGGATTGACTTGACTTGACTTGAAATGGATTGACTTGACTTGAAATTGGCTTGACTTGAAATGGATTGAAATGGATTGTTGGCCCTGCACTCACTGTGCTTGACTTCACTTGACCCACAGCACCCATGCTAGCCCTCCAGAACCCCCCCCCCCCTACTTGCCACCAATATTGGAATTGGTGGAGAGGTGGAATATTGCGTTGGGGACCAGCCTTCCCGTGTGATCCTGGGACTCAACGGTTCCCACTTAGTCAAGTATATATTATCTATATGTATATAAAGGACCAAGCATATTGTTTCCAAGTTTACTGACAATACAAAGAGAGGACCTTTGGGTTTTGTCATGGCTCTATTACTTGTTGCCGATCTTACACCCAAATATTTCTCTGAATGCTTCTTAAATTGAAAGATAACAAGAGTTGTTCACACAGGGATAATCTATTGAACGACAAAGTGTCAGATAAATATAGGCACAGATTGAGCTGCAGTGTCAGCATTAAGTGTAATGATAGCAATCTGTCTATGCGACAGTCTGACACTTTTATTTTCTTCTGAAATTCTTTGTTTGAAGCAATTCAACTCAAATAAATAAAGACTGATATCAGGGAGAATGTCAAAGATAGACAAAAATGTTGGAGAAACAGCGGGTAAGGCAGCTTCTATGCAGCGAAGGAATAGGCGACGTATCGGGTCGAGACCCTTCTTCAGACTGATGTGGGGGTGGGGGGCGGCAGGTACAAGAAAGGAAGAGGCGGAGTCAGTAGGCTGTGGGAGGGATGGGAAGGGGAGGGGAAGGAGGGAGAAAGCAAGGACTAACTGAAATTGGAGGTCAATGTTCATACCGCTGGGGTGTAAACTACCAAAGCAAAATATGAAGTGCTGCTCCTCCAATTTGCGGTGGACTCGCTCTGGCCATGGAGGAGGCCCAGGACTGAAAGGTCGGATTCGGAATGGGAGGGCGAGTTGAAGTGCTGAGCCACCGGGAGATTAGGTTGGTTATTGCGAACTGAGCGGAGGTGTTGGGTGAAGTGATCGCCAAGCCTGCGCTTGGTCTCACCGATGTAGAGCAGTTGACACCTGGAACAGCGGATGCAATAGAAGAGGTTGGAAGAGGTGCAGGTGTAACTCTGCATCACCTGGCAAGACTGCTTGGAATATTGACTGAGGTCACTTTACAGTAGGTAGGGAGCCGCCTTTATTCTGTTTTGTTACTTTATTATTGTTAAAATGTGCATTTGTATTTGCGATATGTTTGTATTGTGAACACATTAGCTGCCAAGGGGTGTTTAGGGAGGGTGGGTATGGGTTATTTTGTTATTATATATATTTTTTTAAATGGAGGGAAATAATGCAATACGCCAGATGTACTGTATTTTCTTTTCTCCAATAAAAATAAATTAAAAAAAAAAAGACTGCTTGGGTTGTTGGATGCAGTCGAGGTGGGAGGTAAAGCGACAAGTGTAGCATTTCCTGCGGTTGCAAGGGAAAGTACCAGGGGAGGGTGGTTTTCAGATGGAAGGGACAAATTGACCAGGGAGTTATGGAGGGAACGGTCTCTGCAGAAAGCCGAAAGGGGAGGAGATGGGAAGATGTGGCCAGTGGTGGGATCCCGTTGGAGGTGGCGAAAATGTCGGTGGGTTATATGTTGTATGCGACGGCTGGTAGGGTGGAAGGTGCGGACAAGGGGGACTCTGTCCTTGTTACGAGTGGGGGGGATGGGGAGTGAGAGCGAAGCTACGGGATATAGAGGAGGCCCTGGTGAGAGCCTCATCTATAGTCAAAGAGGGGAACCCCCGTTCCCTAAATAATGAGGACATCTCCGATGCCCTGGTTTGAAACACCTCATCCTGGGTGCAGATGCGGTGTAGACGGAGGAATTGGGAGTAGGGGATAGAGTCCTTGCAGGAAGCAGGTTGGGAAGAAGTGTAGTATAGATAGCCATGGGAGTCAGTGGGGTGGTAGTAGATGTCAGTCAGTAGTCTGTTACCTGTGATGGAGATGGTGAGGTCTAGGGAGATGTCGGAAATGGTCAGGGTGAATTTGAGTGCCGGATGGAAGTTAGTGGTGAAATGGAAGAAGTCAGTGAGTTCTGCATGGGTGCAGGATGTAGCACCAATGCAGTTGTCAATGTAGCGGAGGTAGAGTTCGGGGATAGGGTGAGGGTACACATTGAACAAGGATTGTTCGACGTACCCTACAAAGAGGCAGGCATAGCTGGGGCGCATGCACGTGCCCATATCTACACCTTAGATTTGGAGGAGTCAAAGGAAAAGTTGTTGAGGGTAAGAACCAGCTCCGCTAGGCGGAGGAGAGTATTAGTACATGGGGATTGGTTGGTTCTGCGGTCGAGTAAGAAACGGAAGGCTTTAAGACCCTCCTGGTGGGAGATGGAGGTGTAGAGTGACTGGACATCCATGGTGAAGATGAGGGAGTGAAAGCCTGGAAAACGGAAGTCATGAAGGAGACGAAGAGCATGTGAGGTGTCTTGAACATAGGTTGGGAGGGATGTGACCAGGGTGGATAGGATGGAGTCGAGGTTTGTGGAAATAAATTCGGTGGGACTAAGAACAAGCAGAAACAATGGGTCTGCCAGGACAGTCAGGTTTGTGTATTTTGGGGAGAAGATAAAATCGGGCCGTGCGGAGCTGGGGAACGATGAGGTTGGAGGCTTGGGGGGGGGGGGGGGCAGGGAGCCAGAATTGATGAAGCCAGTGATGGTGCTTGTGATAATGGCCTGGTGCTCGTCTGTGGGGTCATGGTCCAAGGATAAGTAGGAGAAGGTGTCTGAGAGTTGGCGCCTCAGGGAGAATATCAGCATTTTACCATTTTGAAGCTCACACAACCTCAATTAACATCTTTATTGAAGGTGTAATGTGTTCAGGTTTTGTACTCTCCCGCTTCCTAAGTCAAGGTAATCAATCATTTGTGCAGGACAAATTGCTTGTTACATATTGGGTTGATTAATAAGCTTTTCTCAAATACTAAAATAGTGAAGTAATGTAACATAAAGAGCACATAGTCATTCGGGTCTATGTAATTAGAAATTGCTTATCCTGTGCACACTTCCAATTGTGAAATACATTTCACGCAATAGATACCAAATTCATTTTCCACCACAATGTATGAATCGAATCAACTTGACAAAACAAATTAATTGACAATTATGAATTGATTTACTTGATAATAAAGTTAATCTAGTTCCAACGGAAGACAAACAATGATTTTGTTGCATTAAAAAATACTTTTAAAATAATATTACTGAGTGCAATTGAAATACTGGTTTAATAAGATTTTCATTATCGGTGATAATGCAATAATATTAGCAATAATAGAATTATTGTGGGATGCATCCAAGTAGTTGGATCATTATTTGGTGCAGCTGAGTCTTTGAAACACATTTTATGACCATATACTCAACATTGATTAGTGTAATGAAAGTTGATTATTATGATGCACAGCCCGGCATTTAAAACAGGTTCTCTGCTCCCCCATCATCATCCATAACAGCTTAGACTTGTTCTGTGAATCACTTCAAGTCGTGTCATGAACGAGAGAGTTATGAGCCTGACAAGAAATGATCAGGGATAATGCTGGTGGAAAAGAAAGATCTGAAGTGGCTTTTAAATGAAGAGAGGGGGAACACTCAAGTTTAGGAAGAATATATGACAATGAAAAAAACCCTGCAAATGCTGGAGATCTGAAATAAAACAGACACTCAACAGGTCAGGCAGCTTCTGGGGAAAGGGAAATAAATTTTACATTTTAGGTCACTGTTCTGGCCAGTTGTGCCACATCCAAAGAAAACAACTTACCTGATGTTGTAAGAATTAACGGGGTGACACAGTGGTGGGGCAGCTGCCTCACAACGCCAGAGACCCGGGTTCGATCCTAACTCTGTATGGAGTTTTCACATTCTCCCTGCGGCCGCATAGGTTTCCTCTGGGTGCTCCAGTTTCGCCCTCACATCCGAAAAACCTGTATATTAATTGGCTTCTGTAAATTGCCCCCAAATGTGTAGGATGAGAATTTAGGATAAGATAAAAATAGAATAAACGGGTGATCAATGGCCACTACGGACTCAGTGGGCCGAAGGCCCTGTGTGCAAGCTGAATCTTTAAACTAAACTAAATTAACTATCTTCTGCATTTTCCATTATCTTCACTGGCAACAACATCTGCACTCTCTTCCCCTTGCAGCATTCTGAAGTGACTGTTCTCTTTGCGACTCCCAGATCAGCTCTTCCGTCCTCATCAGTCACTCCTTTACTCTCGGCACTGTCCCATGCAGCTGCAGGAGATGAAAGACACTTGATCTCCAACATTCAGGAACCTAGATAATACTTGCTGGTCTGTGTTTAGCCTTCCCAATGTAATGCAGAAAACATTTTATGGTGGATACAATATTATACAGTGCTGTCTCTTTGACAGTGTTTAGTAAAGCTTCATTTAGCGTACCACTCGGAAACAGGCCCTTCAGCCCATGGAGTCCGAGCCGACCAGTAATCACCCCGTACACTAACATTATCCTACACACATGAGGGACAATTTTCAATTTTTACCAATTAGTCGTCAAACATGTATGTCTTTGGAGTGTAGGAGGAATCCTAAGCTCCCGGAGAAAACCCACGCAGGTCATGGGTAGAACGTACAAACTCTGTACAGCCAGCACCCGTAGTCAAGATCGAACCAGGGTCTCTGCCGCTGTAAGGCAGCAACTTTACCACTGTGCCACCATGCCTCCCCTGTAGCGAGGTTACATATTGGGTGATTGTTTTGGTGAACTTCTTCATTCAGTCATTAAATTTGTCTGAGCTTCTAGTACTTGAATTGTCTGTACTACAAGTTTTTCTTGTATACTGCCTGATCTGCTCTGTTTTTCTGTGGTGTGTTATTTATTGCCCTATAGTTCTCCTTCACTCTCTGCACTGCCTGAGTTCATTTGCATAGATCTGTTCTTAATAAACTTGCCTTCTTGGAGCATAAATCCCAAATATAACATTAATAGACAGCCAAGTTAATTAGAACATTGGTTTATACATTATCTTTGCTTGCATGAGACAATAAATATGTAAGTATATCTCAAAGTAATATTTTGTCATTTATATGTTTATAAATATATTATTAATTTAGTTGGCGATAAACAGTAATATTGAATGCTAATATTACAGGGAAATTGCATATGAAACATGTATTAGAACAAGTAGAATATTCAGAAGTGCTAGTCTTTGTACATCAAATAACAATTCACAGGATAGCTTTCTCTGGAAGCCACCATCCAAAATGCCAGTCTAATAGTCTAGTCTAAGTCAATTGATTTTTTAAGGCAGAGATAGATAGTTTCTTGACTAGTATGGGTGTCAGGGGTTATGGGGAGAGGGAAGGAAAATGATGTTAGGAGGGAGAGATAGATCAGCCATGATTGAATGATGGAGTAGACTAGATGGGCAATATGTCCTAATTCTGCCCCTATCATGTATGAACATTAATATCTCCCATTCAAAGGCCATTGGATGCAAATATGGAATGTCCACATGATTCTAACTTAGAGTTGTAAAAAGTTATAGCATGGAGCCATAACATCCTGCCCATCTCCTCCATGTTGAGTAAATGAACAGTTCAGACTAATCGCCCTTTCTGCAGTCTCGTAAGTGAAGGTAAATCAATTGCGCATCCAAGTGTTTATTACGTGATGTTCCTGTCCGTCGCTTATTCTCGAGTAAGACCATGACATTGAATTTATTGTGTTGCAAAGTGTACAGGGGTAGCTGATTGGACCAATCTGTGCTGAAATGTTCTTTTCACACACGTGATAGGGGTGTAAGGATGCCATTATATCAGTGGTTCTTGATTTTAGAGATTTTCTTTTCCTCTTTGCTTCCTCCATTTTATCTTCCTCTCATGAACGAGTCCCACTTTTTTTTATGAAAACACCAAACAGGATGATCCAGTGCTTGAATCAGACATTGAAGAATATTGAATTCCTCAATATCTGAAGAAGAGTCCTGATCTGAAACATCACCTTTCTACGTTTTCTAGAGATGCAGCCTGACCCGCTGAGTTACTCTAGCATTTTGTGTCTTTCTTCGACAAAACCAGCATCTGCAGTTCTAAGTTATTATATAATCCAATGCTTGTTTTTCCTAGAGGTTTGTGTCAATGTTAAAACTCTTCAGTGTTGTCCTAAGAGATTCTTTGAAAATCTTTTGTCTGCCCACCAGATGGTTATTTGCCCTCCATCTGCTCACAGTATGGTAGCTGCTTTGGGATTTTATTATCCAACACTCTTCTGACACGTCCTGCCAGCCTAATCTGTGCAGGTGTCTAGACGGTGTGTCTAGGACAGAGTCTTTGTGTCTGGAATCTTGTCTAGATAGATTGATACTTTATTGTCACATGCGACAAGTCACAGTGAAATACTTTGCTTTGCATACGATACACAAAGTAGACAAAGAGTCTAAATATAGTCTTGCGTCTTGATGTGAAGTATTCTGTGCAGACAGGTCATGTGTAAGTGATTAAACTGTTTGGGGCTGTCTGCCATAGATTGCCCATGTTAGGCGAGTACAATAACCAATGCATACAATAACCAACACAATGCATTTTCAGCTTGGCGTTTAGATTGATACTTCTTCGTTCCCACACTTTACTTCCCAGTTTTCCAAAAGCAGAGCGAGCTTTTACCACCCTGTTATCCTTCCTCATCAATGTTGACAGATCCTGAGAGAGTGCTTGCAAGGTATGTGAACTTGTCCATCGCTGAAAGCCTCTGACCAGTCACAAGGATGTTTGGTTCTGTGCATGGGTGGTTTGCTGCAGTTTGGTGTGTAATTTCTATTTTCTTTGTGCTAAGTGTGAGGGCAAAGTTCCCACAGGTACTGCCAAATTTGTCCACGTTTTACTGCGTATCAGCTTATGCGCTTGCACAGTCATCAGCGAAGAGAGATGTTGCAAGGTAGTTTGCCTACTACCATACCTTGCTTTGACTGAGATTCTCTTTCGGTTATGAAGAGCTGAGTTATTCCGGCATCTGTGGTTGACCTTCTATAGCAGGATATGAGTCAGACAGCATTACAGAGAATATCACACAAAACAATGTGAGGGTTAGAACACAGCTTGGTTTCACAACATTGGTGACTGGGAATGGGTCTGAAGGCTCTCCATCATCCACTACTCTGGCCAATATACCGTCATGGAGTTGTCAGACAATTGTGATGAACTTTTCAGTGCAGCTATATTTTGCAGTGAGCTTCCATAGGCTCTCACAGCAAACAGTGTGGAAAGCTCTTGTGAAATCAACAAAGGTGGTGAACAAGTTGTAGTTTTGTTCTTGTTCTTGGCACTTCTCCTGGAGTTGTCTAGAGCTGTGAAGATCATGTCTACTCTTCCACGCTCTTCATGGTAACCACCTTGGCTTTCTGGAAGTCACCCTCCCTCATGGCTGAATGATCAGTCTATTTAACATTACTCCAGCAAAGATTTTACCAGCAGTCACGAGTGAAAAGATAATGGCTTTCTGCAGCTTTGTGAGTAAAGAAGATAAATCAAAAGCTCATCCAGATATTTTATTTAAAATATGATAATAAATATCTGCCTCCACCACCTATCCACACAGTAAGCTCCAGATATTTGGAATCCCATCACTCCTTGAATGGAATTAATTCTTCAATTCCTCTTTAGCATTTCTGCCCATAATCTTAAATTAATTTTCTTAATATTTTGAGTACTATTCAGGAGAGGAAAATTGAAAAATTAATGATTAATAACCTTTCAGCGGTTGATCCAGAATCACTTAATTACATTGCTGTTTAAGATGTCACATTTTCACCTGTTTAGATGGTAGAAGCTAAATTTCTGGGTAGTACTCTTAAATGAATAAGATACCATGATTTGCATGTTCATTATCTTTTCATTCACTCAATTGGCGAAACATTAATCAATGTTAGGATTTGAATTTTATCTGTTCTCATAAAAATAGGATTTCTGCTCACTAAGCAGCCTATCAGCAGAATCGTTGGTTTGCATTAAATGTCAAAGCATCAATTTATCACGAGAGTTTAAGTATGTAAGCTCCAATGGCAAACAGCTCTGATTTGTTTTTTTTCATCGAGATGGAAGCATTTCTTATGCCTCATCTTAATGTGGATGATTGATTTTGCAACCTTATATGTTAGAATAAGGCAGAATACACATTCTGTCTCATTCTAAGATATAACGTCACCAAATCAATTTGTGAACTTCCACCAGAGTTGAGTCTCCACAGAAAACCAGTGTTGGAGTTGACCACAGACATCTATAAGTTGAGGATATGATCATTTTTCTATATGAAAGTATGGGGATATACTTTCTTTTGCCAGATGTTTGCAGATACAGCTACCCTTCATGTTGTTCATTGATCCAACAAATCTCTCATTACGTCAGAGCCATGTTCTGGTTTCAACGTATTGTTGCTTATGGATAAGGCATTCTGCACCAGCAGATTTAATCTCCCTTATCAGACGTGGGTAGTGTATGTATCTTGTGACCAGCACATGCATTACCAGTTAAAGATTGTTGTTTTTCAGTCTATTACAATGGGTACCTCAGAAAATGCCAGCAAAAATCCAATAAATTAATGGTGATACCATGTAAAGCAACTTGGACTGCAGTTGCATGTTCTCTAGCATTGTTATAGTTTCATAATAGATGGACATTGTGGGAAATCTATTTGAGTGGCAAATTTTGTTGATACATCTTCCGACTGCTGTTTTATGCCAAGGGCCGTGTATTTGTTGGACAATGTTACATAAAAATAAAGTTAACTGTTACCAGCACACAATGGGCCAAATATTGTTACAGCAATCCATCAATTTAATGATCTTTGAGCAAAATTGAAGGCAATCATGTACACATTTCAATCACTTTATCTGTAATTTCTGAGGTTAAAATCCAGGAACATATAAAGGTCAAGCAATATCAATTAATATATAGTTTGATCCGGTTATTACTACTTATAATTTTTTTTCACCATGTTTAACTATGTCCAACATTAACTACTTTTATGTTGTTCAAAGTGTGGGGAAGAAGTAAACAATGTATTCCAAACCCATCTGGACCACTATTTTGCTGAGGTATCCAACCACTAGATCAAGAGCATTAATGAACTATCCATTACAAAGAATCGTTTGTGTTATTTTAGACATTAAAAAATCAATTCTTAATCATTAATAAAGAAGGTCCTATATTTGACGAGAGAGTAATTCAAATTTGTTAAACAATCATATTCCGTAAGACAATGTGGTACAACATCTGTTCATTCACTTAAAGGAGCGAGACATTGAGCAGCATTTGTTATGGGTGTGGGTCAGTTATTCACTGCACTGAGGTAACCCAATAAGTGTATTTTGCAGAATCAGGAACATTAGGCTGATATTGTATTCAAATCATTTTCAATAAATTTGTTATTCTTTACAGAATTCTTGAACCCAATGCCAAAATATAAACAGGAATACTAATAACCTGGCATAAGCACTTACACCACTAATGAGCTAATATTTAAAAATATGACTACAAACCAACTTTGATAATACATTCATCAATTTAATTAATGTATACAACTATGAGAAAATAATTTTCAAACTTAGAGATTTATAGTTGTATAAGAGTTCAGCCTTCAGGATTATAACAGGATGCTTCTTATCAGAATGGTCATGCAGTTTTCAAGATTTATTTTATAGGAAGCAAACACAATCTCTTTTAATCAAATGAGAAAAAATAGAGTGTCCTAGTTTGTAAACTAGGTGCCCCCAAAAATGCTGTAATCTGTAATTTGCTTCAATTTCATATTTCTTCATGTGGTATTATTTTATTTGAAAAATCTTGCAAAAATACTATTCACCTGCACTTGTGATAGTATGTTGGACCAAGATTTAATCTCCCCAACCAAAGTCCCTTCCTGTGGCACAATGCCAATATTGTCTGATTACAATTTTGGGTATTGCCTTGAGCCAGTTTCCACAAAGTAAGGCTGAAGCTGCTAAAGAATTGAAAATTATAGTTGTTTGTCACATAAGGTCAGTCTGTAAAATGTCAGATAACCTGTCTGAGAAACAACTTTGCAATGATTGTAGCACAGGATCAATAAAGGGCCAACATTATTCTCAGACATATTCACAAAAATGTTTTGTACATTCATATGAAATTCATTAGTATGTTATTTTAACACATTTGGTTTAGTTTAGTTTAGTTTCGAAAAACAGTGCAGAAACAGGCCCTCAGCCCACCGAGTCCATGCCGACCAGCGATTCCCCCAAATTAACAGTATTCTACACAAACTAGGGACAATTTACACATACACCAATGTGCGTCTTAGGAGTGTGGGAGGAAACCGAAGATCTTGGAGAAAACCCACACGGTCACGGGGAGAACTTGTAAACTCCGGACAGACAGCACCAGTAGTCGTGATCGAACCTGTGTCTGAGGCGCTGTAAGGCAGCAACTCTGCCACTGCGCCACCATGACATGGTGATTGGTTAATATTGACTATATTTGTTGCTTTATAGTTTGAGTATCAGACTGAATAATTGAGTTTTGGTCACTGAACAACTATGGTTTCTCATGTAACGCAACACAACATAACACCAATAACAATGACCAACAGTATAGATCATGGAACATTAATCAACTCATTGTCGGAGCACTAATCAACTCATTTCCTAAACCACACAATGGAAAGTTTCATAGCAATATGCTCTGCCCTCCCTTATGTAATTATCTGGCCAAAGCAATTTAATATTACAATATCGATCTTGTTCAACAATAACAATACCTACATAAAGAAGAAGTTTGAATAGGCTATTTAATAGGTTAAAATTAACACATGTAAGTTTCAAATGAACAAGTACTCTACAAATGCTAGTGCACTATGCTTAAAGAGTGCATAATTTGTGAGGTGCATTGAAGAATGTTTCTTGAAACAGTATATGGACCTGGAAGCTCGCTCTAGACGCTAGAATTTGAGAATTCTTGGTGTTTCAGAGGGGGCAGAAGGGGAGCAGGTACGTGAATTTGCCATGGGCTTGTTGAAACAACTGTTGAATCTTTCCAAGGAACCGAAAATCGAAGTGGCTCATCGTGTCCCAAGATTTAAACAAAGATCTGGTGCGGGAAAAGCTTATCCACGACATATTATTGTGAAATTTTGGGATACTGTAGAACTGGAATATGTTATGAGCAAAATCAAATACGGTGTACAACTGCGGCTGGACAAGGACACTATTAAGATATTCAGGGACTACCCGTATGAAATTGTGCAAAAAAGAAACAAATTTGATAAGGTTAAAGATCTTTTAAGAGGGAGAGAAGGGATCAGATTTGGGGGTTTTTATCCCGCGAAAATGCGTATTTCCTTTAATGGTCTTGAAAAGTCATTTGTTAAGCCTGAAGACGCATTCAAATATGCCCAAACTATCGTTGAAAAACAGAAATGAAAGGGAGTTTTGGCAGATCTGAACCATTCTAAGCAATGCTTTGTCTGGGGATAGTTACACTGTTATCTTTGGAATGTTGAATCAAGGACATTTTCTGTTCAAAACGTGTAAACAACTGAACAACTGAACAGTTGGAATATAAACCAGAAAATAATTGCTTATTGATTAAAATATTATAACCAATTGTAAGAACTTATCCTATTAACAACTTAACAAGTTATGCAGGTTAGATTAGAATACTAACAAAAACAAAAATAAAAAATAATGAACTAACATACTAATATGAATTTTTAATAAATTGTAACCTTATCTATAAGTGGGAGGAGGGGATGAGAAACGAGCACCTGGCTTATGTCCAGGGGCACGTCTCGTTAACCCCTTCAACCAACAGTTGATTCTTATTGAAGTCAAAAATATTGGTTTAATAATTAAACTCCGATATATATATATGTTATAAGGAAATATCAGGGTAAAATTGTATTATATATCTGAATGTGAGGCCTCGTTTTAATATTTTAATATGTTATGATTAACTAAGAGAGCGGAGCTATTTGTGTAACAACGCAATGGAAGTCAAAACAAGGTTTTTTCCCACCTACAGGTGGGACACTCGCTACAGTGCCGACTATATCAGACACTGTAGCCTCACTTTTTTAGTTTTTTTTTTACCACAAAAAATCACTTGTTTGTGTTTTGTGTTTAGTGATAAGCGTAAAATGGACATACCAGCAAAATTTAATAATTCAAAAACTCCCCCAATACCTAAAGACCTGGGATATGGACGCACCACAAGATTCAAAGGTACTATAATTATTCAAAATGCATGACACCACACAAAAGAACTAGGAGGAATCTCATTTTGTAGTTGGAATATAAGAGGTATTAACGAACCTATTAAAAGGGGTAAGATACTAGCTCAGCTGAAACTGTACAACTCTGACATTACCTTCCTACAAGAAACACACCTAAAACCTCAGGATCAAGTTAGACTGAGGGCGAAATGGATAGGTCAAACATACCATTCTTCATTTACTTCAAAATCTAGAGGCACGTCAATCATCATAAGAAAAGGTATACCATTTAAAGCAAAGAATATTATAACAGATATAGAAGGGAGATACCTAATAGTTAATGGAGAAATCCATGACACTCCACTTACTTTGGTAAATATATATGCCCCTAACTTTGATAACCCCCACTTTTTCAATAAAATTTTCAACATAATTGCAGAGTCAAACTATCAAAATGTTATAATAGGAGGAGACTTTAACTGTGTTTTAGATCCGTACTTGGATAAATCAAGTCAAAAACAGAGAGGGAATATGAAATCGAAAACTGGGGAACTCCTCAATACCTATATAAATAACACTAATATAGCAGATGTTTGGAGAATTGTTAATCCAACTGGCAGGGAATATTCGTTTTACTCAATGGTACATAAGACATACTCACGTATAGACTACTTTCTGCTGGATACAAAATTAATCCCCCAAACATCTAATGCAATATACCATACAAATTCAATTTCAGACCATTCCCCACTAACTTTCCTTTTAAAACTGGAAGGATTGTCTAAGAATAAATCGTTCTGGAGATTTAATTCTCAAATTTTAAAAGATCCACAAGCGAGTATATATTTAAAAGAACAAATGGAGGTCTTTTTTCAAACAAATGATACTTCAGATATATCGCCTACTTTATTTTGGGAATCTTTTAAAGCATACATTAGGGGTATTATAATTTCATATCAAGCTTTTCAAAATAAAAAGAATAAGAATGAACAAAGACAGTTAGAAGAACTTATTAGACAAATGGATATAGATAATGCTAAAGATCCATCAATAGATAAACACAATAAAATAATAATTTTAAAATTTAAATTAAATAAATTATTATCTGCCAAACTTATAAGACTTTTTCAAATTACAAAACAAGAGCACTTTGAATTTGGGGATAAACCGCATAAACTTTTGGCTCGCCAGCTAAAAAAACGAGAAAAGGAACATACTATACCAAAGATCAAATCAGATAAAGGGGAATTATTAACAACACCGAAGGATATTAATAAAAGATTTGCGCAATTTTACGAGAATTTGTATACATCTAAAACGATAATTGATTCCAATAATATCACAAAGTTCTTGGATACCTGTAATCTTCCAAAGTTAGAGCTGAAGGAACAAGAGGAACTGGGTGCACAAATCTCAATTAAGGAATTAGAAGATACAATAAACTCATTAAAGAATGGAAAAACACCAGGCCCTGATGGATTTACTAATGAATTTTATAAAAGCTTTTATGATAAACTAATACCAAGATTACAAAAAATGTACCAATACGCTTTTAAAAAACGAATACTACCTGATACATTAGCGGAATCAACGATTACATTAATACCTAAGAAAAATAAAGATTTAGAAGAACCTGGTTCATATAGAGCTAAGGCATTGTTAAACACAGATCAAAAAATATTAGCGAAAACATTAGCTAGAAGATTAAGTAAATACATTAGTAAATTAATAAACCCAAATCAGACAGGGTTTATCCCTAAGAGATACTCTTCTAATAATATGAGACGTCTACTCAACATAATGCACTCACACAAATCTGAAGATCAAGAATTATCAATTATTTCGCTGGATGCTGAAAAAGCATTTGATCAAGTAGAATGGAATTATATGGATAAAGTATTACAAAAATTTCAACTGGGAGAGAATTTTATTTTATGGATTAAGTTACTATATAACAAACCTACAGCTAGAATACTAACTAATAACATATTATCCTCGAAATTTCAACTATCAAGGGGAAATAGACAAGGATGCTCATTATCACCACAGCTGTTTGCTCTCATTATTGAACCGCTAGCAGAAAAAATTAGAATACACCCTGATATTCATGGATATAATACTAAAGACTCATATAATAAAATATCTTTATACGCGGATGATATATTACTGTATATTACAAAACCTCAAATCACTATACCAAATATATTAAATTTAATTGAAGACTTTGGATCTTTTTCTGGATATAGAATAAATTGGAATAAAAGTGAAATTATGTCAATAAAACCAAAAGATTCAACACATCTTTTAAAATTCCCTTTTAAAATAGCTACGGAAAAATTTAAATATTTGGGAATCGAAATTACCAGAACATATCAAGGTATGTTCAGGGCAAATTTTGACCCCCTACTTAATAAATTAAATACACTAATTAAATTCTGGAAAACGCTCCCGATGTCTTTAATAGGCCGAATAAACGCAATAAAAATGATCTTTTTACCACAAATTTTATACCTATTTCAATCAATTCCTATATACTTACCTAAGAAGTTTAAAAAAAAACTTGACTCAGATATCACTAATTTTATATGGGACTATAAATCACATAGAATACAAAAAACTCATCTGAATAAACCTAAAGTATTGGGGGGTTTAGCACTACCTAATTTTATGTATTATTATTGGTCAGTAAATATTAAAAACATGATTCAACTGATGGATAACTCCGCCCAGCAAGTAGACTGGATTGTAATGGAGAAAGAGGATTGCTCCTCTAGAAACATTGGAGCGATCCTCCTCTCTCCAATGAAACTGAATAACATAAATTATAATAAGAACCCAATTATTCATAGTACAATCCGTATTTGGAAACAAATAAAACAAAATTTAAAATTAAGAAATTTATCACTTTTATTACTTATAGTCAATAATCCTTCGTTTAGTCCTTCTATTATAGATAAAGCTTATACACAATGGGATAGACTAGGAATTAAAACGCTTGGTGACTTGTATGAAACTGGAAAATTACTTTCATTTCAACAATTACAAATAAAATATAAACTCGGAAATAATCAATATTTTAAATATTTTCAAATATGCGACTATTTGAAAAAATATACAAAAGATCATTATAATAACCCAGTAGATGTATTGGATGAGGCAATGCAGATAAAAGCGGAATCAGCAAACTTAATATCATATTTGTATAATATTATTTTAAATGTACAAATACCACCTACGGAGGGTATCAGAAGAGACTGGGAACAAGAGTTAGCTATTAAAATTTCAAAGGAAAGTTGGAATGAATACTTATTAAACGTGCATAAATGCTCGATTAATGTAAGACACACTTTAATACAATTTAAAATTTTACATAGATTATATTATTCGAAAACTAAAATTCATAAAATTTTCCCAAACGTATCATCTATTTGTGATAAATGTCAATCCCAAGAAGCTACTATAGCGCACTCATTCGTCTTCTGTACAAAAATTCAAAAATTTTGGAATGAAATTTTTGAAATCTTTACAAAGTTATTTAAAACAAGACTGATTACCAAAGCAGAATGGATTATCTTCGGAATAACGGAAGATGATCCAGAACTAAATGTGTTTCAAAAGAAATTAATGGACTATGGGTTAATAACTGGAAAAAAGCTAATTCTAAAATTTTGGAAGAAGGCTCCAATACCAACTATAAATATGTGGATCTCAAATATGTTTGAAACATTACACCTAGAAGAGATAAGACTCCTCCTAGCAGGTAAACCAGATCACTTCCACCTGACGTGGTCTGCATTTATAGAATTATTACAAAAAAATAAAAAATTGAGGTCAGGTAAGGGGGGATGATAGTTGAAGAGTTGGTATGTCCTATTTACGTAATGCTTAAAAAAACATTTTTTTTTCTTTTTTTTTTTTTTTTCTTTCTCCTCTCTTTCTCTTTTTTTTCCTAGGGCCTATTTCTTAACTCTTTTTCTTTTGTTTTTAATTTCGCTCTTATAGGGTAGGGTCTTCGTCCTTTTTTGTTGTTACATTTTCTACACTTTTCTACACTTTCACTTTTTCCTTCACTTTCTTCTTTCTTTCAATCTTTTCCTTTTCTAGTGTAAAAAAATAAATAAAGGGAGTACATTAATTGTAAGAAGATACAAATGACGAGTATTAATGTATGTGGTTGTAATGTTATGTACTTCTAATAAATAAAAATTTTAAAAAAAAAATAATAATAAAAGAAACAGTATATGGATAGTCCAACTCGAGGAGGGACCATATTGGACCTTGCATTTGGGAAATGAGCCTGGCTAGGTGACTGGTGTTTTAATGGAAGACCATTTTGGAACAGTGATCACAATTCCTTAAATTTTAAGATTCTCATTAATAAGGATAAATCTGGACCTTCAGGGAAAGTACTAAATTAGGGTAAGGTAGATTACAACATTATTAGGCAGGAGCAAGTGAGAACAAATTAGGATCAGCTGCCATTGAATAAGTCCACATCAGGCATGTGGGAGTCATTTGAAGGATAGCTGGTCATCTCAGATGGGAGCCACAGGACATGTCTAAGGTCCTTAATAAATATTTCTCCTCAACTTTTACAGTGGAGAAATACATGACGGCTAGGAAGCTAGGGACAGTTAATAGAGATGTCTTGAGGGCAGCCAGCATTACAGTCAAGGAGGTGTTGAATGTTTTAAGATGTATGATGGTAAATAAATCTTCTAAAACTGGCCAGATATAGCCAGGGACGCTGTGGGAAGCAAGAGAAGAAATTGCAGGAGTCCTGACTGAGATATATGAATCATTGTTAGACACAGATGAGATGTTGAAAGACTGGAGGGTAGTTAATGTTATGCCTCTAATTAAGAAGGGCTGCAATGAAATACCTAGGAACTATAGATCAATAAGCCTAATATCTGCGGTAGGGAAGTTACTGCAGAGGATATTAAGGGGTAAGATATATATGCATGAGGATAGACAGTGGTTAGTTAAGGATGGATAACATGGTTTTGTATGTGGGAGATTGTGTCTTATGAATTTAATTGGGTTTTTTGAAGAAGAAACAAAGAAGGTTGATGTGGGCAGTGCTGTCATTTATATGGACTTCAGCAAGGTTCTGCATGGTAGGCTACTCTGGAAGGTTACATCGCATGGGACCTAGGGGGAGCTAGCTAACTGGATGCAGAATTGGCTTCACAGCAGGAAGCAAAGGATGGTGATGGAATGTTGTTTTTTGTGCAACAGGTCTATGAGTGGTTGTGTGCCTCAAGGATCAGTGCTGGGCCCATGGCAGTTTGGCATCCATATCAATGATTTGAATGAGAATATATGATTAGTAAGTTTGCACTAAATTAGGTGGTATCATGTGAAAGTGAAGATGTGTGACGAAAGTGAAGAAAAGTGACAAATAAAATTGACTGACTTTGAAAGTGAAGATGGTCATCAAGAATCACAGTCAAATCTAGATCAGCTGGGCAATTGGGCTGTGGAATGGCTAATGGAGTTTAATTCAGATAAGTGTGAGGTGTTGCATTTTGGGAAGTCAAACGAGGGCAGGATCTTCACAGTGAATGGTAGAGCCCTGGGGAGTGTTGCAGAGCAGAGGGATCTGGTAAATGGTTCCCTAAAGGTGGTGTCAGAAGCAGGTAAAAGTTCAAACCCTTTCCCAGGGTGAAACTGTCAAAGACTAGTGAGCATAGCTTTAAGGTCAGAAGAGGCAAGGTTTAAAGGAGATGTGTTTGGCAAGTTTTTTTTACACAGAGTGGTGGGTGCGTGGAACATGCAGCCAGGGGTGGTGGTGGAAGCAGATATGGTTGTAGCTTTTAGATAGGCACATAGATGTGCAGGGAATGGAAGGATTCGCATGCAGGCAAAGGAAATTAGTTTAACAGCATCATATTTGGCATAGATATCGTGGGCCAAAGGGTCCGTTTCTTTGCTGTATTGTTCTCACTTCTATATTCTGGTGTAAGTAATTCTACATTTTGTCCCATTGCTCATCTGTTATGAATGTTTCAACAATATAATGTCATCCATGTTGTAACAACATCTTCAAGTTACAGCTCATTTATTCATTCTTAATTGAAAACCTTTTCATACAAGTTTGAAGAAAAAAAAGTGCTTATAATGAGAGAACATCTTTTTTTGTGTTATTCCTGCTAGCAATTTGTCGTTAGCTTGAATTCCATCCAAGTGCAAGAAACAATGATTCAGCCTCACACAGTGATTGTAACTTTCAGTTGTGACAGATAAATTGCTGCTTATCTTTTCTGTTATAAACTTAGAAATTATATTTTTGAACTGGAAACTGACCACCCTACTTGCTCCCTCTGCACTCCACTTATACCACAAGGAATAAAAGACAATCAAATATGTACAATGTGTGACCTCCCCACACCCTCTTTTGCATTTGTCATTTTTACAGAAATTGGAATTTAAAAAAACTGCAGTTGTTGGAAATGTGGATCTTGAACTGAATTATTATATTTCTTTCATCAGATGCTGTTGAATGTTTCCAGCATTTTCTGATTTTGGGTCATTTCACAGTCCACTATATTGGCAAGCAAAGACTTAATTGACCAGCTAAATATGACAGGAAATGTATAAATTATGTGCAAAATCATATGCAGTTTAACTGTTCTTCACCAAAAGAAAACTTGGCTTAAAATTGTCCCTTTCACAATCACACCAATTATTAGTTCAACATTTAAATCATTTCAGCTACTAACATCGGATGAATCATTGTTCCTTGCATTTAGTTGAAATTTGGCTTGTCATCAAACTGCCACCAGGAAGTAACACAGGAGATCAATTATTTATTCTTGATATATGCAAATGGATAACTTGTAAGTAAGCTCAAATCTCATCCCGATGATTTCCCCTTCTCCCCTCTCCCATCAGGCAAGAGGGAATATGCACACCTTCAGATTCAGATACAGTTTCCTCCCAGCTATTATCAGGTAACTGAACCATCCCATCACCAACTATCACCAACTAGAGAACAATCCTGACCTACCATCTACCTTATTGGAGATCCTCAGACTATCTTTAATCGGAATTTACTGGACTTGATCTTGCCTTAAATGTTATTCCCTTGAACCTGTATCTGGACACTGTTTTCAAGAGAGAGTTAGATTTAGCTCTTAGGGCTAAAGGAATCAAGGGATATGGGGATAAAGCAGGAACGGGGTACTGATTTTAGATGATCAGCCATGATCATATTGATCGGCGGTGCTGGCTCGAAGGTCTGAATGGCCTATTCCTGCACCTATATTTCTATGTTTCTAGGTAATCATGTATAATCTTTCTGCTGACTGGATAGCACTCAACAAAAAAAGCTTTTCATGTGTACCTCGGTACACGTAAACTAAACTAACCAAATGAAAATGAATAAATCACAACTTTAATTCAGTTTAGTAATATGATTTACATTATATTTCAGGCATCCACAGCTGTACGTATGATGGCTGACCATCAGAGAATAAAATTACTCATGCTTGCATCTGCAGCAACCCAACTTAGTTTACACTGCTGAAGTATTTCTGAAGGCGAGTCATTGTTGGCACAAAGCAAACTCTCCTGGCAGAACAACAAAGTGATCAGATCATATTTTTTTAAATAATGTGCAATGAAGTTTAAATTATGGTCATTTTACAAGGTTCATATACCTGTTGATCTACAAAATAACAACAAGAAATCTTTAATGGCAACCTGAAAACAATTTAATTGTTCAATTTAACATCGTTCAAAAGACGGCACCTCCAATTGAACAATTTTAGTTTAGTATAGAGATACAGTTGAAAAACAGGCCCTTCGGCCCATCGTCCGCACTGACTAGCGATCCCCGCACACTAACACTATCCTACACACTAGGGACAATTTACAATTTTACCAAGCTAATTAACCTGCAAACCTGTATGTCTTTGTAGTGTGGGAGGAAACCAAAGATCTCGGAGAAAACCCACGCAAGTCACAGGGAGAACGTACAAACATCGTACAGGCAGCACCTGTAGTCAGACTGAACCCGGGTCTCTGGTGCTGCAAGCGCTGTAAGGCAGCAACTGTACCCAGTGTTCCCAGTTCCCTCAGTGTTGGACTGGTGTGTCCATCGAATGCTTTTTCTGGAGACCCAAGGAATGGGAAAGGAAAAGATTTAATTTTGCTTTAATTTACTTTTGTTGAAAGATTTAACAGCTCTTATGTCTGGTTAATTAATATTACAATTTAATGCATTGATTCTTTGTGATACATTTATTTGCTTAAACCTTTTAACAATCTGTTCTATGTTTTGGAATTCCAGAAATATTTACAAACTGTAAAATAGTCCAACAAGGATTTTGACAATTTCAAATCTCCATTTCCAGCTATGCATTCTGTGGAATGTTACTGGGATTTTCCGAAGCAGGACTTTGGCTGTGCCGAGCTGTGGCTTTTCTGTCCAACTACCAGCTGTCCAACTGATAAACCTCACTGTGGGCAATGGATTTTGTCCATGGAACTGATGCACTACAATGCTGAGAACTATATTCTGCACTCTGTATCTTCTCTTTTCCTCTATCTATTGTACTTGAATTCATTGTATTTACAGTTTGTGTTGTATATATGATCTGTTTGGATAAACACAAGATCAGCCCTTTGTATATGGCTGAGGTAAATGTGGGTAGTGTGGATCTTGGGCTGTGGATCCAATGGAGGTTAGCTGAAACTACGTGACTTGACCCAAGAGGGTCCATTAATTGAGCTTTTCCTTAAATGATTCCATCCATTCTTCTGGGGCTGTGAGTTTTGGACTCTAGCCACTCCGTTGGAAAAGATATAATGGATGCAGGGTCTTCGGGAGAACTTACCTGTAATGTGTCCAAACCGGAGCGACGTCTCTTGTAGGAAAGATTTTGGGAGCTATTACAATCTTGCATCAAAACAAATGGATAGAAATGAAAACAGACCTGTTCCTTCCCATTAATTCCTTCTTCTCCCTGCTCCTGTACGACAGAAGTTATGGAAGCTTGAAAGTGCATGCCACCAGACTTGGGAACAGCTTATCTGTTATCCCTCTGTTATCAGGCTTCTAAACAATCCTTTCATAAGCTAGGGTACTGTCTGATTCACCTCTAACCTCATTGTGGACAATGGATTTTGTCGACGAAACTGATGCACTACAGTGCTGAGAACTATATTCTGCACTCTGTATCTTCTCTTTTCCTCTATCTATTGTACTTGAATTCATTGTATTTATGTGTAGTATATATGATCTGTTTGGATAGCATGCAAAACAAATCTTGTCACTGTACCTCAATACACGTGAAAATAAGAAAGGTAAACCAAGTAAGGGTACTGATTTAGTGCTCGAGAGATGAAGCTAAGCATGATTCAAGCCAACAGGCAATGAACAAATACAAGACACAAAAGGGGGGGAGGGGATACAAATTTCATCAGGAAATGTATTGTGACTTATGGAAGTGCTGACTTAAAACCGGGATAGCATGCAAAACAAGCTTCTCATTGCATCTAAGTGCACATGGCAATAATAAATTAAATAATTTCCCAATAAAGATGATACACTGTGACCGCAAACATCCATGAATATTATCAAGGACATGGAAAAAAAAAAAACAATTGAATAGTTATAGAATCCTATACTGGCTAGAGCACAGAAAGAGACCATTCTGCCATTACGTCTCTGCTATCTCCCCAACAAGAACAATTCCCAACTTCCATCCACTGGACTTTTTTGCTGAAACATTTGAAATTATTTTCACTATATTTTACCCAATTCCCTCTTGAAGGCAGTCTTGGAATATACCTCCACCAGATCAGCTGGCTGGACATCCAGATTCCTATTACACACTGGGCGGCATAGTGGAGCAGCAGTTGAGTTGCTGCCTTACAGCGCCAGAGACCCAGGTTCGATCCTGACTACAGGTCTGTCTGTATGGAGTTTGTACGTTCTCCATGTGACCATGTGGGTTTTCTCCAGGTGCTCTGGTTTTCTCCCACACTTCAAAGACATACACGTCTGTAGGTTAATTGGCTTTGGTAAAAATTATAAATTGTCCCTAGTGTGTAGGATACTGCTAGTGTGCGGGGATCACTGGTCAGCGCGGACTCGGTGGGCCGAAGACCCCGTTTCCACGCTGTATCTCTAAACCAAACTCAACTGTATTTTTTTTTATTTTTATAGTTCCTCATCTTATTTTTCCCAGGACATCTTGGCCTTGATACTTCCACCAAATGAAATAAGCTCCCAATTCCCACTCTGTTCAGACCCGTCAGCAATTTGTCTACTTTTATCCAATCTCCCCTCACCCTTGTCTGCACCAAAACAAAAACAATTTCAGCTTTTTGAATCTATCCTCCAAACTGTGGGCACTCATCCTGGAACCATAATCAGTAAATCCTTAGTGTGCAGAAAGAAACTGCAGATGTTGGTTTACACTGTAGATAGACAAAATGCTGGAGTAACTCAGGGGATAGGCAGCATCCCTGGAGAGAAGGAATGGGTGACATTTTGGGTCGAGACCCTTCTGCAGACTCCTTTCTTGATCACCTCGTCCTTCCAACAATGCGATGGTAGCACACATTGGCTGGATCAACGTTTCAGCATGACTTCCCTGCTTTAATACTCTGTCTATATTGATAAACCCCAGAATTATGAATGCCTTACAAACTGTAGTCTCAACACAGCCTACCACCTCAAAGATTGTTGCATGCATGCTCCATCTGCTCTTGCATCTGTTTTAGAGCAGTGTCCTTGACACTGCATCGTCCCTCAATCTCCTTTCCGAAATGCATTCTTTCACATTTCTCATATCATAGTGTCCTGCTACAGTCTATCACTACTTTCTTCACAATTCCCATTACGATGAGTGGGAACCTCATTGAAACTTACCGAATAGTGAAAGCCTGGATAGAGTGAATGTGGAGAGGATGTTTCCACCAGTGGGAGAGTCTATGCCCACAGGCCATAACCTCAGAATTAAAGGACGTACCTTTAGAAAGGAAATGAGAAGGATTTTTTCAGTCAAGTGAATCTGTGGAATTCATTACCGCAGATGACTGTGGCCAAGTCAATGGATATTTTTAAGGAGGAGATTAATGGGATTCTTGATTAGTACGGGTGTATGGGGTTATGGGGCAAAGGCAGGAGAATGGGGTTTGGAGGGAAAGATAGAATAGCCATGATTGAATGATGGAGAGGCTTAATGGGGCGAATGGCCTAATTCTGCTCCTAGAACAATTGAACATGCTGAGTTTTTCTGTTATCCACAAGTATAGAAACTCTAGTTTGAACACCCAAGTCTATTTCATTAAATAGAATAAAAAATACCTGTGATGCTGCATTCATCATGCCTCTTTACTGCCTGTTACTTAACCAACTTCATATCTGTGCTGTCCATTTTACATCATTTGCTTCAGGTTTGCTGGCACCTTATCACAAGCCATCTGGAAGCCCATTACACAAAATCAACCACATTTCCCTCATCTACTACATCTGTTACTGCATCTTAAAAGTTTACAAATAGGTTAAACACAATTTGCCTTCAACTAATCTGTGGTAGATTGTCAAAATTAATCTTTTTTTTTCACCAGGAACCATTAATCCTGTCCTGCATCAATGAGTTTTTTAAAGTAATCAATCATTCTAAAAGCAATCCATTTTTTAAAAAGCTTTCCCACCATTGGCATTATTCTGACTGCCCTGTAGTTGCTGGGTTTATCTGAACTCCATTTTACAACAAGTGAGGAAATAATGTCTTTCTCCAGTTCTTTGGCAGCACTCCAGTATTCTGAAAGTATTGAAATATTTTGGTCTGTCTCCTTGCAGTTTCCTCCTTGACTTCCCTTAATATCTTAGCATGCATCCCGTCTGATCCTGGCAACTTACTTACTTTACTTCAGCCAACTTTCTGAACACTTCCATGCTATCAGGTTTTAACAGATCCATTATCACAACTACAGTATTTCCCCCTTTACTTACTTCAGAACAAACCTCTTCCATGGTCAGATATATTTATTTAATATCTCACCACAGCCCTTAACAGGCATGATGAAGTTTCCATTTGCTACCTACTTCCTCTCTCAGGATCCATTCTTGATAGGTACCTTAGCATTTGCCCATATGAGTAGAATTATCTTCACAACAATGGTGTGAATATTTGTTTGATAACATGGGAAAAAGGAAGCCTACAATCATCCTGGTTAGACACAAAATGCTGGAGTAACTCAGCGGGACAGGCAGCATCTCTGGAGAGAAGGAGTGGTGACCTTTCGTGTCGAGACCCTTCCTCAGGTTAGGTTAGGTAAGGGGGAGGTGCAGCGAGACCTGGGTGTCCTTGTACACCGGTTACTGAAGACAGCTAATGGAATGTTGGCCTTCATAACAAGAGGATTTCAGTATAGGAGTAAAGAGGTTCTTCTGCAGTTGCATAGGGCTCTGGTGAGACCACATCTGGAGTATTGTGTACAGTTTGTCTCCTAATTTGAGGAAGGACATCCTTGTGTTTGAGGCAGTGCAGCGTAGGTTCACGAGTTTGATCCCTGGGATGGTGGGACTGTCATATGAGGAAAGATTGAAAAGACTAGGCTTGTATTCACTGGAGTTTAGAAGGATGAGGGGGGATCTCATAGAAACATATAAAATTATAAAAGGACTGGACAAGCTAGATGCAGGAAAAATGTTCCCAATGTTGGGCGAGTCCAGGACCAGAGGCTACAGTCTTAGAATAAAGGGAGGTCATTTAAGACTGAAGTGAGAAAAAACTTTCCACCCAGAGAGTTGTGAATTTATGGTATTCCCTGCCACAGAGGGCAGTGGAGGCCAAATCACTGGATGGATTTAAGAGAGAGTTAGATAGAGCTCTAGGGGCTAGTGGAGTCAAGGGATATGGGGAGAAGGCAAGCACGGGTTATTGATAGGGGACGATCAGCCATGATCACAATGAATGGTGGTGCTGGCTCGAAGGGCAGAATGGCCTCCTCCTGCACCTATTTTCTATGTTTCTATGTTATTTGGCTCTGGAATGAGGAATAGGGCATTAACGTATCAGCAAAATATTGATTTTTGATGTATCTAAAGGCGTTTGTCCAAGTTAAATGCACATACTTCAATGTGAATCATCGTGGCCTTTCAAAGCCTGTGTGAATGCACTTGGTTTTAACCAAAAACATTTCCGTTGTCATTACCATGAAGAACAAACATTGTCAAAAATCTGAAGAATGACACTTAATCATAGCATTTGCTGCCATTTCACTGCATTCCAGCAGCAGAAAGTTGCAGATCTTCCATGAGATTTTAGAGGTTCTATATGATTTTAGAGGTTCCTTGCAATGCTATAATTTGAGGACTATACAGTATATATAACGAGTGGACACCCAGCACAAGAGAGCTCATAACAATGTCTGATTAACAAAATGCAACGGGCAGAAACTAATCATTTGTGATAAATTGACTACACAGACAAATGAGTACTCCACTGAAATTTAAGAGGACAGGAGCAGGTCAGCTTTGTACATATAAAAGCAAAATAAAAAGCTGATCATCTAGTTTCCTGGGCAGACAAGACCAATGAAATTCCAGAGAGCAAAACACACAGTGCTGCAGTAACTCAATGGGTCAGGCAGCATCTCTGGAGGACAAGGATAGGCAACGTTTTGGGTCAGGATGCTAGTTCAGAAGCAGGGTCTTAACCCAACACGTTGCCTACCATGTCCTCCAGTGATCGTGCCTGGCCTGCTGAGTTACTCCAGCACTTTGCGTTTTGCACAAGATTCCAGCAAATGCAGTTCCTTGTTTCTTGAAATTCCAGAGAGTGTTGGTAGTGTACAATTTTCAGGCAGAACAAAAGCAAAAGTCAAGTCACATTTATTTATATAGCACATTTAAAAAGCAACTCTCGTTGGCCAAAGTGCTTTACATTTGTCATAAGAATAGTATAAACAAACAAACTACATACATATATACATATAGCCCTTGCTCAGAGGATGTCAAGAAAGGCTTGGGATTATAGATAAGTTTTTAGTCTTGACTTAAAGGAGTCGATGGAGGGGGCAGTTCTGATGGGAAGGGGGATGCTGTTCCACAGTCTAGGAGCTGCAACCGCAAAGGCGCGGTCGCCCCAGAGCTTATGCCTAGACCGCGGGATATTCAGCAACCCCAAGTCGGCCGATCTGAGGGACCTGGAGGTGGAGTGGTGGGTAAGAAGACTTTTGATGTAGGTGGGGGCAAGCCCATTGAGGGCTTTGTAGACATAGAGGAGGATCTTGAAATGTATACGGAACCGCACAGGGAGCCAGTGGACAGAGGCCAGGTTCGGGGTGATGTGGTCCCTTTTTCGGGTGCCCGTCAGGAGTCTCGCTGCGGCGTTTTGGACCAGTTGCAGGAGGGACAGGGAAGATTGGCTGATGCCAGTGTAAAGGGAGTTGCAGTAATCTAGGCGGGAGGAGATTAAAAAGAAGAAGGTTGCTGGAGATAAGCAACAAAGTGTTTTTAAAATCTTATAATTACTTGCTGTTGTTTATTCTCTGCCCAGAGCAATGTTAATGGGGAACTGCATCTAAAACCACTGCTATCCTGATCTGTATGAACGACACTTCTCACGGCCA
>CM075985.1:41264800-41312357 GCA_038087875.1 Malacoraja senta | reverse complement strand
ACTTGACTTGAAATGGAATGACTTGACTTGACTTGAAATGGATTGACTTGACTTGACTTGAAATGGATTGACTTGACTTGACTTGAAATGGATTGACTTGACTTGACTTGAAATGGATTGACTTGACTTGACGACTTAAAATGGATTGACTTGACTTGAAATGGATTGACATGACGACTTAAAATGGATTGACTTGACTTGAAATGGATTGATTTGACTTGACTTGAAATGGATTGACTTGACGAAATGGATTGACTTGACTTGAAATGGATTGACTTGACTTGACTTGAAATGGATTGACTTGACTTGAAATTGGCTTGACTTGAAATGGATTGAAATGGATTGTTGGCCCTGCACTCACTGTGCTTGACTTCACTTGACCCACAGCACCCATGCTAGCCCTCCAGACCCCCCCCCCCCTACTTGCCACCAATATTGGAATTGGTGGAGAGGTGGAATATTGCGTTGGGGACCAGCCTTCCCGTGTGATCCTGGGACTCAACGGTTCCCACTTAGTCAAGTATATATTATCTATATGTATATAAAGGACCAAGCATATTGTTTCCAAGTTTACTGACAATACAAAGAGAGGACCTTTGGGTTTTGTCATGGCTCTATTACTTGTTGCCGATCTTACACCCAAATATTTCTCTGAATGCTTCTTAAATTGAAAGATAACAAGAGTTGTTCACACAGGGATAATCTATTGAACGACAAAGTGTCAGATAAATATAGGCACAGATTGAGCTGCAGTGTCAGCATTAAGTGTAATGATAGCAATCTGTCTATGCGACAGTCTGACACTTTTATTTTCTTCTGAAATTCTTTGTTTGAAGCAATTCAACTCAAATAAATAAAGACTGATATCAGGGAGAATGTCAAAGATAGACAAAAATGTTGGAGAAACAGCGGGTGAGGCAGCTTCTATGCAGCGAAGGAATAGGCGACGTATCGGTCAAGACCCTTCTTCAGACTGATGTGGGGGTGGGGGGCGGCAGGTACAAGAAAGGAAGAGGCGGAGTCAGTAGGCTGTGGGAGGGATGGGAAGGGGAGGGGAAGGAGGAGAAAGCAAGGACTAACTGAAATTGGAGGTCAATGTTCATACCGCTGGGTGTAAACTACCAAAGCAAAATATGAAGTGCTGCTCCTCCAATTTGCGGTGGACTCGCTCTGGCCATGGAGGAGGCCCAGGACTGAAAGGTCGGATTCGAATGGGAGGGCGAGTTGAAGTGCTGAGCCACCGGGAGATTAGGTTGGTTATTGCGAACTGAGCGGAGGTGTTGGGTGAAGTGATCGCCAAGCCTGCGCTTGGTCTCACCGATGTAGAGCAGTTGACACCTGGAACAGCGGGATGCAATAGAAGAGGTTGGAAGAGGTGCAGGTGTAACTCTGCATCACCTGGCAAGACTGCTTGGAATATTGACTGAGGTCACTTTACAGTAGGTAGGGAGCCGCCTTTATTCTGTTTTGTTACTTTATTATTGTTAAAATGTGCATTTGTATTTGCGATATGTTTGTATTGTGAACACATTAGCTGCCAAGGGGTGTTTAGGGAGGGGGTGGGTATGGGTTATTTTGTTATTATATATATTTTTTTAAATGGAGGGAAATAATGCAATACGCCAGATGTACTGTATTTTCTTTTCTCCAATAAAAATAAATTAAAAAAAAAGACTGCTTGGGTTGTTGGATGCAGTCGAGGTGGGAGGTAAAGCGACAAGTGTAGCATTTCCTGCGGTTGCAAGGGAAAGTACCAGGGGAGGGGTGGTTTCAGATGGAAGGGACAAATTGACCAGGGAGTTATGGAGGAACGGTCTCTGCAGAAAGCCGAAAGGGGAGGAGATGGAAGATGTGGCCAGTGGTGGGATCCCGTTGGAGGTGGCGAAAATGTCGGTGGGTTATATGTTGTATGCGACGGCTGGTAGGGTGGAAGGTGCGGACAAGGGGGACTCTGTCCTTGTTACGAGTGGGGGGGATGGGGAGTGAGAGCGAAGCTACGGGATATAGAGGAGGCCCTGGTGAGAGCCTCATCTATAGTCAAAGAGGGGAACCCCCGTTCCCTAAATAATGAGGACATCTCCGATGCCCTGGTTTGAAACACCTCATCCTGGGTGCAGATGCGGTGTAGACGGAGGAATTGGGAGTAGGGATAGAGTCTTGCAGGAAGCAGGTTGGGAAGAAGTGTAGTCCAGATAGCATGGGAGTCAGTGGGGTGGTAGTAGATGTCAGTCAGTAGTCTGTTACCTGTGATGGAGATGGTGAGGTCTAGGGAGATGTCGGAAATGGTCAGGGTGAATTTGAGTGCCGGATGGAAGTTAGTGGTGAAATGGAGAAGAAGAGTCAGTGAGTTCTGCATGGGTGCAGGATGTAGCACCAATGCAGTCGTCAACGTAGCGGAGGTAGAGTTCGGGGATAGGGTGAGGGTACACATTGAACAAGGATTGTTCGACGTACCCTACAAAGAGGCAGGCATAGCTGGGGCGCATGCACGTGCCCATATCTACACCTTAGATTTGGAGGAGTCAAAGGAAAAGTTGTTGAGGGTAAGAACCAGCTCGCTAGGCGGAGGAGAGTATTAGTACATGGGGATTGGTTGGTTCTGCGGTCGAGTAAGAAACGGAAGGCTTTAAGACCCTCCTGGTGGGAGATGGAGGTGTAGAGTGACTGGACATCCATGGTGAAGATGAGGGATGTGAAAGCCTGGAAAACGGAAGTCATGAAGGAGACGAAGAGCATGTGAGGTGTCTTGAACATAGGTTGGAGGGATGTGACCAGGGTGGATAGGATGGAGTCGAGGTTTGTGGAAATAAATTCGGTGGGACAAAGAACAAGCAGAAACAATGGGTCTGCCAGGACAGTCAGGTTTGTGTATTTTGGGGAGAAGATAAAATCGGGCCGTGCGGAGCGATGAGGTTGGAGGCTTGGGGGGGGGGGGGGGGGGGCAGGGAGCCAGAATTGATGAAGCCAGTGATGGTGCTTGAGATAATGGCCTGGTGCTCGTCTGTGGGGTCATGGTCCAAGGATAAGTAGGAGAAGGTGTCTGAGAGTTGGCGCCTCAGGGAGAATAATCAGCATTTTACCATTTTGAAGCTCACACAACCTCAATTAACATCTTTATTGAAGGTGTAATGTGTTCAGGTTTTGTACTCTCCCGCTTCCTAAGTCAAGGTAATCAATCATTTGTGCAGGACAAATTGCTTGTTACATATTGGGTTGATTAATAAGCTTTTCTCAAATACTAAAATAGTGAAGTAATGTAACATAAAGAGCACATAGTCATTCGGGTCTATGTAATTAGAAATTGCTTATCCTGTGCACACTTCCAATTGTGAAATACATTTCACGCAATAGATACCAAATTCATTTTCCACCACAATGTATGAATCGAATCAACTTGACAAAACAAATTAATTGACAATTATGAATTGATTTACTTGATAATAAAGTTAATCTAGTTCCAACGAAGACAAACAATGATTTTGTTGCATTAAACAATACTTTTAAAATAATATTACTGAGTGCAATTGAAATACTGGTTTAATAAGATTTTCATTATCGGTGATAATGCAATAATATTAGCAATAATATAATTATTGTGGGATGCATCCAAGTAGTTGGATCATTATTTGGTGCAGCTGAGTCTTTGAAACACATTTTATGACCATATACTCAACATTGATTAGTGTAATGAAAGTTGATTATTATGATGCACAGCCCGGCATTTAAAACAGGTTCTCTGCTCCCCCATCATCATCCATAACAGCTTAGACTTGTTCTGTGAATCACTTCAAGTCGTGTCATGAACGAGAGAGTTATGAGCCTGACAAGAAATGATCAGGGATAATGCTGGTGGAAAAGAAAGATCTGAAGTGGCTTTTAAATGAAGAGAGGGGGAACACTCAAGTTTAGGAAGAATATATGACAATGAAAAAAACCCTGCAAATGCTGGAGATCTGAAATAAAACAGACACTCAACAGGTCAGGCAGCTTCTGGGAAAGGGAAATAAATTTTACATTTAGGTCACTGTTCTGGCCAGTTGTGCCACATCCAAAGAAAACAACTTACCTGATGTTGTAAGAATTAACGGGGTGACACAGTGGTGGGGCAGCTGCCTCACAACGCCAGAGACCCGGGTTCGATCCTAACTCTGTATGGAGTTTTCACATTCTCCCTGCGGCCGCATAGGTTTCCTCTGGGTGCTCCAGTTTCGCCCTCACATCCGAAAAACCTGTATATTAATTGGCTTCTGTAAATTGCCCCCAAATGTGTAGGATGAGAATTTAGGATAAGATAAAAATAGAATAAACGGGTGATCAATGGCCACTACGGACTCAGTGGGCCGAAGGCCCTGTGTGCAAGCTGAATCTTTAAACTAAACTAAATTAACTATCTTCTGCATTTTCCATTATCTTCACTGGCAACAACATCTGCACTCTCTTCCCCTTGCAGCATTCTGAAGTGACTGTTCTCTTTGCGACTCCCAGATCAGCTCTTCCGTCCTCATCAGTCACTCCTTTACTCTCGGCACTGTCCCATGCAGCTGCAGGAGATGAAAGACACTTGATCTCCAACATTCAGGAACCTAGATAATACTTGCTGGTCTGTGTTTAGCCTTCCCAATGTAATGCAGAAAACATTTTATGGTGGATACAATATTATACAGTGCTGTCTCTTTGACAGTGTTTAGTAAAGCTTCATTTAGCGTACCACTCGGAAACAGGCCCTTCAGCCCATGGAGTCCGAGCCGACCAGTAATCACCCCGTACACTAACATTATCCTACACACATGAGGGACAATTTTCAATTTTTACCAATTAGTCGTCAAACATGTATGTCTTTGGAGTGTAGGAGGAATCCTAAGCTCCCGGAGAAAACCCACGCAGGTCATGGGTAGAACGTACAAACTCTGTACAGCCAGCACCCGTAGTCAAGATCGAACCGGGGTCTCTGCCGCTGTAAGGCAGCAACTCTACCACTGTGCCACCATGCCTCCCCTGTAGCGAGGTTACATATTGGGTGATTGTTTTGGTGAACTTCTTCATTCAGTCATTAAATTTGTCTGAGCTTCTAGTACTTGAATTGTCTGTACTACAAGTTTTTCTTGTATACTGCCTGATCTGCTCTGTTTTTCTGTGGTGTGTTATTTATTGCCCTATAGTTCTCCTTCACTCTCTGCACTGCCTGAGTTCATTTGCATAGATCTGTTCTTAATAAACTTGCCTTCTTGGAGCATAAATCCCAAATATAACATTAATAGACAGCCAAGTTAATTAGAACATTGGTTTATACATTATCTTTGCTTGCATGAGACAATAAATATGTAAGTATATCTCAAAGTAATATTTTGTCATTTATATGTTTATAAATATATTATTAATTTAGTTGGCGATAAACAGTAATATTGAATGCTAATATTACAGGGAAATTGCATATGAAACATGTATTAGAACAAGTAGAATATTCAGAAGTGCTAGTCTTTGTACATCAAATAACAATTCACAGGATAGCTTTCTCTGGAAGCCACCATCCAAAATGCCAGTCTAATAGTCTAGTCTAAGTCAATTGATTTTTTAAGGCAGAGATGGATAGTTTCTTGACTAGTATGGGTGTCAGGGGTTATGGGGAGAGGGAAGGAAAATGATGTTAGGAGGGAGAGATAGATCAGCCATGATTGAATGATGGAGTAGACTAGATGGGCAATATGTCCTAATTCTGCCCCTATCATGTATGAACATTAATATCTCCCATTCAAAGGCCATTGGATGCAAATATGGAATGTCCACATGATTCTAACTTAGAGTTGTAAAAAGTTATAGCATGGAGCCATAACATCCTGCCCATCTCCTCCATGTTGAGTAAATGAACAGTTCAGACTAATCGCCCTTTCTGCAGTCTCGTAAGTGAAGGTAAATCAATTGCGCATCCAAGTGTTTATTACGTGATGTTCCTGTCTGTCGCTTATTCTCGAGTAAGACCATGACATTGAATTTATTGTGTTGCAAAGTGTACAGGGGTAGCTGATTGGACCAATCTGTGCTGAAATGTTCTTTTCACACACGTGATAGGGGTGTAAGGATGCCATTATATCAGTGGTTCTTGATTTTAGAGATTTTCTTTTCCTCTTTGCTTCCTCCATTTTATCTTCCTCTCATGAACGAGTCCCACTTTTTTTATGAAAACACCAAACAGGATGATCCAGTGCTTGAATCAGACATTGAAGAATATTGAATTCCTCAATATCTGAAGAAGAGTCCTGATCTGAAACATCACCTTTCTACGTTTTCTAGAGATGCAGCCTGACCCGCTGAGTTACTCTAGCATTTTGTGTCTTTCTTCGACAAAACCAGCATCTGCAGTTCTAAGTTATTATATAATCCAATGCTTGTTTTTCCTAGAGGTTTGTGTCAATGTTAAAACTCTTCAGTGTTGTCCTAAGAGATTCTTTGAAAATCTTTTATCTGCCCACCAGATGGTTATTTGCCCTCCATCTGCTCACAGTATGGTAGCTGCTTTGGGATTTTATTATCCAACACTCTTCTGACACGTCCTGCCAGCCTAATCTGTGTAGGTGTCTAGACGGTGTGTCTAGGACAGAGTCTTTGTGTCTGGAATCTTGTCTAGATAGATTGATACTTTATTGTCACATGCGACAAGTCACAGTGAAATACTTTGCTTTGCATACGATACACAAAGTAGACAAAGAGTCTAAATATAGTCTTGCGTCTTGATGTGAAGTATTCTGTGCAGACAGGTCATGTGTAAGTGATTAAACTGTTTGGGGCTGTCTGCCATAGATTGCCCATGTTAGGCGAGTACAATAACCAATGCATACAATAACCAACACAATGCATTTTCAGCTTGGCGTTTAGATTGATACTTCTTCGTTCCCACACTTTACTTCCCAGTTTTCCAAAAGCAGAGCGAGCTTTTACCATCCTGTTATCCTTCCTCATCAATGTTGACAGATCCTGAGAGAGTGCTTGCAAGGTATGTGAACTTGTCCATCGCTGAAAGCCTCTGACCAGTCACAAGGATGTTTGGTTCTGTGCATGGGTGGTTTGCTGCAGTTTGGTGTGTAATTTCTATTTTCTTTGTGCTAAGTGTGAGGGCAAAGTTCCCACAGGTACTGCCAAATTTGTCCACGTTTTACTGCGTATCAGCTTATGCGCTTGCACAGTCATCAGCGAAGAGAGATGTTGCAAGGTAGTTTGCCTACTACCATACCTTGCTTTGACTGAGATTCTCTTTCGGTTATGAAGAGCTGAGTTATTCCGGCATCTGTGGTTGACCTTCTATAGCAGGATATGAGTCAGACAGCATTACAGAGAATATCACACAAAACAATGTGAGGGTTAGAACACAGCTTGGTTTCACAACATTGGTGACTGGGAATGGGTCTGAAGGCTCTCCATCATCCACTACTCTGGCCAATATACCGTCATGGAGTTGTCAGACAATTGTGATGAACTTTTCAGTGCAGCTATATTTTGCAGTGAGCTTCCATAGGCTCTCACAGCAAACAGTGTGGAAAGCTCTTGTGAAATCAACAAAGGTGGTGAACAAGTTGTAGTTTTGTTCTTGTTCTTGGCACTTCTCCTGGAGTTGTCTAGAGCTGTGAAGATCATGTCTACTCTTCCACGCTCTTCATGGTAACCACCTTGGCTTTCTGGAAGTCACCCTCCCTCATGGCTGAATGATCAGTCTATTTAACATTACTCCAGCAAAGATTTTACCAGCAGTCACGAGTGAAAAGATAATGGCTTTCTGCAGCTTTGTGAGTAAAGAAGATAAATCAAAAGCTCATCCAGATATTTTATTTAAAATATGATAATAAATATCTGCCTCCACCACCTATCCACACAGTAAGCTCCAGATATTTGGAATCCCATCACTCCTTGAATGGAATTAATTCTTCAATTCCTCTTTAGCATTTCTGCCCATAATCTTAAATTAATTTTCTTAATATTTTGAGTACTATTCAGGAGAGGAAAATTGAAAAATTAATGATTAATAACCTTTCAGCGGTTGATCCAGAATCACTTAATTACATTGCTGTTTAAGATGTCACATTTTCACCTGTTTAGATGGTAGAAGCTAAATTTCTGGGTAGTACTCTTAAATGAATAAGATACCATGATTTGCATGTTCATTATCTTTTCATTCACTCAATTGGCGAAACATTAATCAATGTTAGGATTTGAATTTTATCTGTTCTCATAAAAATAGGATTTCTGCTCACTAAGCAGCCTATCAGCAGAATCGTTGGTTTGCATTAAATGTCAAAGCATCAATTTATCACGAGAGTTTAAGTATGTAAGCTCCAATGGCAAACAGCTCTGATTTGTTTTTTTTCATCGAGATGGAAGCATTTCTTATGCCTCATCTTAATGTGGATGATTGATTTTACAACCTTATATGTTAGAATAAGGCAGAATACACATTCTGTCTCATTCTAAGATATAACGTCACCAAATCAATTTGTGAACTTCCACCAGAGTTGAGTCTCCACAGAAAACCAGTGTTGGAGTTGACCACAGACATCTATAAGTTGAGGATATGATCATTTTTCTATATGAAAGTATGGGGATATACTTTCTTTTGCCAGATGTTTGCAGATACAGCTACCCTTCATGTTGTTCATTCATCCAACAAATCTCTCATTACGTCAGAGCCATGTTCTGGTTTCAACGTATTGTTGCTTATGGATAAGGCATTCTGCACCAGCAGATTTAATCTCCCTTATCAGACGTGGGTAGTGTATGTATCTTGTGACCAGCACATGCATTACCAGTTAAAGATTGTTGTTTTTCAGTCTATTACAATGGGTACCTCAGAAAATGCCAGCAAAAATCCAATAAATTAATGGTGATACCATGTAAAGCAACTTGGACTGCAGTTGCATGTTCTCTAGCATTGTTATAGTTTCATAATAGATGGACATTGTGGGAAATCTATTTGAGTGGCAAATTTTGTTGATACATCTTCCGACTGCTGTTTTATGCCAAGGGCCGTGTATTTGTTGGACAATGTTACATAAAAATAAAGTTAACTGTTACCAGCACACAATGGGCCAAATATTGTTACAGCAATCCATCAATTTAATGATCTTTGAGCAAAATTGAAGGCAATCATGTACACATTTCAATCACTTTATCTGTAATTTCTGAGGTTAAAATCCAGGAACATATAAAGGTCAAGCAATATCAATTAATATATAGTTTGATCCGGTTATTACTACTTATAATTTTTTTTCACCATGTTTAACTATGTCCAACATTAACTACTTTTATGTTGTTCAAAGTGTGGGGAAGAAGTAAACAATGTATTCCAAACCCATCTGGACCACTATTTTGCTGAGGTATCCAACCACTAGATCAAGAGCATTAATGAACTATCCATTACAAAGAATCGTTTGTGTTATTTTAGACATTAAAAAATCAATTCTTAATCATTAATAAAGAAGGTCCTATATTTGACGAGAGAGTAATTCAAATTTGTTAAACAATCATATTCCGTAAGACAATGTGGTACAACATCTGTTCATTCACTTAAAGGAGCGAGACATTGAGCAGCATTTGTTATGGGTGTGGGTCAGTTATTCACTGCACTGAGGTAACCCAATAAGTGTATTTTGCAGAATCAGGAACATTAGGCTGATATTGTATTCAAATCATTTTCAATAAATTTGTTATTCTTTACAGAATTCTTGAACCCAATGCCAAAATATAAACAGGAATACTAATAACCTGGCATAAGCACTTACACCACTAATGAGCTAATATTTAAAAATATGACTACAAACCAACTTTGATAATACATTCATCAATTTAATTAATGTATACAACTATGAGAAAATAATTTTCAAACTTAGAGATTTATAGTTGTATAAGAGTTCAGCCTTCAGGATTATAACAGGATGCTTCTTATCAGAATGGTCATGCAGTTTTCAAGATTTATTTTATAGGAAGCAAACACAATCTCTTTTAATCAAATGAGAAAAAATAGAGTGTCCTAGTTTGTAAACTAGGTGCCCCCAAAAATGCTGTAATCTGTAATTTGCTTCAATTTCATATTTCTTCATGTGGTATTATTTTATTTGAAAAATCTTGCAAAAATACTATTCACCTGCACTTGTGATAGTATGTTGGACCAAGATTTAATCTCCCCAACCAAAGTCCCTTCCTGTGGCACAATGCCAATATTGTCTGATTACAATTTTGGGTATTGCCTTGAGCCAGTTTCCACAAAGTAAGGCTGAAGCTGCTAAAGAATTGAAAATTATAGTTGTTTGTCACATAAGGTCAGTCTGTAAAATGTCAGATAACCTGTCTGAGAAACAACTTTGCAATGATTGTAGCACAGGATCAATAAAGGGCCAACATTATTCTCAGACATATTCACAAAAATGTTTTGTACATTCATATGAAATTCATTAGTATGTTATTTTAACACATTTGGTTTAGTTTAGTTTAGTTTCGAAAAACAGTGCAGAAACAGGCCCTCAGCCCACCGAGTCCATGCCGACCAGCGATTCCCCCAAATTAACAGTATTCTACACAAACTAGGGACAATTTACACATACACCAATGTGCGTCTTAGGAGTGTGGGAGGAAACCGAAGATCTTGGAGAAAACCCACACGGTCACGGGGAGAACTTGTAAACTCCGGACAGACAGCACCAGTAGTCGTGATCGAACCTGTGTCTGAGGCGCTGTAAGGCAGCAACTCTGCCACTGCGCCACCATGACATGGTGATTGGTTAATATTGACTATATTTGTTGCTTTATAGTTTGAGTATCAGACTGAATAATTGAGTTTTGGTCACTGAACAACTATGGTTTCTCATGTAACGCAACACAACATAACACCAATAACAATGACCAACAGTATAGATCATGGAACATTAATCAACTCATTGTCGGAGCACTAATCAACTCATTTCCTAAACCACACAATGGAAAGTTTCATAGCAATATGCTCTGCCCTCCCTTATGTAATTATCTGGCCAAAGCAATTTAATATTACAATATCGATCTTGTTCAACAATAACAATACCTACATAAAGAAGAAGTTTGAATAGGCTATTTAATAGGTTAAAATTAACACATGTAAGTTTCAAATGAACAAGTACTCTACAAATGCTAGTGCACTATGCTTAAAGAGTGCATAATTTGTGAGGTGCATTGAAGAATGTTTCTTGAAACAGTATATGGACCTGGAAGCTCGCTCTAGACGCTAGAATTTGAGAATTCTTGGTGTTTCAGAGGGGGCAGAAGGGGAGCAGGTACGTGAATTTGCCATGGGCTTGTTGAAACAACTGTTGAATCTTTCCAAGGAACCGAAAATCGAAGTGGCTCATCGTGTCCCAAGATTTAAACAAAGATCTGGTGCGGGAAAAGCTTATCCACGACATATTATTGTGAAATTTTGGGATACTGTAGAACTGGAATATGTTATGAGCAAAATCAAATACGGTGTACAACTGCGGCTGGACAAGGACACTATTAAGATATTCAGGGACTACCCGTATGAAATTGTGCAAAAAAGAAACAAATTTGATAAGGTTAAAGATCTTTTAAGAGGGAGAGAAGGGATCAGATTTGGGGGTTTTTATCCCGCGAAAATGCGTATTTCCTTTAATGGTCTTGAAAAGTCATTTGTTAAGCCTGAAGACGCATTCAAATATGCCCAAACTATCGTTGAAAAACAGAAATGAAAGGGAGTTTTGGCAGATCTGAACCATTCTAAGCAATGCTTTGTCTGGGGATAGTTACACTGTTATCTTTGGAATGTTGAATCAAGGACATTTTCTGTTCAAAACGTGTAAACAACTGAACAACTGAACAGTTGGAATATAAACCAGAAAATAATTGCTTATTGATTAAAATATTATAACCAATTGTAAGAACTTATCCTATTAACAACTTAACAAGTTATGCAGGTTAGATTAGAATACTAACAAACACAAAAATAAAAAATAATGAACTAACATACTAATATGAATTTTTAATAAATTGTAACCTTATCTATAAGTGGGAGGAGGGGATGAGAAACGAGCACCTGGCTTATGTCCAGGGGCACGTCTCGTTAACCCCTTCAACCAACAGTTGATTCTTATTGAAGTCAAAAATATTGGTTTAATAATTAAACTCCGATATATATATATGTTATAAGGAAATATCAGGGTAAAATTGTATTATATATCTGAATGTGAGGCCTCGTTTTAATATTTTAATATGTTATGATTAACTAAGAGAGCGGAGCTATTTGTGTAACAACGCAATGGAAGTCAAAACAAGGTTTTTTCCCACCTACAGGTGGGACACTCGCTACAGTGCCGACTATATCAGACACTGTAGCCTCACTTTTTTAGTTTTTTTTTTACCACAAAAAATCACTTGTTTGTGTTTTGTGTTTAGTGATAAGCGTAAAATGGACATACCAGCAAAATTTAATAATTCAAAAACTCCCCCAATACCTAAAGACCTGGGATATGGACGCACCACAAGATTCAAAGGTACTATAATTATTCAAAATGCATGACACCACACAAAAGAACCTAGGAGGAATCTCATTTTGTAGTTGGAATATAAGAGGTATTAACGAACCTATTAAAAGGGGTAAGATACTAGCTCAGCTGAAACTGTACAACTCTGACATTACCTTCCTACAAGAAACACACCTAAAACCTCAGGATCAAGTTAGACTGAGGGCGAAATGGATAGGTCAAACATACCATTCTTCATTTACTTCAAAATCTAGAGGCACGTCAATCATCATAAGAAAAGGTATACCATTTAAAGCAAAGAATATTATAACAGATATAGAAGGGAGATACCTAATAGTTAATGGAGAAATCCATGACACTCCACTTACTTTGGTAAATATATATGCCCCTAACTTTGATAACCCCCACTTTTTCAATAAAATTTTCAACATAATTGCAGAGTCAAACTATCAAAATGTTATAATAGGAGGAGACTTTAACTGTGTTTTAGATCCGTACTTGGATAAATCAAGTCAAAAACAGAGAGGGAATATGAAATCGAAAACTGGGGAACTCCTCAATACCTATATAAATAACACTAATATAGCAGATGTTTGGAGAATTGTTAATCCAACTGGCAGGGAATATTCGTTTTACTCAATGGTACATAAGACATACTCACGTATAGACTACTTTCTGCTGGATACAAAATTAATCCCCCAAACATCTAATGCAATATACCATACAAATTCAATTTCAGACCATTCCCCACTAACTTTCCTTTTAAAACTGGAAGGATTGTCTAAGAATAAATCGTTCTGGAGATTTAATTCTCAAATTTTAAAAGATCCACAAGCGAGTATATATTTAAAAGAACAAATGGAGGTCTTTTTTCAAACAAATGATACTTCAGATATATCGCCTACTTTATTTTGGGAATCTTTTAAAGCATACATTAGGGGTATTATAATTTCATATCAAGCTTTTCAAAATAAAAAGAATAAGAATGAACAAAGACAGTTAGAAGAACTTATTAGACAAATGGATATAGATAATGCTAAAGATCCATCAATAGATAAACATAATAAAATAATAATTTTAAAATTTAAATTAAATAAATTATTATCTGCCAAACTTATAAGACTTTTTCAAATTACAAAACAAGAGCACTTTGAATTTGGGGATAAACCGCATAAACTTTTGGCTCGCCAGCTAAAAAAACGAGAAAAGGAACATACTATACCAAAGATCAAATCAGATAAAGGGGAATTATTAACAACACCGAAGGATATTAATAAAAGATTTGCGCAATTTTACGAGAATTTGTATACATCTAAAACGATAATTGATTCCAATAATATCACAAAGTTCTTGGATACCTGTAATCTTCCAAAGTTAGAGCTGAAGGAACAAGAGGAACTGGGTGCACAAATCTCAATTAAGGAATTAGAAGATACAATAAACTCATTAAAGAATGGAAAAACACCAGGCCCTGATGGATTTACTAATGAATTTTATAAAAGCTTTTATGATAAACTAATACCAAGATTACAAAAAATGTACCAATACGCTTTTAAAAAACGAATACTACCTGATACATTAGCGGAATCAACGATTACATTAATACCTAAGAAAAATAAAGATTTAGAAGAACCTGGTTCATATAGAGCTATAGCATTGTTAAACACAGATCAAAAAATATTAGCGAAAACATTAGCTAGAAGATTAAGTAAATACATTAGTAAATTAATAAACCCAGATCAGACAGGGTTTATCCCTAAGAGATACTCTTCTAATAATATGAGACGTCTACTCAACATAATGCACTCACACAAATCTGAAGATCAAGAATTATCAATTATTTCGCTGGATGCTGAAAAAGCATTTGATCAAGTAGAATGGAATTATATGGATAAAGTATTACAAAAATTTCAACTGGGAGAGAATTTTATTTTATGGATTAAGTTACTATATAACAAACCTACAGCTAGAATACTAACTAATAACATATTATCCTCGAAATTTCAACTATCAAGGGGAAATAGACAAGGATGCTCATTATCACCACAGCTGTTTGCTCTCATTATTGAACCGCTAGCAGAAAAAATTAGAATACACCCTGATATTCATGGATATAATACTAAAGACTCATATAATAAAATATCTTTATACGCGGATGATATATTACTGTATATTACAAAACCTCAAATCACTATACCAAATATATTAAATTTAATTGAAGACTTTGGATCTTTTTCTGGATATAGAATAAATTGGAATAAAAGTGAAATTATGTCAATAAAACCGAAAGATTCAACACATCTTTTAAAATTCCCTTTTAAAATAGCTACGGAAAAATTTAAATATTTGGGAATCGAAATTACCAGAACATATCAAGGTATGTTCGGGGCAAATTTTGACCCCCTACTTAATAAATTAAATACACTAATTAAATTCTGGAAAACGCTCCCGATGTCTTTAATAGGCCGAATAAACGCAATAAAAATGATCTTTTTACCACAAATTTTATACCTATTTCAATCAATTCCTATATACTTACCTAAGAAGTTTAAAAAAAAACTTGACTCAGATATCACTAATTTTATATGGGACTATAAATCACATAGAATACAAAAAACTCATCTGAATAAACCTAAAGTATTGGGGGGTTTAGCACTACCTAATTTTATGTATTATTATTGGTCAGTAAATATTAAAAACATGATTCAACTGATGGATAACTCCGCCCAGCAAGTAGACTGGATTGTAATGGAGAAAGAGGATTGCTCCTCTAGAAACATTGGAGCGATCCTCCTCTCTCCAATGAAACTGAATAACATAAATTATAATAAGAACCCAATTATTCATAGTACAATCCGTATTTGGAAACAAATAAAACAAAATTTAAAATTAAGAAATTTATCACTTTTATTACTTATAGTCAATAATCCTTCGTTTAGTCCTTCTATTATAGATAAAGCTTATACACAATGGGATAGACTAGGAATTAAAACGCTTGGTGACTTGTATGAAACTGGAAAATTACTTTCATTTCAACAATTACAAATAAAATATAAACTCGGAAATAATCAATATTTTAAATATTTTCAAATATGCGACTATTTGAAAAAATATACAAAAGATCATTATAATAACCCAGTAGATGTATTGGACGAGGCAATGCAGATAAAAGCGGAATCAGCAAACTTAATATCATATTTGTATAATATTATTTTAAATGTACAAATACCACCTACGGAGGGTATCAGAAGAGACTGGGAACAAGAGTTAGCTATTAAAATTTCAAAGGAAAGTTGGAATGAATACTTATTAAACGTGCATAAATGCTCGATTAATGTAAGACACACTTTAATACAATTTAAAATTTTACATAGATTATATTATTCGAAAACTAAAATTCATAAAATTTTCCCAAACGTATCATCTATTTGTGATAAATGTCAATCCCAAGAAGCTACTATAGCGCACTCATTCGTCTTCTGTACAAAAATTCAAAAATTTTGGAATTAAATTTTTGAAATCTTTACAAAGTTATTTAAAACAAGACTGATTACCAAAGCAGAATGGATTATCTTCGGAATAACGGAAGATGATCCAGAACTAAATGTGTTTCAAAAGAAATTAATGGACTATGGGTTAATAACTGGAAAAAAGCTAATTCTAAAATTTTGGAAGAAGGCTCCAATACCAACTATAAATATGTGGATCTCAAATATGTTTGAAACATTACACCTAGAAGAGATAAGACTCCTCCTAGCAGGTAAACCAGATCACTTCCACCTGACGTGGTCTGCATTTATAGAATTATTACAAAAAAATAAAAAATTGAGGTCAGGTAAGGGGGGATGATAGTTGAAGAGTTGGTATGTCCTATTTACGTAATGCTTAAAAAAACATTTTTTTTTCTTTTTTTTTTTTTTCTTTCTCCTCTCTTTCTCTTTTTTTTCCTAGGGCCTATTTCTTAACTCTTTTTCTTTTGTTTTTAATTTCGCTCTTATAGGGTAGGGTCTTCGTCCTTTTTTGTTGTTACATTTTCTACACTTTTCTACACTTTCACTTTTTCCTTCACTTTCTTCTTTCTTTCAATCTTTTCCTTTTCTAGTGTAAAAAAATAAATAAAGGGAGTACATTAATTGTAAGAAGATACAAATGACGAGTATTAATGTATGTGGTTGTAATGTAATGTACTTCTAATAAATAAAAATTTTAAAAAAAAAATAATAATAAAAGAAACAGTATATGGATAGTCCAACTCGAGGAGGGACCATATTGGACCTTGCATTTGGGAAATGAGCCTGGCTAGGTGACTGGTGTTTTAATGGAAGACCATTTTGGAACAGTGATCACAATTCCTTAAATTTTAAGATTCTCATTAATAAGGATAAATCTGGACCTTCAGGGAAAGTACTAAATTAGGGTAAGGTAGATTACAACATTATTAGGCAGGAGCAAGTGAGAACAAATTAGGATCAGCTGCCATTGAATAAGTCCACATCAGGCATGTGGGAGTCATTTGAAGGATAGCTGGTCATCTCAGATGGGAGCCACAGGACATGTCTAAGGTCCTTAATAAATATTTCTCCTCAACTTTTACAGTGGAGAAATACATGACGGCTAGGAAGCTAGGGACAGTTAATAGAGATGTCTTGAGGGCAGCCAGCATTACAGTCAAGGAGGTGTTGAATGTTTTAAGATGTATGATGGTAAATAAATCTTCTAAAACTGGCCAGATATAGCCAGGGACGCTGTGGGTAGCAAGAGAAGAAATTGCAGGAGTCCTGACTGAGATATATGAATCATTGTTAGACACAGATGAGATGTTGAAAGACTGGAGGGTAGTTAATGTTATGCCTCTAATTAAGAAGGGCTGCAATGAAATACCTAGGAACTATAGATCAATAAGCCTAATATCTGCGGTAGGGAAGTTACTGCAGAGGATATTAAGGGGTAAGATATATATGCATGATGATAGACAGTGGTTAGTTAAGGATGGATAACATGGTTTTGTATGTGGGAGATTGTGTCTTATGAATTTAATTGGGTTTTTTTAAGAAGAAACAAAGAAGGTTGATGTGGGCAGTGCTGTCATTTATATGGACTTCAGCAAGGTTCTGCATGGTAGGCTACTCTGGAAGGTTACATCGCATGGGACCTAGGGGGAGCTAGCTAACTGGATGCAGAATTGGCTTCACAGCAGGAAGCAAAGGATGGTGATGGAATGTTGTTTTTTGTGCAACAGGTCTATGAGTGGTTGTGTGCCTCAAGGATCAGTGCTGGGCCCATGGCAGTTTGGCATCCATATCAATGATTTGAATGAGAATATATGATTAGTAAGTTTGCACTAAATTAGGTGGTATCATGTGAAAGTGAAGATGTGTGACGAAAGTGAAGAAAAGTGACAAATAAAATTGACTGACTTTGAAAGTGAAGATGGTCATCAAGAATCACAGTCAAATCTAGATCAGCTGGGCAATTGGGCTGTGGAATGGCTAATGGAGTTTAATTCAGATAAGTGTGAGGTGTTGCATTTTGGGAAGTCAAACGAGGGCAGGATCTTCACAGTGAATGGTAGAGCCCTGGGGAGTGTTGCAGAGCAGAGGGATCTGGTAAATGGTTCCCTAAAGGTGGTGTCAGAAGCAGGTAAAAGTTCAAACCCTTTCCCAGGGTGAAACTGTCAAAGACTAGTGAGCATAGCTTTAAGGTCAGAAGAGGCAAGGTTTAAAGGAGATGTGTTTGGCAAGTTTTTTTTACACAGAGTGGTGGGTGCGTGGAACATGCAGCCAGGGGTGGTGGTCGAAGCAGATATGGTTGTAGCTTTTAGATAGGCACATAGATGTGCAGGGAATGGAAGGATTCGCATGCAGGCAAAGGAAATTAGTTTAACAGCATCATATTTGGCATAGATATCGTGGGCCAAAGGGTCCGTTTCTTTGCTGTATTGTTCTCACTTCTATATTCTGGTGTAAGTAATTCTACATTTTGTCCCATTGCTCATCTGTTATGAATGTTTCAACAATATAATGTCATCCATGTTGTAACAACATCTTCAAGTTACAGCTCATTTATTCATTCTTAATTGAAAACCTTTTCATACAAGTTTGAAGAAAAAAAAGTGCTTATAATGAGAGAACATCTTTTCTGGTGTTATTCCTGCTAGCAATTTGTCGTTAGCTTGAATTCCATCCAAGTGCAAGAAACAATGATTCAGCCTCACACAGTGATTGTAACTTTCAGTTGTGACAGATAAATTGCTGCTTATCTTTTCTGTTATAAACTTAGAAATTATATTTTTGAACTGGAAACTGACCACCCTACTTGCTCCCTCTGCACTCCACTTATACCACAAGGAATAAAAGACAATCAAATATGTACAATGTGTGACCTCCCCACACCCTCTTTTGCATTTGTCATTTTTACAGAAATTGGAATTTAAAAAAACTGCAGTTGTTGGAAATGTGGATCTTGAACTGAATTATTATATTTCATTCATCAGATGCTGTTGAATGTTTCCAGCATTTTCTGATTTTGGGTCATTTCACAGTCCACTATATTGGCAAGCAAAGACTTAATTGACCAGCTAAATATGACAGGAAATGTATAAATTATGTGCAAAATCATATGCAGTTTAACTGTTCTTCACCAAAAGAAAACTTGGCTTAAAATTGTCCCTTTCACAATCACACCAATTATTAGTTCAACATTTAAATCATTTCAGCTACTAACATCGGATGAATCATTGTTCCTTGCATTTAGTTGAAATTTGGCTTGTCATCAAACTGCCACCAGGAAGTAACACAGGAGATCAATTATTTATTCTTGATATATGCAAATGGATAACTTGTAAGTAAGCTCAAATCTCATCCCGATGATTTCCCCTTCTCCCCTCTCCCATCAGGCAAGAGGGAATATGCACACCTTCAGATTCAGATACAGTTTCCTCCCAGCTATTATCAGGTAACTGAACCATCCCATCACCAACTATCACCAACTAGAGAACAATCCTGACCTACCATCTACCTTATTGGAGATCCTCAGACTATCTTTAATCGGAATTTACTGGACTTGATCTTGCCTTAAATGTTATTCCCTTGAACCTGTATCTGGACACTGTTTTCAAGAGAGAGTTAGATTTAGCTCTTAGGGCTAAAGGAATCAAGGGATATGGGGATAAAGCAGGAACGGGGTACTGATTTTAGATGATCAGCCATGATCATATTGATCGGCGGTGCTGGCTCGAAGGTCTGAATGGCCTATTCCTGCACCTATATTTCTATGTTTCTAGGTAATCATGTATAATCTTTCTGCTGACTGGATAGCACTCAACAAAAAAAGCTTTTCATGTGTACCTCGGTACACGTAAACTAAACTAACCAAATGAAAATGAATAAATCACAACTTTAATTCAGTTTAGTAATATGATTTACATTATATTTCAGGCATCCACAGCTGTACGTATGATGGCTGACCATCAGAGAATAAAATTACTCATGCTTGCATCTGCAGCAACCCAACTTAGTTTACACTGCTGAAGTATTTCTGAAGGCGAGTCATTGTTGGCACAAAGCAAACTCTCCTGGCAGAACAACAAAGTGATCAGATCATATTTTTTTAAATAATGTGCAATGAAGTTTAAATTATGGTCATTTTACAAGGTTCATATACCTGTTGATCTACAAAATAACAACAAGAAATCTTTAATGGCAACCTGAAAACAATTTAATTGTTCAATTTAACATCGTTCAAAAGACGGCACCTCCAATTGAACAATTTTAGTTTAGTATAGAGATACAGTTGAAAAACAGGCCCTTCGGCCCATCGTCCGCACTGACTAGCGATCCCCGCACACTAACACTATCCTACACACTAGGGACAATTTACAATTTTACCAAGCTAATTAACCTGCAAACCTGTATGTCTTTGTAGTGTGGGAGGAAACCAAAGATCTCGGAGAAAACCCACGCAAGTCACAGGGAGAACGTACAAACATCGTACAGGCAGCACCTGTAGTCAGACTGAACCCGGGTCTCTGGTGCTGCAAGCGCTGTAAGGCAGCAACTGTACCCAGTGTTCCCAGTTCCCTCAGTGTTGGACTGGTGTGTCCATCGAATGCTTTTTCTGGAGACCTAAGGAATGGGAAAGGAAAAGATTTAATTTTGCTTTAATTTACTTTTGTTGAAAGATTTAACAGCTCTTATGTCTGGTTAATTAATATTACAATTTAATGCATTGATTCTTTGTGATACATTTATTTGCTTAAACCTTTTAACAATCTGTTCTATGTTTTGGAATTCCAGAAATATTTACAAACTGTAAAATAGTCCAACAAGGATTTTGACAATTTCAAATCTCCATTTCCAGCTATGCATTCTGTGGAATGTTACTGGGATTTTCCGAAGCAGGACTTTGGCTGTGCCGAGCTGTGGCTTTTCTGTCCAACTACCAGCTGTCCAACTGATAAACCTCACTGTGGGCAATGGATTTTGTCCATGGAACTGATGCACTACAATGCTGAGAACTATATTCTGCACTCTGTATCTTCTCTTTTCCTCTATCTATTGTACTTGAATTCATTGTATTTACAGTTTGTGTTGTATATATGATCTGTTTGGATAAACACAAGATCAGCCCTTTGTATATGGCTGAGGTAAATGTGGGTAGTGTGGATCTTGGGCTGTGGATCCAATGGAGGTTAGCTGAAACTACGTGACTTGACCCAAGAGGGTCCATTAATTGAGCTTTTCCTTAAATGATTCCATCCATTCTTCTGGGGCTGTGAGTTTTGGACTCTAGCCACTCCGTTGGAAAAGATATAATGGATGCAGGGTCTTCGGGAGAACTTACCTGTAATGTGTCCAAACCGGAGCGACGTCTCTTGTAGGAAAGATTTTGGGAGCTATTACAATCTTGCATCAAAACAAATGGATAGAAATGAAAACAGACCTGTTCCTTCCCATTAATTCCTTCTTCTCCCTGCTCCTGTACGACAGAAGTTATGGAAGCTTGAAAGTGCATGCCACCAGACTTGGGAACAGCTTATCTGTTATCCCTCTGTTATCAGGCTTCTAAACAATCCTTTCATAAGCTAGGGTACTGTCTGATTCACCTCTAACCTCATTGTGGACAATGGATTTTGTCGACGAAACTGATGCACTACAGTGCTGAGAACTATATTCTGCACTCTGTATCTTCTCTTTTCCTCTATCTATTGTACTTGAATTCATTGTATTTATGTGTAGTATATATGATCTGTTTGGATAGCATGCAAAACAAATCTTGTCACTGTACCTCAATACACGTGAAAATAAGAAAGGTAAACCAAGTAAGGGTACTGATTTAGTGCTCGAGAGATGAAGCTAAGCATGATTCAAGCCAACAGGCAATGAACAAATACAAGACACAAAAGGGGGGGAGGGGATACAAATTTCATCAGGAAATGTATTGTGACTTATGGAAGTGCTGACTTAAAACCGGGATAGCATGCAAAACAAGCTTCTCATTGCATCTAAGTGCACATGGCAATAATAAATTAAATAATTTCCCAATAAAGATGATACACTGTGACCGCAAACATCCATGAATATTATCAAGGACATGGAAAAAAAAAAAACAATTGAATAGTTGTAGAATCCTATACTGGCTAGAGCACAGAAAGAGACCATTCTGCCATTACGTCTCTGCTATCTCCCCAACAAGAACAATTCCCAACTTCCATCCACTAGACTTTTTTGCTGAAACATTTGAAATTATTTTCACTATATTTTACCCAATTCCCTCTTGAAGGCAGTCTTGGAATATACCTCCACCAGATCAGCTGGCTGGACATCCAGATTCCTATTACACACTGGGCGGCATAGTGGAGCAGCAGTTGAGTTGCTGCCTTACAGCGCCAGAGACCCAGGTTCGATCCTGACTACAGGTCTGTCTGTATGGAGTTTGTACGTTCTCCATGTGACCATGTGGGTTTTCTCCAGGTGCTCTGGTTTTCTCCCACACTTCAAAGACATACACGTCTGTAGGTTAATTGGCTTTGGTAAAAATTATAAATTGTCCCTAGTGTGTAGGATACTGCTAGTGTGCGGGGATCACTGGTCAGCGCGGACTCGGTGGGCCGAAGACCCCGTTTCCACGCTGTATCTCTAAACCAAACTCAACTGTATTTTTTTTTATTTTTATAGTTCCTCATCTTATTTTTCCCAGGACATCTTGGCCTTGATACTTCCACCAAATGAAATAAGCTCCCAATTCCCACTCTGTTCAGACCCGTCAGCAATTTGTCTACTTTTATCCAATCTCCCCTCACCCTTGTCTGCACCAAAACAAAAACAATTTCAGCTTTTTGAATCTATCCTCCAAACTGTGGGCACTCATCCTGGAACCATAATCAGTAAATCCTTAGTGTGCAGGAAGAAACTGCAGATGTTGGTTTACACTGTAGATAGACAAAATGCTGGAGTAACTCAGGGGATAGGCAGCATCCCTGGAGAGAAGGAATGGGTGACATTTTGGGTCGAGACCCTTCTGCAGACTCCTTTCTTGATCACCTCGTCCTTCCAACAATGCGATGGTAGCACACATTGGCTGGATCAACGTTTCAGCATGACTTCCCTGCTTTAATACTCTGTCTATATTGATAAACCCCAGAATTATGAATGCCTTACAAACTGTAGTCTCAACACAGCCTACCACCTCAAAGATTGTTGCATGCATGCTCCATCTGCTCTTGCATCTGTTTTAGAGCAGTGTCCTTGACACTGCATCGTCCCTCAATCTCCTTTCCGAAATGCATTCTTTCACATTTCTCATATCATAGTGTCCTGCTACAGTCTATCACTACTTTCTTCACAATTCCCATTACGATGAGTGGGAACCTCATTGAAACTTACCGAATAGTGAAAGCCTGGATAGAGTGAATGTGGAGAGGATGTTTCCACCAGTGGGAGAGTCTATGCCCACAGGCCATAACCTCAGAATTAAAGGACGTACCTTTAGAAAGGAAATGAGAAGGATTTTTTCAGTCAAGTGAATCTGTGGAATTCATTACCGCAGATGACTGTGGCCAAGTCAATGGATATTTTTAAGGAGGAGATTAATGGATTCTTGATTAGTACGGGTGTATGGGGTTATGGGGCAAAGGCAGGAGAATGGGGTTTGGAGGGAAAGATAGAATAGCCATGATTGAATGATGGAGAGGCTTAATGGGGCGAATGGCCTAATTCTGCTCCTAGAACAATTGAACATGCTGAGTTTTTCTGTTATCCACAAGTATAGAAACTCTAGTTTGAACACCCAAGTCTATTTCATTAAATAGAATAAAAAAGACCTGTGATGCTGCATTCATCATGCCTCTTTACTGCCTGTTACTTAACCAACTTCATATCTGTGCTGTCCATTTTACATCATTTGCTTCAGGTTTGCTGGCACCTTATCACAAGCCATCTGGAAGCCCATTACACAAAATCGACCACATTTCCCTCATCTACTACATCTGTTACTGCATCTTAAAAGTTTACAAATAGGTTAAACACAATTTGCCTTCAACTAATCTGTGGTAGATTGTCAAAATTAATCTTTTTTTTTCACCAGGAACCATTAATCCTGTCCTGCATCAATGAGTTTTTTAAAGTAATCAATCATTCTAAAAGCAATCCATTTTTTAAAAAGCTTTCCCACCATTGGCATTATTCTGACTGCCCTGTAGTTGCTGGGTTTATCTGAACTCCATTTTTACAACAAGTGAGGAAATAATGTCTTTCTCCAGTTCTTTGGCAGCACTCCAGTATTCTGAAAGTATTGAAATATTTTGGTCTGTCTCCTTGCAGTTTCCTCCTTGACTTCCCTTAATATCTTAGCATGCATCCCGTCTGATCCTGGCAACTTACTTACTTTACTTCAGCCAACTTTCTGAACACTTCCATGCTATCAGGTTTTAACAGATCCATTATCACAACTACAGTATTTCCCCCTTTACTTACTTCAGAACAAACCTCTTCCATGGTCAGATATATTTATTTAATATCTCACCACAGCCCTTAACAGGCATGATGAAGTTTCCATTTGCTACCTACTTCCTCTCTCAGGATCCATTCTTGATAGGTACCTTAGCATTTGCCCATATGAGTAGAATTATCTTCACAACAATGGTGTGAATATTTGTTTGATAACATGGGAAAAAGGAAGCCTACAATCATCCTGGTTAGACACAAAATGCTGGAGTAACTCAGCGGGACAGGCAGCATCTCTGGAGAGAAGGAGTGGTGACCTTTCGTGTCGAGACCCTTCCTCAGGTTAGGTTAGGTAAGGGGGAGGTGCAGCGAGACCTGGGTGTCCTTGTACACCGGTTACTGAAGACAGCTAATGGAATGTTGGCCTTCATAACAAGAGGATTTCAGTATAGGAGTAAAGAGGTTCTTCTGCAGTTGCATAGGGCTCTGGTGAGACCACATCTGGAGTATTGTGTACAGTTTGTCTCCTAATTTGAGGAAGGACATCCTTGTGTTTGAGGCAGTGCAGCGTAGGTTCACGAGTTTGATCCCTGGGATGGTGGGACTGTCATATGAGGAAAGATTGAAAAGACTAGGCTTGTATTCACTGGAGTTTAGAAGGATGAGGGGGGATCTCATAGAAACATATAAAATTATAAAAGGACTGGACAAGCTAGATGCAGGAAAAATGTTCCCAATGTTGGGCGAGTCCAGGACCAGAGGCTACAGTCTTAGAATAAAGGGGAGGTCATTTAAGACTGAAGTGAGAAAAAACGTTTCCACCCAGAGAGTTGTGAATTTATGGTATTCCCTGCCACAGAGGGCAGTGGAGGCCAAATCACTGGATGGATTTAAGAGAGAGTTAGATAGAGCTCTAGGGGCTAGTGGAGTCAAGGGATATGGGGAGAAGGCAGGCACGGGTTATTGATAGGGGACGATCAGCCATGATCACAATGAATGGTGGTGCTGGCTCGAAGGGCAGAATGGCCTCCTCCTGCACCTATTTTCTATGTTTCTATGTTATTTGGCTCTGGAATGAGGAATAGGGCATTAACGTATCAGCAAAATATTGATTTTTGATGTATCTAAAGGCGTTTGTCCAAGTTAAATGCACATACTTCAATGTGAATCATCGTGGCCTTTCAAAGCCTGTGTGAATGCACTTGGTTTTAACCAAAATACATTTCCGTTGTCATTACCATGAAGAACAAACATTGTCAAAAATCCTGAAGAATGACACTTAATCATAGCATTTGCTGCCATTTCACTGCATTCCAGCAGCAGAAAGTTGCAGATCTTCCATGAGATTTTAGAGGTTCTATATGATTTTAGAGGTTCCTTGCAATGCTATAATTTGAGGACTATACAGTATATATAACGAGTGGACACCCAGCACAAGAGAGCTCATAACAATGTCTGATTAACAAAATGCAACGGGCAGAAACTAATCATTTGTGATAAATTGACTACACAGACAAATGAGTACTCCACTGAAATTTAAGAGGACAGGAGCAGGTCAGCTTTGTACATATAAAAGCAAAATAAAAAAGCTGATCATCTAGTTTCCTGGGCAGACAAGACCAATGAAATTCCAGAGAGCAAAACACACAGTGCTGCAGTAACTCAATGGGTCAGGCAGCATCTCTGGAGGACAAGGATAGGCAACGTTTTGGGTCAGGATGCTTGTTCAGAAGCAGGGTCTTAACCCAACACGTTGCCTACCATGTCCTCCAGTGATCGTGCCTGGCCTGCTGAGTTACTCCAGCACTTTGCGTTTTGCACAAGATTCCAGCAAATGCAGTTCCTTGTTTCTTGAAATTCCAGAGAGTGTTGGTAGTGTACAATTTTCAGGCAGAACAAAAGCAAAAGTCAAGTCACATTTATTTATATAGCACATTTAAAAAGCAACTCTCGTTGGCCAAAGTGCTTTACATTTGTCATAAGAATAGTATAAACAAACAAACTACATACATATATACATATAGCCCTTGCTCAGAGGATGTCAAGAAAGGCTTGGGATTATAGATAAGTTTTTAGTCTTGACTTAAAGGAGTCGATGGAGGGGGCAGTTCTGATGGGAAGGGGGATGCTGTTCCACAGTCTAGGAGCTGCAACCGCAAAGGCGCGGTCGCCCCAGAGCTTATGCCTAGACCGCGGGATATTCAGCAACCCCAAGTCGGCCGATCTGAGGGACCTGGAGGTGGAGTGGTGGGTAAGAAGACTTTTGATGTAGGTGGGGGCAAGCCCATTGAGGGCTTTGTAGACATAGAGGAGGATCTTGAAATGTATACGGAACCGCACAGGGAGCCAGTGGACAGAGGCCAGGTTCGGGGTGATGTGGTCCCTTTTTCGGGTGCCCGTCAGGAGTCTCGCTGCGGCGTTTTGGACCAGTTGCAGGAGGGACAGGGAAGATTGGCTGATGCCAGTGTAAAGGGAGTTGCAGTAATCTAGGCGGGAGGAGATTAAAAAGAAGAAGGTTGCTGGAGATAAGCAACAAAGTGTTTTTAAAATCTTATAATTACTTGCTGTTGTTTATTCTCTGCCCAGAGCAATGTTAATGGGGAACTGCATCTAAAACCACTGCTATCCTGATCTGTATGAACGACACTTCTCACGGCCACTGTTGATGCCGCATCGTCTCTGAAGCAGAGCATGTTGTTGCATTGCTAGCTTCAAAGCAAGTTTAACTCTAATATTCAGAATGGATTCTTAGCTTTTAAAAAAATCTTTAATCTCATAATTAAGAATTGCTTGGTGACTGTTTCTTGCCGGTCTAAAGTGTAAAATAAAATGTAAGCATTTAATTCACATCTACATAGTTACATTGGTGCAGAGGTAGGCCATTCGACCCTTCGAGCCAGCACCGCCATTCAATGTGATCATGGCTGATTATCCACAATCAGTACCCCATATCCCTAGCCCTAAGAGCTCTATCTAACTCTCTTTTGAATGCATCCAGTGAATTGGCCTCCACTGCCTTCTGAGGCAGAGAATTCCACAAATTCACAACTCCCTGGGTGAAAAAGTTGTTCCTCATTTCAGTTCTAAATGGCCTACCCTTTATTCTTAAACTGTGGCCCCTTGTTCTGGACTGCCCCAACATCGGGGACATGTTTCCTGCATCTAGCGTGTCCAATCCCTTAATAATTTTATATGTTTCTATAAGATGCCCTCTCATCCTTCTAAATTCCAATGAATACAAGCCCAGTCGTTCCATTCTTTCATCATATGACAGTCCCACTATCCCGGGAATTAACCTGGTGAACCTACGCTGCACTCCCTCAATAACAAGAATGTCTTTCCCGAAATTAGGAGACCAAAACTGCACACAATACTCCAGGTGTGGTCTCACCAGAGCCCTGTACAACTGCAGAAGGACCTCTTTGCTCCTATACTCAAATCCTCTCGTTATGAAGGCTGTAGATTGGTTATTGCATGTGAACCAATCATAGTAGAGTAGCATCACTAACCCCACCTCACTGTATGCTTTATATTAACACCCACTTCCTACATTAGGTAGTCCTGGAAGCGGTGATGATGAATTAGCAACTAACAACCTGCTGTACCGCTATATTATGTGTTACAATTAAAGATGACTTTAAACTCCAGGCTGTGTAACGTAATCATTTACATGGTGTCAGAAGTGGGATTTGAACCCACGCTTCCATCATTCCCCGATGTCAGAATCGAAGATAAGCTGCGCTGGCTTTCGGCATGAGTGAGCCAAATGAAAATGAGAAACAGAAATAAAACCCGATATACGGACGCATTGGGTTACTTCACGCTTGGCAGCAGACATTTTTGAAGGGCACGGTAAACACTATCTAGTCCTGGTCGATTCCTACTCTAACTGGTTCGAACTTGATTTATTGCCCTCCATCACATCCGACATGGTCATTCAAAAGCTACAGAAACACTTTTCCAAATTCGGTGCACCAGTCCGTCTGCAAACTGACAACGGAAGACGATTTACCAGCCACGCATTCAAACACTTTGCCAACCGATGGAACTTCCACCATGTCACAAGCAGCCCCGAATAACCCTCACAGTAATGGGCTAGCTGAACGGGCCGTCAGGAGCGCAAAACAACTAATGGAACGCTCCCACCTGGCCAAGTCGGATGTGTATCTGGACCTTTTAAACCTCAGAAACATCTCTAGAGACGGGTTCCTGGGCTCACCAGCCCAACGCCTGATGACTAGGACAACACGACCTCCGATACCAATTGCCCAGCAGAAGCTGGTGCCACAGGTGTTTAAGCCAGCCGCAGTCCAGAAGCGCATCCAGGAGAAACACAACATCCAGAAACGATCATATGACAAGTCCAGCAAACCGCTGAAAGCGCTACTGCAGGGTCACGTTGTCCGTTCGCAGACTACTTTGGGACATTCCTGCCTAGGTTTCGTTGTTGGCCTGTCTAAGGAACCCCACTCCTACCTTGTCGACGTCGATGGTGCCCTGTACAAACGGAGCCGCCAACACTTGCTGCTTGTAAAAGAACCTCGTCCACCACCAGCCGATCCCTTTGGTCCACCTCTGATATTCAAACCATCTGCTGCTGCTGCTCCTGCTGCTGCTATCACTAGTCCCAGCATGTCCCGTTCTCCGCGTCGCCCGGCGGCCCTGTCTAAATACAACACTACCTCTCCCGCATGCTCACCCGATCGGTCGCCTAAAGTGTCCCCAGCTGCTTTGTCACTTCCGGGTTCATTGCCTCCCACCCCCACTAACTTTTCTGGTGCGGAGGGAGAGGGGTTGGTCCGTACGTGTTCGGGTCGTATTAGTAGACCGCCTGACAGATACGGCGAGTATATTTAAATTTGCGAGTCATATACGTGTTTAACTCTATTCGCTCTTTACGGGGAAGGATGTAGATTGGTTATTGCATGTGAACCAATCATAGTAGAGTAGCATCACGAACCCCACCTCACTGTATGCTTTATATTAACACCCACTTCCTACATTAGGTAGTCCTGGAATCAGTGATGATGAATCAGCAACTAACAACCTGCTGTACCGCTATACTATGTGTTACAATTAAAGATGACTTTAAACTCCAGGCTGTGTAACGTAATCATTTACAAAGGCCAACATGCCATTAGCTTTCTTCACTGCCTGCTGTACCAGCATGCTTATTTTCAGTGACTGATCTACAAGGACACCGAGGTCCCAATGCACTTCCCCGTTTCCTAATCTGACACCATTCAGATAATAATCTGCCTTCTTGTTCTTACCACCAAAGTGGATAACCTCGCATTTATCCACATTGTACTGTATCTGCCATGTGTCTGACCACTCACCCAACCTATCCAAGTCACCCTGCATTCTCATAGTATCCTCTTCACAGTTCACACTGCCCCCCAGCTTTGTGTCATCTGCAAATTTGCTAATGTTATTTTTAATTCCTTCATCTAAATCATGAATGTATATTGTAAATAGCTGCAGTCCCAGCACTGAGCCTTGCAGCACCCCTCTAGTCACCACCTGCCATTCTGAAAGGGACCCGTTAATTCCTATTCTTTGTTTCCTGTCTGCCAACCAATTTTCTATCCATGTCAATACCCTACCCCCAATACCATGTGCTCTAATTTTGCCCACTGATCTCCTATGTGGGACCTTATCAAAGGCTTTCTGAAAGTCCAGATACACTATATTCACTGGCACTCCCTTATCCATTTTACTTGTTACATCCTCAAAAAATTCCAGAAGATTAATCAAGCAAGATTTCTCCTTCGTAAATCCATGATGACTTGGACTGATCCTGTTATTGCTATCCAAATGCGCCGCTATTACATCTTTAATAATTGACTCTAGCATTTTCCCCACCCCGATGTCAAGCTAACTGGTGTATAATTCCCTGCTTTTCTCTCCCTCCTTTCTTAAAAAGTGGGATAACATTAGTTACCCTCTAATCTACAGGAACTGATCTCTTGCATATAATTGCCTTCTGGCTTCAGTTGTTGATCTACAACTCCAGTTCATCTCCATATTTCTGTCCCTGAACTTCTCTACTCTCTTTCTCCTTTAAGATAGTCAAAATGTCCTACAGCACAGAACCCATCCTGTCCACGCCAACCATCAAGTGTTATCTATACTAATCCCATTAACCAGCACTTAGTTCATAAACTATTCTTTCTAAATGATTCAAGTACTCATACATATACCTTTTAAATGTTGTGAGACTAGTTGGCTTCATCACCTTCTCGAACAATATGTTCCAGATTGCAACCACTCTCTCGTTAAAAATATTTTTTTGTTAGATCCCCCTCTAAATCTCTTATTCTTTCTCTTAAAACCATGCCCATTTGTCTAAGATGGGATATAAACACAAAATGCTGAAGTAACTCAGCAGGTCAGGTAGCATCTCTGGAGAAAATGAATAGGTGATGTTTCGGGTCGAGACCCTTGTTCAGATTTGTAAGACCTTCTCCAGTCTTAGATGGGATTGATTTCTTACTATCCATCCCATCTCTGCCCTTCATTATTTTATGTTTCCATGATGTCCCCCTCATTCTTCTCTCCTCCAAGGAAAACAACCCAGTCTATCCAGAAGATAGACACAAAAAGCTGGAGTAACTCAGCGGGACAGGCAGCATCTCTGGAAAGAAGGAATGGGTGATGTTTTGGGTCGAGACCCTTCTTCAAACTCAGTCTCTGCTCGTATCTAAAACCTTTTCATTCCAGAGAACATCCCGGTGAATCTCCTCTGCACCCTCTCCATTGCAATCACATCCTTCCTATAATGTGGTAAATCCAAATCTGAGGAAGGACATTATAGCCATAGAGGGAGTGCAGAGAAGGTTCACCAGACTGATTCCTGGGATGTCAGGACTTTCATATGAAGAAAGACTGGATAGACTTGGCTTATACTCGCTAGAATTTAGGAGATTGAGAGGGGATCTTATAGAAACGTACAAAATTCTTATGGGATTGGACAGGCTAGATGCAGGAAGATTGTTCCCGATGTTGGGGAAGTCCAGGACAAGGGGTCACAGCTTAAGGATAAGGGGGCAATCCTTTAAGACCGAGATGAGGAAAAACTTTTTCACACAGAGAGTGGTGAATCTCTGGAACTCTCTGCCACAGAGGGTAGTTGAGGCCAGTTCATTGGCTATATTTAAGAGGGAGTTAGATGTGGCCCTTGTGGCTAAAGGGATCAGGGGGTATGGAGAGAAGGCAGGTACGGGATACTGAGTTGGATGATCAGCCATGATCATATTGAATGGCGGTGCAGGCTCGAAGGGCCGAATGGCCTACTCCTGCACCTATTTTCTATGTTTCTATGTTTCTATGTAACCACAATATTCCATCTGCGGCCTAAGCAAAATGGTATAAAGTTGTACCAAGACCTCCTATATACTTTGGACCAGCTAATGAAGCAAGCACCTAAAATGCCGCCTTCACCACCTTAATTACATGTGCTGCCAATTTTAAGGCACAAATCCTTTACCTTATTTTTGGCTCTTGTTTTGGTTGACAATCCTCCCTTGGAGATATTTATAGTGTTTTACCATCAGTTCAGTTCAGTTTAATTTATTGTCACGTGTACCGAGGTACAGTGAAAAGCTTTCGTTGCGTGTTAACCAGTTAGCAGAAAGACAATACATGATACATGTCAGAAATGCTCTGTAAATGTAAGTTTCTGTCTTTCAGATTTTGGTAAGTGGTGTGGAGGAGCTGTAAACTGCCTTGACACCACAGGTGGTGGATGTATGGAACAAGCTGCCAGAGGAGGTGGTTGAGGCAGGGACTATCCCAACATTTAAGAAACAGTTTGGAGGGCTATGGATCAAACGCGGGCAGGTGGGACTAGTGTAGCTGGGAAATGTTGGCCGGTGTGGGCGACTTAGACCAAAGGGACTGTTTCCACACTGTATCTCTCTATGATTCTATGACTAAAGGGCCTGTCCCACTGTACGAGCTAATTCAAGACTTCTCCCGAGTTTCTCATGATTCGAACTCGGAGAATTACGGTAATAGCTGCTCGGGGGCTCTCGTGGACATTTTTCAACATGTTGAAAAATCTTCACGAGTCTTCACAAGCTTACTGCGTTTCCCGAGTACCTGCCGTTAGCATTACGAGCCGCTAAGAGACGTCCCGAGCTCCGACGTACCCGCTACGTACATTCTACGTGCTTACCACGAGTTTGTTTTTTTTTTAACTCGGGAGAGCTCTTGAATTACCTCGTACAGTGGAACAGGCCCTTTAGTGTTAAATGCCAACTTAGATGCCAGAGATTTATAGTGGTGATATGCATAAGATTGACTGGATTAAATCAATCCCATTACAGCATGTTCACTGAATTAAAGACAGTGTTAGAAGAATGTCACTGTGTAGCATATGTCCTGTTACAGAATACTCTGAAAAATCTGGTCACAAAGTCTGAATAATTTTGGGGATAGCAGAATTATGTATGAAATTGAGGAATGCCTAAAGGCAAAATATTAGAACCAAAAAGTCACCACCAACTTGTTCATTATCTATTCAGTTCATACAGTCAAGGTTGAAATATGTATCCCACAAGTTTCTAAGGAGATTTCAATAATCTGACCCATGACTGTCTTTAGAGTGAAGTCAACAAAATAGGGTCCTTCTTAGACAAATTCCTGCAGGTGCCTTGTCTAAATGTTAGCTCAAATTTCAAAATAAGTATTAAGTGATCATTAACATTGACAGTAAATCAAAAAGCACTGTGAAAAGTGGGTTGTAAGTTTGAAGTTTATAGATGCCAAAGCTGAGATGTTAAATGGCTTTTAAATGCTCACTCTAGTATTATTTGATACTGAAGTAGCTGGGCACTTCAGTCACATAAGAGGATGTTACCTGAATATTTATTGAGAAAATATTTTAAATCGCCCAGTAAACATAGAAACATAGAAAATAGGTGCAGGAGTAGGCCATTCGGCCCTTCGAGCCTGCACCGCCATTCAATATGATCATGGCTGATCATCCAACTCAGTATCCTGAACCTGCCTTCTCTCCATACCCCCTGATCCCTTTAGCCACAAGGGCCACATCTAACTCCCTCTTAAATATAGCCAATGAACTGGACTCAACTACCTTCTGTGGCAGAGAATTCCACAGATTCACCACTCTCTGTGTGAAAAATGATTTTCTCATCTCGGTCCTAAAAGACTTCCCCCTTATCCTTAAACTGTGACCCCTTGTTCTGGACTTCCCCAACATCGGGAACAACCTTCCTGCATCTAGCCTGTCCAACCCCTTAAGAATCTTGTAAGTTTCTATAAGATCCCCCCTCAATCTTCTAAATTCTAGCGAGTACAAGCCGAGTCTATCCAGTCTTTCTTCATATGAAAGTCCTGCCATCCCAGGAATCAGTCTGGTGAACCTTCTCTGTACTCCCTCTATGGCAAGAATGTCTTTCCTCAGATTTGGTGACCAAAACTGTACGCAATACTCCAGGTGTGGCCTCACCAAGACCCTGTACAACTGCAGTAGAACCTCCCTGCTCTTATACTCAAATCCTTTTGCTATGAATGCTAACATACCATTCGCTTTCTTCACTGCCTGCTTCACCTGCATGCCGACTTTCAATGACTGGTGTACCATGACACCCAGATCTCGTTGCATCTCCCCTTTACCTAATCGGCCACCATTTAGATAATAGTCTACTTTCCTGTTTTTGCCACCAAAGTGGATAACCTCACATTTATCCATATTATACTGCATCTGCCATGCATTTGCCCACTCACCCAGCCTATCCAAGTCACCTTGCAGCCTCCTAGCATCCTCCTCACAGCTAACACTGCCCCCCAGCTTCGTGTCATCCGCAAACTTGGAGATGTTGCATTCAATTCCCTCATCCAGATCATTAATATATATTGTAAATAGCTGGGGTCCCAGCACTGAGCCTTGCGGTACCCCACTAGTCACTGCCTGCCATTCTGAAAAGGACCCATTTACTCCTACTCTTTGCTTCCTGTTTGCCAGCCAGTTCTCTATCCACATCAATACTGAACCCCCAATACCGTGTGCTTTAAGTTTGTATACTAATCTCTTATGTGGTACCTTGTCGAAAGCCTTCTGAAAGTCCAGATATAACACATCCACTGGTTCTCCCTTATCCACTCTACTAGTTACATCCTCGAAAAATTCTGGAAGATTCGTCAGACATGATTTACCTTTCATAAATCCATGCTGACTTTGTCCAATGATTTCACCACTTTCCAAATGTGCTGCTATCCTATCTTTAATAACTGACTCTAGCATTTTCCCCACTACCAATGTTAGACTAACTGGTCTGTAATTCCCCGTTTTCTCTCTCCCTCCCTTTTTAAAAAGTGGGGTTTGTTAAATCTTTTAAATCTGTTAAAAATGAGATTGGATGGGCCACTTTCTGGATGAAAAGAACAAGCTGTTCAGTGTGCAATTGTGTGACCATGTCCATTCTCACTAAACTCCTTAATGTATTTGCTAGGACACATGAATGCCCTCATGTTCATTGCAGGTATCATTGGACACTCATAATCCAGCCTATTTCATAATTTTGTCTACCACTGCGGATAAAAGTTAAAGGAGAAAAATATATTATTTTATTCGTACATCCAGGATCCCCCAGTAAAATTAGGGAAATTGATATGAATGATAAAACTTTCAAAAAATTGTGAATAGTGTGGTTCAAAGAGGAAATACTGAGATCATCTGAACAGTGTAAGTACTAAAATGCTTTGACTGGATGGAATAAGTTGGTCCCCAATGTCAGCCAGCTGAAGGCAGCTCATCCAGTTCATTTATCTACTGTGCTTCTTAAGTGATTCAATTACACCACGATATATATTGTCCCTAAAATGTTGAAAGAATACTTGGCCTTGAGGCTTTTTTCATCACTAATGTACTTGTCGGCCCCTTCCTCTGATCCTGAATGATGAAATATATTTTGTATCAGTTCCACTGACCTGAAATTAATTCAAGAGTTGCTTGGTTCAGATTGAAAAATGATTGACTTATTTCAAAATGAATCCCTGGTGTTGGTATAGCAGGATTATCTGAAGCAGTAACTTAGGCTGGACTAAATGCAAAACCCATGAAATGAGTTCTCCCACAATTATAGAAGTTAGGCATATTTTTACTGGAAGTATTTCCCCCGTTGAGGAACATTATTCCAGCATAGATATGATCACTCTAGTCATAACTGTAGCATATTTCCATTTAACTGCAGCAAGAATAAAGTTATGTCGATTCAAATCAGTCCTCCCTTTGAAATGTCCCTAATTTTTAGAGTACGACAAAATTTCTCTCAACTGTGGAACAAATTGCAGCTTACAATATTGCATCCATGTCTTTAATTTTATGTTTAAAGATTGAATAGATAAAGCATTGAAATCCATAGCTCTGTGCTGAGACATAATAAATTAATAACACAAATTTCACCAACTGCTCCAAGAATGAAAGATGATCAAAAGTTACGATGAAAAATTATTGACCTGAAATGTTTTGCTCGCTACAAGTAATGTCCACCTTGCAGTTTGTTGTCACCATTTCTTTGTTTATTTTTCAAATTATCAGCAATAGCAACATTTTGCTTTGGCTTTGCATCGTAATCTGGAAAAAGTAAATAAATCGGAGTTATTTCTGTCCAACAGGGCTGTAATGGAAGAGAATGGGTTAATTATCTGAGAAAAGTTTAAGCCAACAAAGGACGAGCAGAGCATATTTAATCTTTAGAGTCAATTCCTTGAAACTGTGTATCATCTTCTCCACCATGGGCACTACATCATCTATTTAATTTCCTCAGGGAAGGTTTCTCATAAAAAAATCTCTAATTCCCAAATATAATCACTCTAGAATCTGTCCAGTCCAAATCACAAGCATTCAGCCATAGCAAGTTTCCTTCCACAGATCATGTACCTCCTCTCTCATTCCCACAGCTGAGAAGGCATTAATCTCAATTGGTAAAATAAGAACTATTTATTGCAGTTCATAGCATTCTCTCTGAAAATACCTCAGTGTGGAAAGATAAGATATTATTATTTCTGCATTGATTTTTATCCGAACCAGTCCCTTAATAACCTGAAGCGATTGGATGGCTTGTTTTCAATATTGCCCAATTTAGTTTCCAGGGACTTTAATAGATCTTGATATTATTGAAGAGGGAGCATAAAGGATGCTGCATTATTTAAAGGCCAGCACAACAAAGGAATGGAGTAAGGACAACTCTCCAAAGATCCGATGGTAATGCTTGGAAATACATTTCAGTGCAGTTGGAAGTTTTATGGTCTGTCTGCAGATTCCCGATTTAGACAGCACCTTCATGGAACCAAAGGACACTGTCACCTCGTAAGTCTTTGTTTTGTTAAAGGGGAAGACAACCCTGAAAATGGATGTTTGGCTCAGCTCTCAAATATCATTAAAAAATGAAAAGATTGGGACAGTGGCACAGCGGTAGAGTTGCTGCCTAACAGCGCCAGAGACCCTGGTTCGATCCTGACTATGGGTGCTGTCTGTATGGAGTTTGTACGTTCTCCATTTGACCATGTAGGTTTTCCCCAGGTGCTCCGGTTCTCTCCCACACTCCAAAGACATACACGTTCGTAGGTTATTTGGCTTCACTGTGTAGGATAGTGCTAGTTCATCATTTGGATCACATAAAATAGTAAGATTAAACGAGAACTTACCAAGTTTGAAGTTTGATCTTTATTTTATGAGGAGCTACGTTGGTGATTACGTGAAGATCACCCATCAGGGCGCTTGCGTGTCAATCTTCAAAGCAGCGGTATGAAATCACAGATAACACAATATTTGAAGTAACATATTAAGATGAGCAACATGAGAACTACCATATGACCTTTTTTATGAGAGAGGGTTGGGTGTGGCGGGCACGTAATCACCAACGTAACTCCTCATAAAATAAAGATCAAACTTCAAACTTGGTAAGTTCTCGTTTAATCTTACTATTTTACTTCGGAGTCACGTTAGTGACTATGTGAAGGGTTCAAAGCTCTGTGATTTTATACCGCAGATCCAAATCCCGGCTTCTCACTGCATTGATTGACTTTCGATGAGAAACAATCAATAATGCGTTAAACATGAAATGTGAATATCATGCAGTAACAATTGATTTGAATAATCAAAACAACCAGTAACCCATCTATCCCAGGGGAAACTAAACAGGACTTAATCGTAATTTGCAAACAGCCTCTCTCCGATCGGCCGATGGTAGAAAAAAATTTAAACAAATTAATTTGACCACCCGGCACCTATAAAAATATGGCCGCTGTGAACATCCATTGCCCTAGCCAACGACGTTGCTGCTGCACTAGTGGAAAAAGGATGTATACACTTCAGTGTTAATACCTGCCTTAATCAACATTTGCTTTAAACCACCTTGAGATAGTCTGCACTGACACTCTCCTGTGTGGCTTCATGTAACTGATAAACAATGCTGTTTCCACATTTCTTAAGGTCTTTATAGCTTCAATATAATGAAAATAAATGTGCCATTACACATAAACATGGATCAGTAGGTTATGCTGAAACACAATTTTAACAAACCTGTGACACCTGGCCTGCTCTGCTTAAGCAGGACGCAATTATAACATAACATTCTCTTCAGCAACTCCCATCCTGTCTAGCAGAAGCTTTTGAAAACTCTGCACTTACTATGCTGAACCAATGCCATGAGCATAACCACTTTCATGATTAGTTTGGCAAATTCAGAGACATAACAGGAACCTACTGTCGAAAGCATCTTGAGGACCACACTTACATCCCAAATTGTCATATACCTGGGTTTAGGAGGTTTAGAGTTAAAATTCCTTTCATCAATCCAGTTCTGATATGATGAAACCCAACAGGATCTTTCATGACCCCATCAAAACCATACGAGGACAAAGCACTTAAAGCTGTATTAATGGTGCTATAACTGAGCCCCTCATCATCGTAGAGTGTCAACAGGAACTCTAAAATATCCACAATACCTGCAGTACTATAGTCAATATTATTTTGTACACAATATTGCTCCCATTTTTTTTCCCCTTATAAGTAATATACCCCTTTTGAGTACTCTTTCTCCAGGCTACAGTGAGCATGTGCACCATTCACCCAGACAGTCCTTGCTCCAGGTATGGCCTTCATAAAACCTTCAAATTAACAAGTGAATACTATCACATAATAGATGACTTTCCCGTATTAGCGGATGCTCCAGTCAATTCCTACGCTTGGGAACCACCAAAAAGAGGTTGGATCCATGTAACATCAAAGGGAACCATGCTTGATTCGGCCAATTAGGTATTACAAGCACCACCAAAGCGGCATCCTGCTTGATTTCTTGCAGACTCCGAGATATTAGGCAAAATGGTAGGAAAATATATAAAACATACCACCTCAATGTAACGTCAAAGTATCAAATACAACTGCCACCTGGTCTGGTTCCCATGAAACCTATTTAGGCTGCTGATGGTTGAACCTTGATGCAAAACAAATCGATATCTGGCATTCATATACAAGTACTATATTATTGAACACCTCCTGGTTCACCATCCAATCTATGTTGTCATGGTACTTTCGTGACTTGGCGTCTGCCACTATGTAGAATCTACCTGGTAGATAAATAGCTAAAATATATTTTTCAATGCACCAGGCCCAAATTTGATTAGCCAATCTGTCACAAAATACCGACTTGATTCCACCGATGTGATTAATATATATGCCACTTGCGTAGTATTGTCAATCTGAAACTGAACATGCAGATTACATTTGTTAGAGCAATAAGCCTCTTAATAGTTAATTGCCCATGTCTGCAGAAGCGATGCCTCTTGCTCAGTCCATCTGCCTCCACAGCTGAAACTCGTATCCGTGACACCCCACCCGAGTGCACTGACATTCATCTGCAAAATCATGGAAGGCTGGTCAAGCATTACCTTGCTATAACTTCTGGACACATGGTGAATCCACCATTGCAAATCAGAAATAGCCTTTACTAATAACTGCATAGGTCTATTATAATGACCCGAATGTATCCTTAATGCCTCCATTAGCTTGATACACCTGTCAATTAGCTCTACGCTTTTTTCCCTGGGCAGAGTCACTTAATTGAATCAATTGTGACCCAAATAGTCAGGTGTTAATTTGGATTCCTCTTGATGAATAATGCCCAATCTTTGAAAATTGGATTTAACAACTATCACCTGTTACTTCAGCTGTTCTCTTGGATACCCCTGTAATCAAGATATCATCGAGATAAGCAATGATCACCTGTACCCTGGCCTCTCAGCATGCCTATTATAGGTTTTAACAATTTTGTTGCCATAGTTGATCCATCCAGGTGAATTTCAAATATCCTTATCCTGCAAATAAACAGATATTGAGTAATGCGCATCTTTAAGGTCTATAGTCGCCATATAGCATCCTCTTGACCCAGTAGCTTGGCAGTGACAATTCCATCTTACAATGTCTACACTACATCCTTTTTTGGCCTGGGAAAATATTAGACACAAATTGATGGGGTTGATGAACCAACTTTACCATTACACCTTTATCACATAAGCTTGCAAACGCAGTCTGAACATCCATCTGTTCTGTTAATGAAAACTGAATAGTTCTCCCAAGAACATGCTGAATGTGCAAATCACAATTTGCATTGAAATCCATTCGAAACCTTTGAATAACACTCTGTATAAACAGAGCTAAGGTAATTTGCTTCCATTCATCCCAGAAACAGATGAAATGTACCACAGATTTAAGTTGTGTCACATTGGAGGAGGAGGAGGAGCCATCTTGGTGAACGCCTGCTAATCAGCAGCCGTCCGTTTAATTCACTTTTTTTTGGTAGTTTTAGTTAGTCTTATGTGCTGTCTGTTGGAGAACTAGACTTTTAATGTAGGGGTAAGGGGGTAACCTTATTTCTAGGTCCCTACCTGGTCGGTGAGGCAGCTTTTTCTCCGGGCTGCCCCGTCGACCCGTCCTCGTGGCCTACCAGCGGGCATGGAGCGGCGTTTCCTGGCGGGGACCGCCCAGCACCTTCAGCTTCGGTGGCGGCACAGCGCTGGAGCGCTATCGCGGAGCGGAGCTGGCGATGCCTTGCCTGGGTCGCCGCGCTGGATCGACGCGCTGGAGCTCCGGTGAGCTGTGACCGCCGAGTTCAACACCTCCGGGCTGCGGGGCTGCGGAGCAGAGTGGGCGGCGCCGACTTCAACATCGGGAGCCTGGGAGCTCCAAACCGGCGCGGCCTTGTCGGCTTCGGAAGCTGCGGTCTACGGCAATGGAAGTGGCCGTTCCAGGTGGCCCAGCCGCTGAGAGGACTCTCCTGACGCTGGGGCAACAGCACCCGGCAAAGAACGGACAGGAACATCGGGCCTCCGTAGAGGCAATAGCGGAGGCCTCAATAGGCCTGACTGTGGGAGATCTGGGGATGGGGACTGGATATTGTGCCTTCCCCCACAGTGGTAACCATTGTGGGGGGATGATTTTTGTATGTAGTGTCTATTTTAGTCTGTTTCCAAGATGGCGGTCAGAAGGGAGAGTGGACGCTGGCGCGGTTTAGCTGCCGCTGCTCTCTCTTCACATTGTGTTTCTGATTATTTTTTTTTGTGTATGTCTTTGGATCGAATTCTGTCTTTAATTTGTGTATTGGTGATGTCTTTATAATTTATTTTACTCCGATTATATGTTTCTTACTTGTTAAACTCTGTAAGGTGTCCTTGAGACTTTGGTATAAGGCGCCCATAAATAAAATATATTATTATTATTATTATTATTTGATATGTGCACCTGAGAACCAGGCCCACCTACCTCCTTGGTACCTGGTGGATGACGTTGTCCCCGGCTCCTTGGCGGGAAAGCCAATGTTTGACCATGTTCCCGCTTCGTTTGTCGGGGTACTTTCTTTTTTGGAAACTTGCCGACTGCGGGTGGCTTGATCAAGCCCACCGTCTTTGCCTCGTCATCCATGTCCTTGACACTCTTGGCGAGGTCCTCTCCGAAGAGTAGGTTGGCCGGCTGTATGTTGCTAGGCTGGAAAAATACTGCAATCTTGGAATTAATTGTGGGCCGAATGGCACTTTCCCTGAGACAATTTATCTCAAAAATGGGTGTAACAAAGCAACCCTGGTACATCTTGCTGCGTCTCCGACACATGCCCTCATCCACCGTTCTCGCGAATGCCGTGATTCCTGAGCCAAGTAATTTCAGGATTCTCTACAGCTTCATCTCCTGGGCACTGCACGCCCACGCCCATCTGGTTCCATATCACCCGGTTCACTGCTGGCACCTTCAGCAACTCGCAGTTACCCCGTCTCTTGGTGATTCCAGACTGGACAGCGAATCGTACTGCCAGAGATGGGAACTCTGACAACGACCGTCTTCGCTTTCCCAGTGGCATTCCATACTCCGACAGGACAGCGAATCGTGCTGCCAGAGAATGGACCTGAGACAACGGCCGTTCTTCGCTATTCAACAAAGTCTCCGTCAGAGTCGGTCAGAACTGAGCTGACCCTATCGTGGAGGCCAGCTCTTCTCCCAGTGGCACTCCATACTCTGACTGGACAGCGAATCGTGCTGCCAGAGAATGGAGCTCTGACAACGGCCGTTCTTCGCTAATTTCCAAGTCTCCATCAGAGTCGGGGCCAGAACTTAGCTGACCCTCTGCACTCACCTCATGCATGAGGGTGCTTTAAGCAGCCCTCTACCAGGTGCTGCCGGCGTGACCTTTCTGCAGCCTACCACCCACACGACTCCTCCCCGGAGTGTGCGTTTCTGGAGCAACCTCTGGATGAGGTGCTCCATTTGGGAGAACCGTATAAAAAACGTCTCCAGCCCCGTACAGGCTTGTTGTGGCCTGACTCAGTTGAGTCCGAGGGCCTACCAGACTTTCCCGTGCCTTACGCCCGACAGGCGTTGACTTTGGTGCTTTTTAGCACTGAGTCTGAAGTCGCCCCGCTCCCGGTCGGCGACTGTGCAGGGGTAGGAGGCAGCCGCTGACAGACTGAATTCCTGCATCTCTCCTATGCTTTACCTGTGGCTGCCCTCCCCCTGGTCGTCTTCATCATGGTGCTGCCTGTAATAATATAAACACAGAGCACCACAAAAAAGAAACTTTCCCTCCAGCTAAGTTTCCCACTTAGCTGGAGCTTTAAAACTATAAAACTACTTTAAAAGTACTTGCTACAGGAGGAGCTCTGTCCTCCCCTGCTCGTCTTCACCATTGTGCTGCCTGTGACAAAACACAGAGCACACCACCACAGTAAAGGAAACTTTTTTACTCCAGCTAAGTTTCTCACTTAGCTGGAGCTTTAAAACTCTTTAAAATTACTCTAAAAGTACTTACCACGGGAGGAGCTCTGTCCTCCCGCTGTCCGTGTGCCAATACGACCGACATAATGACGCGCATGCGCCCTGACGGGTCTTCTTCACGTAGTCACTAACGTGACTCCGAAGTAAAATGAATGATATGCAGAGACATTTGACACAACGCTATCTCAAAATTAATCTTGTATCCACCTTGGGCGACACTGTGGCATAGCGGTAGAGTTGCTGCCTTACAGCGCTATCAGCGCCGAGACCCGGGTTTGATCCCGACTACGGGTGCTGTCTTTACGGAGTTTGAACGTTCTCCCCGTGACCTGCATGGGTTTTCTCCGAGATCTTCGGTTTCCTCCCACACTCCAAAGTCGTACAGGTTTGTAGGTTAATTGGCTTGGTATAAATGTTTAAAAAAATTGTCCCTAGCGTGCATTGGGTAGTGTTAATGAGCGGGGATCGCTGGACGGCATGGACTCAGTGGACTGAAACGCCTGTTTCCACATTGTATCTCCAAAGTAAATTAAACTAAGCAGGAGGTAGTGCAATAGGGAGGGATACGATGTGTTTGAGTCAAGGTCGTTAGAGGGTAGAAGCAATTGCAGATCTTCCAGACATCCAACTGCTTTTTCATCTCTTGCTATTGCATTCTATCCACTCATTAGATCTTCAAACTCTCATTTTATATAAATCTATATTGTCAACCATACATTCCAATCTATTTCTCTGTGATTGAGATAAAATTAGTGGCAATTGCGCAAGCAGTTTCTCCACAAGATAAAAATTCTGAAACATTTGTTAGCAAGTGACAGGTTTTGATCTCTTCTTGACAAACTGCAATTATAAGAATAATCTAAAAAAATTGAATTGGTAAAGGGCGAAACATTTTTGTACATGCAACAGAAAAACTGGACATAGCACCATGAATATTAAGTAACTGTTTCAAACAAAACAGATTTTCTCTTCCACAATCAAAAAAAAAATCAACCGTCTACATACAGGAGTAGAATCATCAAATGTAAGAACATACCATCCCCTCCAGCATCTTTTATCATTTCCCACTCAGCCACATTTGGATCGCCTACACCATGTGGACCGAAGTATTTCAACTTTTCAAGAGCAACTAAGGTCATGCAAGCTAGACAATTGGGAACAGAGTACAATGAAAAACATGGGGCTTGGTCGGGCTCCTTTGATTCTGAACAATCGCATGCAAAGTCACTGCCAAATGCAAATGCTTTCCATCTAGCTAATTCCACTGCAGCCTACAATTTGTCAACTAATGAGCCTGATTTCATGCCTTTTTGTAGGGTGCCTGGCCGCATGTATTGTAACTAAATACAGATTTGCTTACCCTATTGCAACCTTCCAAATTATTGGATAATACGTAGAATTATTTACATACATTGCTAAAACATAGGAATTGCTGAATTCTCATAGATGCTGATTTAATCCAACCACCTATTTCTCTTTTGTTCTGGACACTGAGACCTTGTCTGCCACACTGTTTGAGTTGTCACAGCTGCATTGTGGTTTCAATAGGCTATCAAAGTACTCCTAGATGTGTAGGAAGGAACTGCAGATGTTGGTTTAAACTGAAGATAGACACAAAAAGCTGGAGTAACTCAGTGGGTTAGACAGCATCTCGGAAGAAAAGGAATAGGTGACATTTTGGGTCAAGACCCTTCTTCAGACTGAGAGTCAGGGGAAAGGGAAACAAGAGATATAGACAGTGATGTAGAGAGATATAGAACAAATGAATTAAAGTACTCGTCGATATCTCTTCTTCTATTGAGTTATACTTTGCTGGGGCTCAGCCGTTCAGACTAAAGGATGTCCTGGAGTTCTGCGCACAATCAGTGGAATTATGCTGGAGAGATACCACTCGAATCCTGCAACAGACCAGCTGATGCAAGACTTGAACCTCCTTGAGTTTTGTAGGATATGGACTAGGAAGAAACTGGGGAAGTTATCTTTAATTGAGTTATAGCTATGATATTAGAATAAGGTTATTCTAGTTTAAGAGAACAGATGGATCAAGAGTATAATCTTTATCGGGGGAGAAAAGATGATTGTGGTTTTGAAGGCAGAAATAAATGAGAGCTGGTTATACTCAAAATCAACCATTAGGATTCAAAATACAATGCCATGTTTGATTATTATTTGATTACAATTTCATTTGCAAATTAAATAACATTTATTTTCTCGCATGACCCACAAATCCATGAATAAATTCACATGAATTATTTCGGGCCCAATGCCTAATCTGTTTTTATATAAATTAGCTCCTTTTGTTGCTCACATTAAACTCTGCAAACATTAACTGATGAAATATGTTCCTGCACTTGATTTCTAAATTAAAATATTGGTATAAATTAAGTTTACAGCAGACATAAAATATTACCAGCTACTTTAACGTTTTCATTCTTAATTTACAATCAACATTTTCCAAAAACGAATATAAAATGTTAATGCTAACATCCAGATAAAATGTTAAATTAGGTTCTAACTTGTGACCATGGGATGAAAACTAAAGTTGTGTACTTGCAATGACGATAACAATGAAGCTTTAGCACTCATGGTATTTAAAGAATAAATGCGGATGCAATTTTCGACATCTGCATTTGCTCACATAAATTCAGATATCAGGGAGTCGTTATGTGTGCTCTATGGCTCAAGATGCCTTGGTCTTACCCTGAGAAATGAGGCATGAAATGTGCAGATATGAGGTGCTCTCCACTTAATGTCCACTAACATGGCCAAAAATAAATTGGCTAAAAATATTGCTGCTACTCCATTGCAGTAAAATTGTAATTTGCTATTAATCAAACTTTCTGGAACTGAAAATTCCCTTTATTTTTCTTCCATTCGTGATTTGGAATTTTATTCAGTATTTTAAGTGACATTTCCTAATTAGGTCATACATGCTCCTTAACTAATCTTCAATGTAATTGATTATAGAGATACACGATTGCTTCCCAGAACCTCTTTAATTAATGCTTCCAATTCCCGATTACCAACAGGAAACTTCTGCAGGAATGTGTGTCAACAATGTTTATGAGGATGTTGCCAGGACTTGAGAGCCTGAGCTCAGGGAGAGGTTGAGCAGGCAAGGATTTTATTCCTTGGAGCACAGGAGGATGAGGGGTCATCTTATAGAAGTGTATAAGATAATGATAGAATTAGATAGGGTAAGTGCACAGATTATTTTACCCAGAGTAGGGGAATCAAGAACCAGAGATTTTAGGTTTAAGGTGATGGAGTAAAATTTAATAGGAACATAAGGGACAACTTATTTGCACAAATTTAGTAGTTACAAATTCAGGACCAAAGAATAACAAAAGCACAAAATCTTAACTGTGTAATAGGAACTAATGAGGAAAACTTCATATTACATGTGTCTATGCAATTCTAACTATGACAGTGTTGATAGTGGTGGGATACAATGCCACAAACACTTGCCGATTCCTCTAAACAGGACCTTTGTCACCAGGAAATTCCAGGCTATTTAGGCTTGGGAACAATCCCAATCCTATTTTGATCTACTAGAGTCATAAAGTCATAGGTCATACAGTGTGGAAACAGGCCCCTCGGTCCAACTTGCCCATGTCAAACAACGTGCCCCATCTACACATGTCCCATCTGCCTGCATTTGGCCCATATTCCTTTAAACCTATCCTATCAATGTACCTGTCTAAATGTTTATTTTAAACATTCTGACAGTGTCTGCTTTAACTACCTACTCCGGCAGCTCGTTCCATATAAATTTGCACTCATATGGAACGAGCTGCAGGAGGAGGTAGTTAAAGATTTTCCAATGGGGTGACCTGCCCATTATTGCATTAAGCCTGCCCAACTTTCTGACAACAAAAATATTAGCCTCCTGGTATTGAGCCCACTAACCCCTGCCTTGCATTGGGAGTTAGGTTAAACTTAGGACTATTCCAATTGAGAAAGGCAGTGGTTCTCAAATACAGTTCTTGGTTGATTCACCCCATCTATATCCAACCATTGGATGCCATTTGCAGATCTTCCAAAACAAAACATAGGGCAGAGCTAGCAGGCCAAAGCTACATTAGGTAGAAACAAGGAACTGCAATTGCTGGTTAGATGTTTTCCAATTACCAGATGGACATTTTCTTACAGTTTTTAATATGAATCATGAATTGAGATGTTTGACATAATTTGCAGTAAGTTCTATTTGGGCTTCTGAATAAATTCCCAGCACATATTTCGAAATTTGCGTAGATATCATCCAACACCAAACAAAACTTAAGTTTCCTGTTGGAAACTCATTTAGTGTTTTCATTCATGTTAATTGTACATGCACAACTAAAATGAGAGTATTCTTTACAGAAGGATAATTCCTCTCAGAGCAGGAATCTTCAATTAGTTCCTATTTCATTCCCTGCAGTTGGTTCAAACTCAACATAACATTTCAATTATGACTCTCTTCAATTTTCATCGTGGACCAGTTGGTATTCCTGCCTATGCAGTGAGTCCACATCTGTAGAGAAGGGGATCATGTAGCTCCTTGAGTCAGTGTCAGGGGAGAGGAGGGGGGGAGGAGGGGGGGGGGGGTCCACCTACTCTATGGCTGCAGAAGGTCATTCTTCTGTATTAAAGTACATTTGCAGCATTGGACATTTGCAAGCATTGGATCTTGTCCAGCCTGGGACAAATACTTTGAACGTCATTAAGATTGAAATGATCTTTCTTTTGTCAATGTAAAGCTGAACACACCATCCCCTGTGTCTGGCATTGTTGTGGAACATACATATTCTCAATGTTACACTTGTAGTATGTTGTTT
>CM075985.1:41223917-41264600 GCA_038087875.1 Malacoraja senta | reverse complement strand
AAGGATCAGGTTGATGGGGTTGATTCCTCTGGAGTTGTGTCCTCTGGGCAGGTGGATGTCCCTTCATTTCAGGGGCCCTCCGATGGAGTTATCTCATCGGGTGTTGAGGTTAGCTCCTCTGGGTGTGTGTCCTCTGGGTCGGAGGAGGCCCCCTCGTTTCAGAGGCCTCTTGAGGGTGATGGCATGCCATAGGATGGGGTATGCGCCCCTGGTAGTGGGGCCCCTGAGATGGGGGATGAGCAGTCAACCCGAGGGGGGTGGTTTGGGGCTTTGGTGTTCCAGTCTTTGCTCCACATCAGAGCCAGTGGTGGTAATGGGGGGTGTGCTGCATCGCCGGATGAGTTGGTAGGGGAGAGGATAAAAGAAAGTGGAGAGCCTCTGGGTGCTGCCAGTGGAGGGGATGCTATAGGTGCTGTGGAGGTCGGGGATAGTTCGGGTGGTGATTTCCCTTTAGTTTCCGGGGGTGCCTAGTGTTTTTGCTTCCCCAGGCCCAGGCGTGGAGGGTGATGGTAGCGTGCAGGTGCCAAGCCAGTCAGGGGGCTGCCTGTTGCAGTCAGGGGTTTTGGGACCCTTACCCGGCATTGATCCTGGGGGTGGTGTCTTGTTGGAGGAGGGGGAGAGTGCTCAGGAAAGTTTGTGTAGTGGGGGTGACGAGCTTTCGGAGAGCTCTGGTCGTTCAAATTCGGAGCCTGTTGGAGCCTGTTGTTGCAGGTGCGAGTGCGTTGGCCGAGTGCCCAGGCTCCAAGGCCGAGTCTCATTTATGTGATATACGGGCGGTTCGAGAATTCCTCAAAACAAACCGCTCCCTCAGAACAAGAATGGAGGCTGCTAAAAGGCGGTGGTCTGATCTGCCAGGTTTGATTCAGACTCTCGAGGCTATTCTTGGCAACAGGGAGAGTGATCTTCCTGTCTTAGAGCAGAGCCAGTTTGGGGACTTTTTGGTGTTCCTCAGACAGAGAGTTGTTGTGTCCACGGGGAGTATGAGGGGTTTAATCTAGTGTGCCTTCACATTCACCGTCGCAACATTAAACTTAAACGGGAGTAGAGCGAGTTTTCGTAGATTTCAGCTTTTATCAGTCCTTAAAGAGGGGAGATTTGCAGTGTGTTTTCTGCAGGAGACGCACACAGTTGTTAGTGATGAACCTACATGGAGACTGGAGTGGGAAGGGGGGGTTTACATGAGCCATCTCAGCTCGAATTCGAGTGGGGTGGCCTTTCTGTTGGCCCAGAATTTCCTGCCAACTATTTTAAAAGTGCAAGAAGTTGTGCCAGGACGTTGCTCCATCTGGCCGTGAGCCTGGATGGCATGCCGTTGCATTTCATTAACGTGTATGCCCCTAGCTCCGGTACGATGCAGGCCGGCCTAATTCAGGAGGTGACTGCTCTGTTGAGCACTATTGATAGGGGAGAGTGTGTCTTCCTTGGTGGGGACTTTAATTGCACACTTGAGGCGCGAGATCGTTCTGGTACTCAGTGTGCCCCTGCTGCAGCGAAGAAGTTGAGAGGGTTGATTGAATCCTTTGAGTTGGTTGATGCGTGGCGGAACCACCACCCGGATGCGTGGCGGAACCTCCACCCGGATTCCACTGCGTTTTCGCGGAGGTCTGAGGGTGGTGGTTCCCGTATTGATCGAATATATATTTCCCGAGCGTTTGTTGCCCGTGTCTCAGCGGCCTCATTGCGGTTGGTGCCGTGTTCGGATCACCGTCTGGTGCGTGTGGACTTCAATCCGCGCGCACTCGGGCTGGGTCTGCCTACTGGCACTTTAACAACCGTGTGCTGGAGGATCGGTGTTTCCGGGAGTCATTCAGTCGGTTTTGGGGGAAGTGGAGAGAGAGGCGGGGGTGCTTCTCTTCCCTTAGGCAGTGGTGGGATGTGGGGAAGGCTCACATCCATCTCTTTGTAAGGAGTATACGTGGGGGTCGACCGGACGACGGGACTCAGCGGTCGAGAGGCTTGAGAGGGAGCTACTGGGTGCAGAGTCTCGCCTGGGTCGGGATGGTGAGGACTCCTGTGAATGGGGAGAGTTCAGGAGAAGAAGGAAGCCTTGAGGACCTGCTGCTTGAGCGGTCCCGAGGCGCTTTCGTGAGGGCGCGGGTCCAGATGATGCAAGATCTGGACCGAGCTTCGCCTTTCTTTTTCTCCCTGGAGAAAGGAAGGGGAGCCTGCAAACAGCTCGTAGAGCTGCTCGCAGATGATGGCTCCTCTGTCACTGATCCGGAGAGGATCAGTGAGGAGGTCAGGTCCTTTTATGGGTCCCTGTTTTCCGCAGGGGGATTCAACGGGGAGGCTCAGCAGGGCTTGTGGGAGGGTCTACCGACTGTTGATAGGGAGGTGGCCGATCTTCTTGATGGGCCTTATCTTTAGAGGAGTTGACTTGTGCATTGTTTCAGCTCAGGAAGGGTAAGTCACCCGGGCTGGATGGGTTGACGGTAGAGTTTGTCAGAGCTTTCTGGGATATCCTGGGGGGTGATTACATGTTGGTGCTGGGGGATAGTCTGGCGGCCGGGGCGATGCCCCTCTCGTGGCGTAGGGCAGTTGTTGTCTTGCTGCCCAAGAACGGCGAACTCCGCTTGTTGAAGAACTGGAGGCCGGTCTCTCTCCTATGTACAGAGTATAAAGTATTTGCACGGGCAATGGCAAATCGCCTGGGCTCTGTGCTGTCTCTAATGATTCATCCTGACCAGTCCTATACAGTCCCTGGCCGGTCCATTCAGGATAACATCCACCTGATAAGGGACATGATTCATCTAGTTCAGGGTACTGGTCAGTCAGCTGCTTTTCTGTCTCTTGATCAGGAGAAGGCTTTTGATAGGGTAGAGCATGATTACCTATTCGGAACGTTGCAAGCGTTTGGACTTGGACCGCATTTTGTACGCTGCAGCAGAGTGCCTTGTGAAGGTTAATGGTGCGTTGTTGGCTCCCTTTCATTTTGGGAGGGGGGTCCATCAGGGGTGCCCCATGTCGCGTCAGTTGTACTCGGTCTGTGTGGAGCCGTTCCTGTGTCTTCTTCGGAGGAGGTTGACCACCTCCAACCCCTCCTTGGCCAGGGGTTGGAGGTGGTTCTTTCGGCGTATGCAGATGATGTACTCCTTATGTTCACTGATCCTGGTGACCTGCGGAGGATGCGTGATTGCCAGGAGATTTTCTCAGCTGCATCTTCTGCCAGGATTAACTGGAGTAAATGCTCTGGTCTTTTAGTGGGTCAGTGGCAGGTGGATTCGCTGCTGGAGGAGATGGCAAGGTATGTGTGGAGCACCACACATCTCCTCTATCTGGGGGTTTACCTGAGTCCCACTGAGGATGCTTGGCCGGCGAACTGGCAGGAGTTAGAGATGAAAGTGGTTGCCCTGCTGGGGCGCTGGTCGGGCTTGCTTGGCGTACTTTCCTTTCAAGGGAGGGGTGATGGTCATAAATCAGCTGGTGGCCTCTATGTTATGGTACCGGCTGGCTACGATTGTCCCACCTTCCATATTTGTAAATGCTCTACAGAAGAAGCTGATAGATTTCTTCTGGGGAAATAGGAAGCACTGCGTCTCTGCAGCGGTCCTGAGTCTCCCGTTAGAGGAGGGCGGTCAGTCCTTGGTATGCGTGCGTACCCAGGTGGTGGCTCTCCGTCTCAGGACTCTGCGGAGGTATATGTAAGTAGAGAACCCCCCAAATGGCACGCTCTGGCCACGTACTTTTTTCGTCGGGGACGTTGCCTAGGGGGGTCTCGCGGCTCCCGGTGGCGGGCATCAGTCGACCCGCCCTAAGGTGTTTGCCTGTTTTCTACCGGGATGTGCTCAGAGTGAGGAATTTCGCTGTTTTCAGCCAGCGTGTTGCTCCACGAGGGGAGGGGGATGTTGCGGCTGCGGGAGTGGCCGGTCCTCGCCCAGTCATGGCGGGTGTCGAGGAGAGGCGCGCGCCTAGAGTGGGTCTGGCTGAGCTTTCAACCGCTCGTCAGATCTGCTCATCGGGCCTAGGCTCCGGGATATATCTCGGGCACCGGCTCCACACAACCTGAGCCGCCTTGCTGAGATGATCAGCATACCGTTTCGTGATGCGAAGAGACGCACACTGTATCGGATGTTCCTGCACATTCTGCACCTCCTTGCATTCGTTTCCCTTCCTGGCACACCTTGGCGGACGGGGTTCACCTGAAGGCGGGGAGGTCCCCGGTGGGGGTCCTTCTATAAGGGAGTTGTCCCCCTTTACATTAGGGACCTGGGGTGGAGACTGTTGCACGGAGCGGGTAATAAACTTTTGAGTAGGTTCACGGGCTCGTCCGCCGCGTGTATTTTCTGTGGCGAGGAAGAGACCGTGTTCCACGTGTACATGGAGTGTGCGAGGCTACTGCCCCTGTACCAATATCTGAAGGGGTTGTTCCTTAAGTTCTGGTTGCATTTTAGTCCCACGATTCTAGTGTGTGGCCATCAGGTAGGGTGTGGGGAGAGCCAAGTGGGGGGGTGGGACCTCCCTGCGGTTTGCTCCTGGGCCCTGGCCAAGATGGCCATTCGCGGGTCCAGGCAGCGGGCGGTCGATGGTGAGGCGAGAGTTGGCTGCCTGCCCCTCTTCCGGGCGTACGTCCGTGCACGGGTGTCCCTGGAGCGGGAACATGCGGTGTCCACGGGGACTCTGGAGGCCTTCCGTGGGCGCTGGTCACCACGTGGGGTTGAGAGTATCGTAAATAATGAATGTACTGTTGTACTATAATGATTTGTTTTGATATAATGTATCTTTTGATTATGTATTGATGTGTTGTATCATTTGATTGTGTCGAATAAAGTTTTGAAAAGGGAGAGGGAGAGGGAGAGGGAGAGGGAGAGGGAGAGAGATTTTTCATTTAAAATTCTGATCTTTTCCAAAATGGTTAAATATTATGATGATCAAAATGTATAAGTGTTTATGATTTAATCAAGATTCTCAGATAATGTGACATACCCTGCAACAATACATTAATTAGTTATTTAGGGTTTATTTCAGTTTTTAATAATTTTTTTCTGTCCTTTCAGATGAACTCCTACACAAATTTGATTCACTGAAGTGAGTTGTAATTCATCTTTTATTTCCTTTTAATGTGAGTAACTGGAGTGTTTAAGATTAGTACCATAATGTTAAAACAATAATTCCTGTCATTGCAAACAGAATTCAAAAGTTATTAGATTTGAGTAACACTTTGCAATTCTATTCTGTCTAAATCAGAAAAAAATTATAAGCAGTCACCCGCATCTATAGTAATTGAATGCATTACAGGCTTTCTAATTCAAAAAGGCAGTTTCATGGGTGGCTTCATTTACAAGGACTACCACAAAAACCATAAGGACTACCACAAAACCTAACGTGATTTTGTATTACACTACATTTGCAGAGTATCCATATATTTTAAACTCTTTTTTATTGAGCATTGTCTAAATAAGTTAATTAATGGCATGTCCTTTCAAGGCAGCAATAAGTTTGATAGGTGAAACAAATTTTTAGAAAGTCAAATAATTTCCCATACCAAATGTTTTGGTAGTGGTAATCATCAATTAATTAAAAACTTTAACACCTTCTTGATGAACACTTTTAGTGGTGCTTTAGTCCATTTAAACTTGCTGGACTAGATTTAGGTTTGATTCGCAACCATTTTTTATGAATAAATCTCATGTAAAATTATGGTATACCCAAAGTAAAAAACAAGAAATTGCAGAACAAACCTTGTTTACAAAACAAGATACAAAAATGTCGGAGTAACTCAGCAGGTGAGGCAGCATCTCTAGAGAACATGGATAGATGACATATTGGGCTGGGCCTCCAGACTGGAGAAGTTCAAATTAACCCAGAGTAGATTACATTAGTGATCATTCCCTGGTGAAATGCTGGCCATTGCAACATTAGGCCAGGCATTTCTGTCATGGTGAGATGTTTCAAATCGGAGTAGGTTAAGATTATGAAATACCATTCACCTAAAACATTGACTTCAATCTTGCGATAATGATGGTGGTGAAAGTATAAGTGTTCATGTTTATTACTCTTAGTTCCTAGTGAAAATTATATCAATTTTGGGTTTTTCACATTAACAACATTCAATTGGTGTGGCGTCGGTCGTGATACTGGATCAATAATCAATACACTGGCACAAACAATAAGGTGAACACTCAATGGGCTTTATTTCTAGAGACAAACAAGAGGGTCTAGAATCATCCTCATAGCTTTCTTCCTTCCCCACAGCCTCCTGCTCTTCCCCCTCCCCCTCCCCTTTTTTTGCTTTAATGGTTGAAGCTGCTCTCGACTATGAATCATGACGCTTCTTTGAAGCTTGCACAAAAACAATGTATCGGGAAAGGGGACATTGAAGAAAAGCTATACAGTTTTCCTCAATTTCTCACCAAGGATATCACTGACGGCATGTGAGCTACTTACAATGTCAGTACTATATAATCACCATTCACCACCAACTCTGTTTCTTTCTGCAAGGCATCTGAGAATTTCTCACATATTCTGCTTTTATATTGTATTATTTGTCTGCAAAATAAATCACATTGTTTACATATAGAAACAGATTCCAGCTTAGTTTTGGATATAATTGCCTCAAAGTTCATTTCTGTTGAGTAATACGAAATGCACTACATAAGAGCAAAAATACATCATAGAAACTGGCTTTGCTTTCAAAATTCATTTCATTGAAGTTAATAGAATGGAATCTGAATCAGAGCGCAACTTGTTAAAGCAACCATATAATGTTTTTACTGCTACACCCCAGAGATAGATATCTGGCTTATCTTTGTTAAAACTTCCTTTGGCTCGCCGACTTTATATTATTTTGCAGGATTTGCATTGGTTCAGTGCACAACAATTGGTTCCTATGGTTGTATTTGAGATAATCTTGTTAGTTTTGTAATCACAGTGAAGATACAGAGCTCATGGCAAAGAACACAACAAGAACATAAGAAATTACTGGAAAGAGCAAGTGGTAGACGTAAAATTCAACGTTGAAAGGAGTTTTACCATCTCGTATCTGTACGTAGTTCTCTGAGGAGTAAGGGTTTAAGACAGACATCCCGCAATAGCACAGGAATAATGCTGTGTTCTTCAGACAACCTGTTATTCTGTTTTGGAAAATAACAACATAAAAGTCTGCAGGTTGATACTTTCAATTCTAGTAAGTAGTCAAGTATTATTTAGTAAGATGGGCGAGGATAACATCTGCCTGGTGTCTGCTGTCCACTGTCCAGGTGAAACTTCCTCAGAAAAATCTACAGTTGTGGTTCGGTTCACAACAACAATTTCCTGAGTTGATGATTCTCAATCAAGTTCACCCTGTGAATTGTCAAAAGCCCCTGACTCGCAGTCTGAAGAAGGGTCTCGACCCGAAATGTCACCTATTCCTTTTCTCCAGAGACGCTGTCTGACCCGCTGAGTTACTCCAGCTTTTTGTGTCCATCTTCAACCTGTGATTGATAGTGGTGATAATGACTCTGCTAACGTATTCAATTTGGTACAGGTTACATTTCCAATAAAATAAAAATTTGACCTTGCAATCCTGCTTCAAGTTTCTGCACGAGTAAGCTATCCTTTCTCAGGCATAATTTTTTTTTTTGCTTTTACACAAAAGGGAGTACAAAAGCCCATAATGAAACGTGAATGACAAAGGTCTAACTTGTCCAACGTTCCACCTTTCTATCCATGATGATTCTATCAGGATCATCATTCTATCAGGCCATTTACAGGAGAGACCCTTTGGAAGCATTACATTTTCCAGGACATGATTAATGAGGGGCAGGGCATGAGATCAGATGGTGGGAAGTGAAGATTGGATGGTCAAGTTTTTGAGGGAAAGTGGATAGAGCATGGAATGTTAATAGTGGTGGCAGGTATGGGCACGTGAACAGTGGCCAGGAGAATGTTGCGATTAAATGTGCCACATAGACAATAGGTGCAGGAGTAGGCCATTCCAGCATCTTCCCCACCACCGATGTCAGGCTAACAGGTCTATAATTCCTCTCTCCCTCCTTTCATAAAGAGTGGGATAACATTAGCTACCCTCCAATGCACAGGTTCCTGAATCTATAGAATATTGGAAAATGATCACCAATGCGTCCATAATTTCTAGAGACACTTCCTTAAGTACCCTGGGATGCAGACCATCAGGCCCTATGAATTCACCAGCCTTCAGTCCCATCAGTCTACCCAACACCATTTCCTGCCTAATGTGAATTTCCTTCAGTTCCTCTGTCACCCTAGATCCTCTGGCCACTGGTACATCTGGGAGATTGCTTGTGACTTCCTTAGTGAAGGACGGCATACCAGGACAGAACTAGGGAAATAGTTAAGTGGACCTCTCTGAAAGACTGCTGATGCTTTGAAGTCTCCAACTTGGTAGGTGGTCACTTTAATGAACAGTTAATGCCTTCTTTGGTGTAAGCGACCTGCACTCCTTTGAGGTATCAAATTGTGCAAGGAATGACAAAACATGAGAACAGACAGCTATAACTGGGATGAGAATAGGGAGGACCTGGTATGTTCATCTCTAAGTTTGTATAACTACTTCAATAAAGAATCAATTAAACTGGAAATAACGACTGGCAGGTCTGTTTTGCTTTAATCTGCGTAAGATCACTCCTACCTACTTGTGTAGTAATGGCAATGGAAAGTTGGATTTTGGAAAAGTAAGAAATTGCCATTACACTAGGTCTCCTGCTTTGGGTTTGCTCTCTTAGTCACAGCCAATGTGTTTGGTGTTCAGGACATAGCTATGAAGTGGAAGGGAAAGATAAGTGGGCATGTGGCTGTAGTAGAGATCTGGAGCCACAAGTCAGAGATGCCATCAGTGGGCAGATCAGCAGGGCTTGGAGTAGTATTGCTAAAAATATAATTTAGTGGAAAGGACCATGTACGCAAGGCGTGGTTTTATGTCCAGTATGCCTGGCAGCTGCATTTGTTGATAGAGATTGTTCAAAATCTATGCTGAAATATTAGCAAACGTTAGGAAGGGTGCAAAGATCCATCAAAAACACAGAGAGATGTAAAACAGGACTTAACAGGAGAAGGTATGGCTGCACAAAGACATAGCTGACAAGAGAACAAGGCAGGGAAAGATTTTAATCTGCAGAGAGAGATCCAGTGTAAAAATATCCACCACTGCAAATCCAAAGAACCCCAGAGCGGATCAGGTACATCTGGGTAAAAATTGTCAAGGCATTTTCTTGAAATGTCAGAAGTGTGTGGTCAGTGAGTTTTATAGTGTATTATTTCATGCTCATCGGGGAAACAGAACTAGCTCCTGAAATAATGAGTCACTGCACAGCTACTGAGTGTGGGAGGCAGGGGAGATGGAGAGGTCAGTGCTGCTGTGGAGCTTTGTGGACTCTGCTCTCTGTGCCCCCGTTCCAAGGCAAAGGATTCTGCCTTTCTTCATAAGGTCATGAAAGGGCAGCATTTGGGTCGCATTCACAGTTGGCCTTGAACCGAGTAGTTGGCAAGCCGTTCAGAGTCATTCACTTCACACACAGGCTAGCCTGAGAAAGAGAGGCAACTTTCCTTCCCTGGAGAATCCAACGCGCTGGAATTTTTTACAACAATCCTGTACTTTTCCTGGTATAAACTGCAGTTTTATAGCTGATTTATTAAATTAACTACACATTTAATACCCAGGGACCGTTGCAGGAGGAGGAGCAGCGTCCGGGTAGTGAGTAGATAAACAGCGCGGGGCTTTGCTTTCCAGAGGCCCAGGGACCGTTGCAGGAGGAGGAGCGGCATCCGGGTGGTGGGTAGATAAATAGCGCGGGGCTTTGCTTTCCAGAGGCCCAGGGACCGTTGCAGGAGGAGGAGCGGCGTCCGGGTGGTGGGTAGATAAATAGCGCGGGGCTTTGCTTTCCAGAGGCCCAGGGACCGTTGCAGGAGGAGGACCCAAAACTACAACGTTCCATTCACGTTTCATTTAAGTGAGGAAGCCGCTGATTGGTGGAAGAGGACTAAGAGGAAGCAGCTGATTGGGAGTCAGATCCCCGCTGATTTCCTCCACCAGTTTGTATTGTATCCGGGGTAAGGCTTTGTATTGTATACAGGGTAAGGCTTTGTATTGTATCCAGGGTAAGGAGGGAGAATGAGGGCCAGGGCAGTTTACTGTTCTGGATGTCAGATGTGGGAGGTTATGGAGTCTAATACCCCTCCAGACGTCCACATCTGTGCCAGGTGCGTCGAGATGGGGTTCCTAAGGGACCGTGTTAGGAACCTGGAGCAGCAGCTCGATGACCTCTGTCTGATCAGGGAGAGTGAGGAGGTCATAGAAAGGAGTTATAGGGAGGTGGTCACTCCAAGACCAGGGGAGGCAGACAAGTGGGTCATGGTTAGGAAGGGCAAGGGGCAGAGGCAGGGACTAGTGAGTACCCCGGTGGCTGTACACCATGAAAATAAGTACTCCTGTTTGAGTACTGTTGGGGGGGACAGCCTTCCTGGGGGTAGCGACAGCGGCCGGGCCTCCGGCACACAAGGGTAGGGAAAAGAAGAGGAGGGCAATAGTAATAGGGGACTCTATAGTTAGGGGGTCGGATAGGTGATTCTGTGGACGCAGTCAGGAGACCCGGATGGTAGTTTGCCTCCCTGGTGCCAGGGTCAGGGAGGTGTCTGAACGCGTCTAAGATATCCTGAAATCGGAGGGAGAGGAGCCTGAGGTTGTGGTACATATAGGTACCAATGACATAGGCAGAAAAAGAGAAGAGTTCCTGAAAGGAGAATTTAGGGAGTTGGGAGGAGAGTTAAGGAGAAAGACCGCAACGGTAACAATCTCAGGATTACTACCTGTCCCACGCGACAGTGAGAGTAGGAATGGAATGAGGTGGAAGATAAATACGTGGCTGAGGAACTGGTGCAGCGGGCAGGGATTCACATTTCTGGATCATTGGGACCTCTTTTGGGGAAGGTGTGACCTGTACAGAAAGGACGGGTTGCACTTGAACCCGAGGGGGACCAATATCCTGGCGGGGAGATTTGCAAAGGCTACTGGGGAGACTTCAAACTAGAACGGTTGGGGGGAGGAACTCAAATAGAGAAAGCTAGTAGAAAATGTGGGAGGCAGGAGGCAGAGAAGGGAAGCACTCGGACCCAAAATGTAGGGGAGAAAGAAGAAAAAGATAATAAACAGAGAATAAGTGGTGGTGGGTTTCTTAAATGTGTATATTTTAATGCTAGGCGCATTGTAAGAAAGGTGGATGAGCTTAGAGCCTGGATTGACACCTGGAAGTATGATGTTGTGGCGATCAGTGAAACATGGTTGCAGGAGGGCTGTGATGGGAAACTAAATATTCCAGGATTTCGTTGCTTCAGGGGTGATAGAATTGGAGGGGCAAGAGGTGGGGGTGTTGCATTGCTTGTCAAGGAAGATATTACAGCAGTGCTTTGGCAGGATAGATTAGAGGGCTCATCTAGGGAGGCTATTTGGGTGGAACTGAGAAATGGGAAAGGTGTAGCAACACTTATAAAGGTGTATTATAGACCGCCAAATGGGGAGCGAGAATTGGAAGAGCAAATATGTAAGGAGATAGCAGATATTAGTAGTAAGCACAAGGTAGTGATTGTGGGAGATTTCAATTTTCCACACATAGACTGGGAAACATTCTGTAAAAGGGCTGGGTGGTTTGGAGTTTGTAAAATGTGTGCAGGATAGTTTATTGCAGCAATACATAGAGGTACCTACTTGAGAAGGGGCAGTGCTGGACCTTCTGTTAGGAAATGAGACAGGGCAGGTGGCGGAGATATGCGTCGGGGAGCACTTCGGGTCCAGTGATCACAATACCATTAGTTTCAATATAATTATGGAGAGGGTCAGAACTGGACCTAGGGTTGAGATTTTTGATTGGAGAAAGGCTAACTTTGAGGAGATGCGAAAGAATTTAAAAGGAGTGAATTGGGACATGTTGTTTTATGGGAAGGATGTAGAAGAGAAATGGATTCACATTTAAAGGTGAAATTTTAAGAGTACAGAATCTTTATGTCCCTGTTCAGTTGAAAGGAAATAGTAAAAATTGGAAAGAGTCATGGTTTTCAAGGGAAATTGGACACTTGGTTCGGAAAAAGAGAGAGATCTACAATAATTATAGGCAGCATGGAGTAAATGAGGTGCTTGAGGAGTATAAAGAATGTAAAAAGAATATTAAGAAAGAAATTAGAAAAGCTAAAAGAAGATATGAGGTTGCTTTGGCAAGTAAGGTGAAAGTAAACCCAAAGGGTTTCTACAGCTATATTAATAGCAAAAGGATAACAAGGAATAAAATTGGTCCATTAGAGAGTCAGAGTGGACAGCTATCTGCAGAGCCAAAAGAGATGGGGGAGATATTGAACAATTTCTTTTCTTCGGTATTCACCAAGGAGAAGGATATGGAATTATGTGAGGTAAGGGAAACAAGCAGAGTAGCAATGGAAACTATGAGATTCAAAGAAGAGGTGTGGACACTTTTGAAAAATATGAAGACGGATAAGTCTCCAGGTCCTGACAGGATATTCCCGAGGACATTGAGGGAAGTTAGTGTAGAAATACCAGGGGCTATGACAGAAATATTTCAAATGTCATTAGAAACGGGAATAGTGCCGGAGGATTGGCGTACTGCGCATGTTGTTCCATTGTTTAAAAAGGGTTCTAAGAGTAAACCTAGCAATTATAGACCTGTTAGTTTGACGTCAGTGGTGGGCAAATTAATGGAAAGGATACTTAGAGATAATATATATAAGCATCTGGATAAGCAGGGTCTGATTAGGAACAGTCAACATGGATTTGTGCCTGGAAAGTCATGTTCGACTAATCTTCTTGAATTTTTCGAAGAGGTTACTAGGGAAATTGATGAGGGTAAAGCAGTGGATGTTGTCTATATGGACTTCAGTAAGGCCTTTGACAAGGTTCCTCATGGAAGGTTGGTTAAGAAGATTCAATTGTTGGGTATTAATGGTGGAGTAGCAAGATAGATTCAACAGTGGCTGAATGGGAGATGCCAGAGAGTAATGGTGGATGGCTGTTTGTCAGGTTGGAGGCTGGTGACTAGTGGGGTGCCTCAGGGGTCTGTGTTGGGTCCACTGTTGTTTGTCATGTACATCAATGATCTGGATGATGGTGTGGAAAATTGGATTTGTAAGTATGCAGATGATACTAAGATAGGTGGTGTTGTGGATAATGAAATAGATTTTCAAAGTCTACAGAGAGATTTAGGCCACTTGGAAGAGTGGGCTGAAAGATGGCATGGAGTATAATGCTGATAAATGTGAGGTGCTACATCTCGGCAGGACAAATCAAAATGGGACGTACATGATAAATGGTAGCGAATTGAGGAATGCAGTTGAACAGAGGGATTTAGGAATAACTGTGCATAGTTCCCTGAAGGTGGAATCTCATGTAGATAGGGTGGTAAAGAAAGCTTTTGGTGTGCTGGCCTTTATAAATCAGAGCATTGAATATAGATATTGGGATGTAATGTTAAAATTGTACAAGGCATTGGTGAGGCCAATTCTGGAGTATGGAGTACAATTTTGGTCGCCTAATTATAGGAAGGATGTCAACAAAATAGAGAGAGTACAGAGGAGATTTACTAGAATGTTGCCTGGGTTTCAGCAACTAAGTTACAGAGAAAGGTTGAACAAGTTAGGTCTTTATTCTTTGGAGCACAGAAGGTTAAGGGGGGACTTGATAGAGGTCTTTAAAATGATGAGCGGGTTAGACAGAGTTGACGTGGATAAGCTTTTCCCATTGAGAGTAGGGAAGATTCAAACAAGGGGACATGACTTGAGAATTAAGGGACAGAAGTTTAGGGGTAACATTAGGGGGAACTTCTTTACTCAGAGAGTGGTAGCTGTGTGAAATGAGCTTCCAGTGGAAGTGGTGGAGGCAGGTTCAATTTTATCCTTTAAAAATAGATTGGATGGGTATATGGATGGGAAAGGAATGGAGGATTATGGTCTGAGTGCAGGTAGATGGGACTAGGGGGAAGTAAGAAGAAAGAAGGGAAAAAAAAGAAGAAAAAAAGTGTTCGGCACGGACTTGAAGGGCTGAGATGGCCTGTTTCCGTGCTGTAATGGTTATATGGTTATATGGTTATTTTGTGGCTATCATGTTAATATTTGAACACATCTCTGGTTCATTAGTTTAGTCATAAGGTCATAAGTGATAGGAGTAGAATTAGGCTATTCGGCACATCAAGTCTACTCTGCTATTCAATCATGGCTGATCTATCTCCTCCTAACCTCATTCACCTGCCTTCTCTCCATAATCTCTGACAACCGTACTAATCATCTAGATTACCTGTCTACTCACACAGCCACTATGCTACCATAGAGCATTACTAGAAGCAGTATGTTTAGGCACTAAACAACTCTGAAATAGGCAGGCAAAAAGGCATAATAAAATTACAAACAAGGCATGAAAAAGGCATTTATTGACCCAAAAAGGAATAAAAAGGCATTTATTTCCAACACCAAAATATGGTTAAAAATAATAATATAAGGTATACGACATTAAATTACCAAAGTTGCCTGGTTGCACATAATTACTCGCATTTTTTTCAAATTATCTGGTGTTAAACTATGCCACTGTCAGGCACAATTTGCTTCAGTTGTGAAAAACTTCTTTCTACCCCAGCTGAGGTCACTAGTGCATACCCGAAACGAGCTCCATATTCATGTCGATATCTTGTGCATTATAACTACCTTTGAGAACTTTAGATATGTTTTGTATTTCTTCAAGATCTTTGTTAGCGAAAATCACTCTCTCATATTTTCTTTGTATGTCTTTACCTACATCGCCAAGAACTTTACAAATATCGTCAGTTACTTTCTTGAAAACCTGCAAGTTATTCGCTAATGTTTCATCACGTTTCTCAAGGGAAGTGATAGCTTGTGGGAAGGTTGCAAAATTGGAAGCAATAAACACAAGATCGCAGTGGAGGGACTTTTTCTGCATGATTTCACTGACGATCCTGACTGCAGCAGATTCTTCTTCAAAACAGTTGACGATTTCTTTTACCTTTTCAAAATTTGCAGCATAGTAGAGTAGAGCAGAGAGCCATGTACCCCACCTAGTCAAAACGGGCTGAGGAGGTACCGGAATCTCAGGTGCTATTTCCTTGAACAACTGCACACGTGACGGTACGTTGAGGAAGATTTTCTTGACATTGGAAACTAGGCGATCGACATTTGGAAACAAGCTACGTCCGTGCTTGGCAATTCTATGAAGTCCTTGAGTTAAGCATGTCAAATGCAACATTTTGGGGAATAAAACTTTAAGTCACAAACAGAAGTACATTCTCGTTTTTTATACCTTCTGGCCAAATTACAGCAAGTGAAGATGTAAACAACTGAGCAATAGTTCAGCTGTTTGGTACATGGATGTGGCGTCGAAGGATGAGAAGCCGAAGCAAAGAAGTGGAAGCCAAATAACCGAATGGAAACAAAGCCGAAACGCCAAATAACTGAAAGCGCACAAAGCTGAAACGCCAACTAACCGAAAGGGCGTGATGCCTAAAAGCAAACTATCCGAAAGGGCAGGATGCCTAAAAGCAAACTCACCGAAAGGCCGCTCTGCCGAAACGCCAACTCACAGAAAGGCTGCGTCGCCTACAAGCCAACTCACCGAATGGCTGGAGTCATATAACGGACATGACGTCGCCGGAGGGGGGGGGACTTTTCAGCGATTGGTCCAGACCCCCGCGTCCATCACATCACTGGCCGATGAAGACGGGAGGGTGGGGGTCATTTCCCCACACAAGCTATAGGTGACTGGGCACTCTGAACCTGAGCACCAAGCTGTATGCGGCCGAAGGAGCGCATCCCTCGGGACAGCCCCCACTCTCCCAAGGCCATGGCCGCCCTCCGCCTCGTCTCCCCCATGCGGCCGCACTGTGATGGGCTGTGTGTCGGCAATGCCGTGTGGAGCAGAGGTGTGGGACAGGGCGGTCCCTCTGCCCACCCAGAATCACTGACCGCAATGCACCACCATCCCCCTATACCCACACCGAGTGATTCACCCCCACCCCGGCCATGGGGAAAGATGGCTTGAGGCATTGCCAGCCATAGTAATTTGCTTTTAAAACATTGGGGGGGGGGGCACAAATTCCCTGGCGGGCCGATGACAAGTGTGCATGACAACGAACAATTTTACCTCCTCCCACTCACCCCATGCCCCCCATGCCCCCCCCACCCCTTGACAACAAGAAGCATGTTTTATTTATTGTTTAAACACAGCAATACCATCTGGTTGCCTGCGTAACGCACACAAGCTCCCACATTCAAAACACCACATAATCTATAATCTGTTTTCACCAAAGATGGACACAAAAAGCTCGAGTAACTCAGCGGAACAGGCAGCATCTCTGAGGAGAAGGAATGAGTGGCAGGGGGGACGAGGCAGAGGGCGGCTGTGGCCGTGGGAGATTGGGGGCTGTCCTGAGAGATGCGCAATTTCGGCCACTTACAAATTGGTGTTCAGGTTCAGAGTGCCCAGTTACCTATGACTTGTGTGGGAAAATGACCCCCACCTTCAGCGGCCATTCAGTGAGTTGGCTTGTAGGCGACATAGCCTTTCGGTGAGTTGGCGTTTTGGCAGAGCAGCCTTTCGGTGTGTTTGCTTTAAGGCGTTCCGCCCTTTCGGTTAGTTTGTTTTTAGGCGTCACGCCCTTTCGGTTAGTTGCCGTTTCGGCTTTGTACACTTTCGGTTATTTGGCGTTTTGGCTTTGTTTCTGTTCGGTTATTTGGCTTCCACTTTTTTGCTTCGGTTTCTCGTCCTTCGATGCCACATCCGCACACGGAGCTGTTTGACTTCCTAAATACTTCCGATGTCAGCAAATACTCCTTTGATGATTGACCTGCCTCCAGTGTACCGATGACCACATTAGCAACATATCTCCCCACAGCATCGGTTGTCTTGCCTTTTGGGATCCATATTTTGTTGCAAGCAACTTCATCTCTAATTTTCTGCACAACAATGTTGAGGTTGCTGTCAACATAATTTTTCCATAATGATGACTCGCTTGGTATATGTTCCTTTGTGTATTTCTCTAAAAAAATCTCTGAGAGATTTGTTTTCCAATTTCCACAGTGAAATTCCAGCATCAATGAATGCCTTGCACAAATCACTTAAAAACTCAGATTTGCGACTGGAGCCAGCAGTAAATGTAGTGAGGAGACAAGCTTGGGTATTTCGCTTGGGTAGTATCCCAGCGGTATCAACATTGACTTCTCTAATTTTAGATAGCCCTTGTCTTCTCCGTCCTCCCCTCCCCCTTCCCAGCTCTCCTTCTAGTCCTACTGTCTCCGCCTCTTCCTTTCTTTTTCCCTCATCCCCCCAACATCAGTCTGAAGAAGGGTCTTGACCCAAAATGTTGCCTATTCCTTCTCTCCATAGATGCTGCCTCACCCGCTGAGTTTCTCCAACATTTTTACCTACCTTCGATTTTCCAGCATCTCAGTTCTTTCTTAAATAGATCTTGGAGAAGACTGAACCAGCGGGCAGCGGCACGAACAAATGAATGGCCAATGGTGGAGCCCCCCACCCCCCCCCCCCCCGTGGACGTTTTCTTGAAAGTTATACAATGTTAACATATTAATAATAACATTAATATTCACGTGTTAACATAGAAAATGTCATTGTAAACATGGTACAACTAGCAAAAATAGCACGACCTTTTAGCAAAACAGCAAAAAAAGGCTGATTTAGGCACTCGATCGTGAAAAAAGCATTATCTTGGTGAAATCATCAAAAAAGGCATGAAAAGGCACTTATGGCATTGATGGCAAAATCCTGGCCCTAAGCATCACCATCACAAAGCAGGTTAGAGAATGACTGTGGAGATAGGCAGTAAAGGTTATGATCAAGTCCTATATTACAATCTATGCCAAGGATCCAATGCAGTGCTATGCTGCTGAACTGATTGGGAGCACCACACACATCTACATTCATAGGAAGACCTCAAAACAACTCAGTGCATCCAACATGCATGCTTAAGTAGTCTTTAAGCATTGAATGGCCACTTGGAGAGAACCAATTTAGAAGTCCAACCTCTAAGGATTTATAGAATCAAATCAAATGTTAACTAGTCTGGCCTCTCATTAACCAGGCAAAACATTGATCCAGAATCCAGCCTTCATCTTGGGCAGCACAATGACTCAGCTGGTGGTGCTGCTGCTGTCTCACATCTCCAGAGAATGGATTCACTGCATATCTCTGAAGATCTGGTCAGCGTGCAATTTACATCCTCCACCTGTGACCTCGTGGGTTGACTCCAGGTGGTCAGCTTTATGCCCCATATTCCAAACATATGGTGGGTGAATTGACAATTGTAAATTGTCACCAGTGCATTTGGTGTATGGCACAATCTGGGGGATTCAGTCAGAACGTGGGGAGAATAAATTAGGATTAGTGTAAGTGGTGTCTCCGAGTCTTCACAGGCTTGTTAAGTTGAAGGGGCTGTGATACAAGCTCACAAGTTCACAAGTTACACGATTAGAAATAGGCCATTCGGTCCATCGAGTCCACTCCGCATTCAATCATGGCTGATCTCTGCCTCATAATCCCCTTCTCCTGCCTTCTCCCCATAACCTTAGACACCGTTTCTAATCAAGAATTTGTCTGTCTCTGTCTTCAAAATATCCACTGATGGCCTCCACAGGCCTCTGGGGCAATGAGTTCCACAGATTAACTACCCTCTGACTAAGTTCCTCCTCACCTCCTTTCTATAACAAGAGGATTTCAGTATAGGAGTAAAGAGGTTCTTCTGCAGTTGTATAGGGCTCTGGTGAGACCACATCTGGAGTATTGTGTACAGTTTTGGTCTCCTAATTTGAGGAAGGACATCCTTGTGATTGAGGCAGTGCAGCGTAGGTTCACGAGATTGATCCCTGGGATGGCGGGACTGTCATATGAGGAAATATTGAAAAGACTAGGCTTGTATTCACTGGAGTTTAGAAGGATGAGGGGGAATCTTATAGAAACATATACAATTATAAAAGGACTGGACAAGCTAGATGCAGGAAAAAATTTCCCAATGTTGGGCGAGTCCAGAACCAGGGGCCACAGTCTTAGAATAAAGGGGAGGTCATTTAAGACTGAGGTGAGAAAAAACTTTTTCACCTAGAGAGTTGTGAATTTATGGAATTCCCTGCCACAGAGGGCAGTGGAGGCCAAATCACTGGATGGATTTAAGAGAGAGTTAGATAGAGCTCTAGGGGCTAGTGGAGTCAAGGGATATGGGGAGAAGGCAGGCACGGGTTATTGATAGGGAACGATCAGCCATGATCACAATGAATGGTGGTGCTGGCTCGAAGGGCCGAATGGCCTCCTCCTGCACCTATTTTCTACGTTTCTATGTTTCTAGGTAAAAGAGCACCCTTTAATTCTGAAGCTATAACCTCTGGTCCTTGACTCTCCCACCAGTGGAAACATCCTTTCCACATCCACTCTATCCAAGCATTTCATTATTCTGTAAGTTTCAATGAGGTCCCCCCTCAACATTTTAAGCTCCAGCGAGCAGAGGCCCAGTGCCGTCAAACACTCATCATATGCTAACACACTCATTCCAAGAATCATTCTTGTAAACCTCCTCGGGACCCTCTCCAGAGCCAGCATATCCTTCCTCAGATATGGGTCCCAAATTTGCTCACAGTACTCCAAATGCAGTCTGACCAGTGCCTTATAGAACCTTAGCATCTCTGTTTTAGTATACCAGTCCTCTTGATATAAATGCGAGAATTGAATTTGCATTCCTTACTACCGACACCTTCATTTCTGACCTCTGTGACTCTATGGCTCCATAATAACATTCTTTCTGTTGATTGTAACTGGCACTACATTACACGCTAGTCTTCCACTGCACCAGGTGCTTGCTACATTGGGAACAGAATACAATGTAAACTAGCTCCTATATTGACATTACATAATTAATTTAAGGATCCGCAGTACTTCCATACTCCTAATTAATCCCCAAAATGCTCTTGGTGCAGACCTAAAATGGGCAACACTGCAATTACTGACCTACAGCACAGAAAGGAGATTGGTTTAAGAGCAGCAAATAGGGGTAAAAAGGTCTGTGACAACATTAAAAAAGCATCAAAATGTTGGACTCAGGCCAGCAATTCAATTCCATTCAAGAGTATATTATTATCCAGTGTCCCTCTTTTAAAGGGCAGACCCAGAGAAATGCGGATTCTGGAATGAGGGAATGACAATAAGAGAGGTTCTGTCTAGTATTATATTTTACTTCCCACTCTGAGTTTCCAGTCACCACAAAGCTAATGGAATATAAAAGGTGAATTGGAAGGTTATAAGTAACCTTCAGTCAAACTTCACTTATCTTTCCTGATATTTGGCTTCTTGTTATGCCCCAAAGGGTAGAAGGAAGTGACAGTCACTTTTGCACCCACTCCATTCATAAATATGCTAGTCTTCCTCATGCTTTCATTCAAGGACATGCTACTCAACCTCCTTAAAGTCTTCAGCTTATTTCAAGTTTCCATCCCTGGCTCCTGCATCGCATTGATGCACAGGCCACTTGTGAATCCTAAATGACCATTTCTGCCCTCTGCCACCCTCCGCATCAGAGGGATGTAAGGTTTAGAGGAAGCTTTGGGACCAGAGTCTCACATCTTTCCTTTATTTGTCTTTTTCAGTTTTGCAATCTGCGCACAGACCGTCAGCGTGTCCCGCCACAACCCCAATGTAATTTTCACTGAGATCACTGCAACAACCTCAAGACAAATAGTAATTCAGCTCCACCATGGTCCCAGCGGTAATTTGGGAATCTCCTTGCAATACTCTCTTTACTTCAAATAAATATGGTGTGTAATTTTAGACACTGCTAACAATACTACTTTGAAATGTATCGCTGCAAAATGGCATCTGTAAACAGGCAGCATATGTAGTGGCCATTTGGCTTGTTTTGTGTGCCATTGATTATGGCATGTGTCTTTAAATTTTAGACTGCCCGTTATATTGTGGGTGGGATTTGTGACGTATTTTAGGGCGTGTTTGGAGCTAAGTTTCTTGCGCAGAAGCTTAGTTTTCAATGTAGTTTAGGACCAGCATGGGGAAGGGTTACCCTTCGATCATGCGAAGTGTAACAGAGACACAAGGAGTTTTCCAATGTTTAAAGCGATAAAGTGGAGTTCAATGAAGATTATAGCGTGCGAGTCGGAAGAAGTTTGGATGTACCTTATTATTTTTCATCAACAATAAAGAATTTATTAATCAAAGGACTGTGTTTTGAAGATTTATCTGTGAAGAAGCTCTGAAGGTCGCCGACGGAGAGCTTGCATGGGTATGAAGACATTCCCCTTAACCATGCAGTCCATTTAGCGGCTAGAGGGAGTAATCCCTTGAACGATATAAAAATTTGCTGCTACAGCATATTAACCCTTAGTTTGCAAGAGTAGATTTCTCCTGTGTATTGAAATGGATTTTCATATTCAATAGGCTAAAGGTTAAATTAGCTAAAATCCCAGGAGCAAGCTCAGACATGCGGTTGTCAAAGGCTATAGCAGTGCTTAATGCATGGAAATTCAGTTGCTAAGCTCTCCTAGCAGTCAGGCTAGGGTCAGTTTGGTTTGAGCAAAGCACATACTGAATGTTCTAATATGTGCAACCAGATTTCCAGCGCCATGATGGAGGTCAAACATAAATATCATCAACAACAATATTTAAGATCTAGAAATATTGAATGCCTAAGTAAAGTGAATATTTTGAGGCTGCACTGATTGTCTATATGTTCCTTTAGGCATTGAAGATTAAAAAGATTCATAGAGAGAGACAGTGCAGAATTAAATCCTTTGGCCCATTGAGTCCACTCCAACCATCAACCACTCATTAATTCAAGGAAAGAGCGTTCACGTCGCGGCCCTGTTTCCACCAATCTTTCCACCATCAGGCACAAGAAGCACAAGAAGCGCAAGGCGCCATTGTACGCTGATACTGAGAAGTGTGTTGAGCTCTGGCTGAACAAATTTTAATCTTGTGATGTGGACTCGATAAGAAGATTCAAAATCTGCATTAATCCCATTTTCTTCCTCATTCTCATTTTCATCATCTCTCCCCAGATTCTACCACTCACCTGCAAACTAGGAACAATTTTACTGTGACCAATTGTGACCTACCATGCCCTAAAAGAGACAAAGTCGGCTGGAGTAACTCAACGGTTCAGGCAGAACCTCTGGAGAATATGGATAGGTGACGTTTGGGTTGGGACCCTTCTTCACACTGATTTGGTGCGGGAGGAGGGGTATGGGAAGAAAGCTGGAAGAGTGTAGGGGCAGGACAAAGCCTGGCAGGTAATAGATTGATGGAGATGTGTGTGTGTGTGTGGGGGTGGGGGGGGGGCTGGTTGATACGCAGATGGTTGGGCAAAGGCCAAAGATGAAAAGACAGAAGGTGTGAGAAAAGGATTGCAAATTTTGAAGCTGGAGAAAGATATGTAGGTGGAGTGAGAGGGAATAAGCTGCTCCAAGTGCAGGTGGGGCATAGACGGAAGGGGGGTGAAAGAAGGTGGGAGGAGGGGAGGTTGGTAGTTACCTGAAATTGAAGAATTCAATGGAGAAACCTACCATTCCACATATGTTTGGGATATATGGAGAATTCAAAGCCCTCTGAGGAAGCGCATGGTCATAGGGAGAATGTACAAATTCCACTCAAAAAGTACCCAAGATCAGGATTGAACCGGGGTCACTGGCATTGTGAGGCTCCTTAAGTAATGGTAGAACTGTTGCCTGACAAAATCAGAGACTCGGGTTCAATCCTGACCTCCGATGCTGACTGTGTAAGGATTGTACATTCACCCTGTCTTCTTCTTCTTTTCGTGTCCATCTTGTTACAAATGTTGACCTCGCTGTCATCGTCCATCCTGAAAAGGACGCAAGCTTCTGGCGACAGTCAGTGGAAGCCATCACTTGTCGCAATAGATGGTGGTGGTAGCAGAATTAGCTCAGGATACTTCCAGTTTCCAGCCCTGCGACGTGGACACTTCTGCTATGGGGCTATTCACCCTGTGACCTTGTGGGATTCTTTTGGGTTGTCTGGTGTCCTCCCACATCTCAAATACTGTTTGTGCAGGTTTGTAGGTTAATTGGCTTCAGTAAATTGCCGGTGTTATGTTGCGAGTGGATGAGAAAGTGGGATAACATAGAGCTAGTGTGAATGGGTGATCGATGGTCGGCGTGGACTCGGTGGGCTGATGTGCCTGTCTCCATGTTCGCTTTAGAATGAGGGCCAGCATTTCAGGACATTGAAGGCAGTGGTCCTCTATTCAAAGAATAATATAAATCATGAGCCTTCACCACAAAAATTACTTTGAAGGTTATATTCCTAACCCAGATTTTGTTAGGTAATATTATTAAAAGATGTTGCACCAGGCTCATTGAACAGACATATGATGTAAACCTCGAGGATCAAGCATAACAACATGTTCATGGTGCAGAGCAGTCTTCTTCAGTTTCCATGTCTCTGCTTAAGTTAGAACAATTCAACTCCCACCAGTTCCATTCCAGAAGATAATTAGATTGCCACAGGGGCATTTTACTCTTGATGCCTCGTGGAATGTTTATTATTTATGCCGATATAATATTCAGGCATTTTCTGAACCAGCTCATTAAAACTTGTTGAGTAACATAGTATTCCATGATTTAATCATTTGTTATATGCATGCCCAATACTATGTGGGAAGGAAGAATGTATTTTACTTCACAGTGTTGACTAAGGTTTGTTAATTTTAAACTTCTGGTTCTGCAGTCACAGTTTAAACAGAGCTATCTTTGCAGATCTTCTCTTGGGTGCCTATGACATTTTCAAGATCAGGATGTATCTTGCTCTACACTTTATTTTTGCCAATAGCAATATTTTACTGCGTCATTCTTCAGAGCTTGGGGCCTGAAACTGCAATCTGAGCCAAAGCATCAGGAAGGTTGAGTTCAGAACAAGGTTCAGGAAAGTAAAGCAAACCATTTCTGCCAAGATTCCTCCACATTTGCACGGGTCAGACAAAAAGGAGGTTGAGAGTTTTAAATTATGCAGATCCACCTTAAAATAGTTGTACTCCGACCTCGTGCCATTCTAGAGTTGGCACTAGTTTGGCTGAAACTCAGAAAAGATGCTACAGCTGTCTGTCAAAGTTGGTCTTCAATGGATGGACATTTTAAGTTAAAATGGGAAAGAATTTTACACGGAGAGTAATGGAGATGCATTGCCAGTGGTGGTGGTGGAGGCAGATACGATAATGGCGCTTAAGAGGCTTTTAGAAAGGCACATTGAAGTGCATGGAAAAGAGGGATATGGATCATGTACAGGCAGAAGAGATCAATTTAATGTAACATCAAGTTTGGCACAAACATTGTAGGCTGAATGGCCCATTCCTGTGCTTTAATGTTCTATGTTCATCAATGGAGTATAAAATGGAGGCTGATTATGATGCAATAACCTTTCTACATAGATTCTCACACACGACTGAACCAACCCTAAATTTCCGGGCAAAAATATACTTTAGTTGGGCCCTATTCCAAGACTTTTCTGCCCTTTAGGGCAACATAGGCTCACTACAATGTTCTTGACAATGATTCCGGTTTATGCTGTTGGTACAACCTTCCACCAAAAGATGTGAAATTATCTCACTCAGGTTATTTGAGATAGATCCAAGTTGGCTCAGTATGGTCAACATATGGGCTGTTCTGCCTTACATCCCTTGTTAGACAATTGGACAACTGGAGTTTAGAGCTTTTAGATTATTAAATACAAAGGGCTTCATTATAGGATGGCCAAAATTGTATACAATTCCGGATATTGGCAAACTGAGTCATAAACCATATAGAATTACCTTGAATTTTACCATGATATTTGAATAACTGTGATGATACACAGTCATTAGTCACTGAATTGACTTGTTAATAATCTAATCCAAATGGTACTGGTGGTAGGGTAGGGGATAGGGGGCACATGGTATTGGGGGTAGGGTATTGAAATGGATAGAGAACTGGTTGGCAGACAGGAAGCAAAGAGTAGGATTTAACGGGCTCTTTTCTGAATGGCAGGCGTCGCAAGTCTCGGTTCTGGGACTCCAGTTATTTACAATTTATTAACGATTTAGACAAGGGAATTAAACGTGACATCTCCAAGTTTGCTGATGACACAAAGCTGGGTGGCAGTGTGAGCTGCGATGAGGCTGCAGGATGACATGGATAGGCAAGGACAGGAAGGCAGATTATTATATGAATGGTGTCAGATTAGGAAAAGGGGAGGTGCAACGAGACCTGGGTGTGCTTGTACATCAGTCACTGAATGTAAGCAAGTAGGTACAGCAAGCATTGACAAAAGCTAATGGCATGTTGGCCTTCATTGCGAGAGGATTTGAGTTTAGGAGCAAGGAGGTCCTATTGCAGTTGTACATGGCCATGGTGAGACCGCATCTGGTGTATTGTGTGCAAGTTTGGTCTCCTGATTTAAGGAAGGACATTATTGCTATTGAGGGAGTGCATTGTAGGTTCACCCAGGTCAATTCCCGGGATGGCGGGACTGACATATGATGAAAGAATGGGTCAACGGGGCTTGTATTCACTTGAATTTAGATGGATGAGAGGGGATCTTATAGAAACATAAAATTCTTAAAGGATTGGACAGGCTAGATGCAGGAAAAATGTTTCCAATGTTAGGGGAATCCAGAACCAGGGATCACAGTTTAAGAATAAGGGATAGACCATTTAGGACTGAGCTGTGAATCTGTGGAATTCTCTGCCACAGAAGGCAGTGGAGGCCAATTCACTGGATGTTTTCAATAGAGAGTTAGATTTAGCTCTTAGGACTAAAGGAATCAAGGGATTTAGGGAAAAAGCAAGAACAGGGTACTGATTTTAGATGATCGGCCATGATTTTATTGAATGGCGGGTCTGGCTCAAAGGGCTGAATGGCTTACTCCTGCACGTATTTTTCGATGATTCTATGTCTCTAAATCAGTCTCAAATTTTGCTAATGAACATAACTTATTGTGTGCTCATTTCCACCAGCGATGTTGATCTGTATTAAAATTTTCCGTCCATCCTCAGACCATTAATTTGATTTGTTCATATTAGCGCCAGCATCATTAATCACCCAACATAATTCAACTGGCAGCATAACCATCTGCAGATTCTATATTAGTGGCTGATTCCCTTCCCCAGTGAGAAAACATACTCTAACTGCAGATAGCCTTATCGCAGTTTCACTTCATGGGCAACGTTGTAAAATGAACTAAAAATATTAAATAAGAATGTATTTTACTTCTTCAGCAGTTCGGTAGTGCAGTGACTGGAGTGCCCTCTACTGTTATGCAGTAAAGCTGGCAACCATGCAGCCACAGGCTTCGACTCAACTCATTGCAGTGTGTGACATGCAAGAATGATGGGAGACCCAGAACATATCTTAGAAGCAGTCTTTGAATCATTGTTGCCATCTCTTATCAGACAAAGCTTTGTCTATTTATCATCTTTGCTCTTATTGCCAAATTAATTTTCAACCCAGGTTAGGAGCGTACCACCAATTCATCCACATAAAAGAAACTTTTTTTTTCGATCTTCACTTCGTAAATGATACCAAATGCCTTCTGAAATACCAACTACATTAGATACATTTTAATGGTGAAGATTGATGATGCTGGAACAGATCTGAACAAATGAAGTCAATGGACTGAAAATAGAGAGTGGATTTTAATTCACTGAGCCAATGTTGTCAGGGTAAAGGAGTACGTGAAGAGTAGCTGTCCATTGAGTAAATTGGAGAGTGATTTCAGGTTGATTATTAAATAATGGACCATTGCCATTTTGATTTGCTTGCCTCTTCAAAATTGAGAAATTCAGGGAGCACAGCCCGATAAATCAGCCATAGTCGGTCATGCTAAATAGGTCTAAATAGCGGCAACAGTGTACTCCAATTCTGAAGTCTGGTTCTTGAAGCAGAGTGCCATACATTTCCACTGTCACAAGGTGATATTAATGCAACTGACTAGGGAAGAAGTTCAAGGCATTTAAACTTAAATTGATTATTCTTGGATTCAGATTTTTTGTCAATAGGTAAAGTTCACTGCCGAGAATTGATTGAAAAAAAATACCTGCAAATCTTGAAGCAATTTTCGGTCATGCATTTCCTCCATGATATTGGAAGCTGTTACCACGCACTTTATGTAAGGCCTGTGGTAACCAGCTGCAGTGACCTCATCAATCTAACTAAATGGCCAATCCAATTGTAGGCTTGCAATCTGGAAAGTAAAAGACTTTTTAAAAAACACTTTGATGATAATGAAATAAAGCACTGGAAAAACAGATCAATAAAAGTGTACACTGAAATCTCAAATGAACCTGACTTTTTTATGTTTAGGAAGGCACTGCAGATGCTGGTTTAAACCAAGGATAGACCCAGAATGCTGGAGCAACTCAGCGGGGCTGGCTGAAGAAGGGTCTCCATCCGAAAGGTCACCCATTCCTTCTCTCCAGAGATGCTGCATGTCCTGCTGAGTTATTCCAGCATTTTGTGTAACTTTTTTTATATCATCTTTCATTTTAAAAAGCTCATTCTAATTCGAAATAATCGCTTAGCGGTAATTATAACTTGCATAGATATGTTTTCAAGGCCAGAAAGGTTGTTTTACATAATTATTGTTTCCAGCTGCAACAAAAAAACATTTATGCTTCATTCAACAAGCCTTTCCATTTTCTAATGGCATTCAAAATAGGACGGAGCTTAAAGAGTTGAACTTTACATTAGGTCATAGCAAAAGGATTTAAGTATAAGAGCAGGGAGGTTCTACTGCAGTTGTACAGGGTCTTGGTGAGACCACACCTGGAGTATTGCGTACAGTTTTGGTCTCCTAATCTGAGGAAAGACATTCTTGCCATAGAGGGAGTACAGAGAAGGTTCACCAGAATGATTCCTGGGATGGCAGGACTTTCATATGAAGAAAGACTGGATAGACTCGGCTTGTACACGCTAGAATTTAGAAGATTGAGGGGGGATCTTATAGAAACTTACAAAATTCTTTAGGCGTTGGACAGGCTAGATGCAGGAAGATCATTCCCGATGTTGGGGAAGTCCAGAACTAGGGGTCACAGTTTAAGGATAAGAGGGAAGTCTTTTAGGACCGAGATGAGAAAAACATTTTTTACACAGAGTGGTGAATCTGTGGAATTCTCTGCACAGAAGGTAGTTGAGGCCAGTTCATTGGCTATATTTAAGAGGGAGTTAGATGTGGCCCTTGTGGCTAAAGGGACCAGGGGGTATGGAGAGAAGGCAGCGATGGGATACTGAGTTGGATGATCAGCCATGAAAAATTAAGCACAATGGCAGGGCACAACCAGTATTGAGAAATGGTTGGGTGTGAATGACCAGATGGTGAAAATAAAGTAGAATAAAAGACAAAATCATTAGTTAGTAACCACAAGATGAAGATGATTAATGAGAAATGTGAGTCTAATAATAAAAAAAAACCACACGTTTGCACATCTCTGTAAAGTAAGGAAACATTCAAAATAGCTAAGATGATGTGAAAAAATCATTTATGCTCCATACATGTTATATAGTGACCTTAACTGCCTCAGAAATACTTAAACTGGAAAAGAACTTTGCAATTCTTCTCTTATCTTGCAGTCAGGCATCAACCACTATTGGTTTTCATTCTCATAATATTACATTTATTTATGTGTTTAATACTTAATGCTTAATGAAAATTTAAATTTAAATATAAAATCCTGCATTGGGGTAATTTAGTATGTACGCTCCCAAATACTGCTTGCTACAGCTGTCAGTGTGTCATCAAGCATCAGCTCAAATTAGCCATGATACAGGCCCCCAATATTTTGATTACCTCTGACCTATTAGACAAACGGTAAAAACAACACAAGACACAAAGTACTGGAGAAACTAAGCACTTTGTGTCATTTTTTTGTAAGGCAACATCTGCAGTTCCTTTGTTTCTACATTTAAACAGTAAAACAATTCCAAACTAGTGTTGCAAGAGGTCCATTACGTTTGCTCAGGCCAAGGCATCCATTCTATGTGTAAACAAGCACATTTCTGGATCTTTTCAGTTGAAAATGATCTCGGTAGTATTGAGTCCTATGGTAGTCTTGATGTGCCTAATGCCTCCATGCAAATTCTGGGCTGTTATCTTTGTGCCAACTGCCAGGTTTATTCATTATTTGTTGCCTGGTTTTATTCCTTTCAGCTCTGGCATCCCAGTTAAGGAAGGAATACTGGGTGAGACATATACAAGGGTAAAACTACACCGATGAACCAGGGCCGTCTTAACAGCATTATAGGTCCCCGGGCAAAGCAGTGCACTGGGGCCCCTACCTATACAACCACTCACAGGAATAAAAATGTAAATGATCGATAAAATTAAACATATATTTATTGGTACTTCCAGCAAAATCAGTGTTTAAACATTAAAAAACATGCTGTACAGCAAAGATTAATCAACACAAATGTTTGAACAACGGGTGGCGCCGCGAGCCGGCAGCCTCGCCAGCAACTGTTCGTCCTTTCCACTTTTGTTTTTGTTTTTAGTATGTCTAAAAGTGTGTTTTAGTGTGTGTGTGTGTGTGTGTGTGGGGGGGGGGGGGGGGGTTGGGGGCGGGAATTGGGGGAAACTGTTTTTTAGTCACTTACCTCGGTGGAATGTGACTTTTCTCCTAGTTGCATTTCACCCTCCCAATTCAAGCCTAACAGCTTGAATTGCTACGGCCTTTCCCGGAGTCAGGTCCAGAGTTTCAGCACGGGCGCAGCACAGACTTTCCGTCGTGGAGCCGGGCGATCCCTTGCCGTGGGTCGCTAGATGAAGTGTTCCGACCGCTGGCCCACGGATTACAACATCCTGAAGATCGCTGGCCCGCGTACTACGACATCCTGAAGACGCAGTCTGCGGAGCTTCTAGCCGCGGGCCAGCGATCCAATAACAAATATTTATAGTTTAGTATAGTAGAGTATTTATTTATTGACAGCGAGTCACATCATACATAGATTAGCATGGGGCCCCGATGCTCGTGGGGCCCTGGGCAACTGCCCAGCATGCCCATGCGTTAAGACGGCCCTGTGATGAACCTTAGTTCTGAACACTCAGTATATATGTAACTTGTCAGGATCATTTAGCTGAAATTATAAATGAACTCAACAATCTTGTTAGGAATTTGTGTGCTAATTTCAGATCAGAATAACAAAAGTCTAGTAATGCACTATTTTCTAATCTGCTATTCTAAATTTCCTTCTGAATGATCTAAATTCTCAATAAATCTGAGTATAAATTTAAAGCTTCAGGCACATAATCTTGTAGTGGTATTTATTTCACCCAGTGATTAGGTGACCCGTTTGATGTGATTAAGTTTTGCTTCAAATGAAAATTGTGTGTATTTATGGAAGCTGATCTCAGTGTAAAGGAAGAGTGCAGAATGAATGGTCAAACTTACAGTGGTAACATTGGGTGGTGGCATCTTTGAAATCACAGCAGTCCCTTCCTACCAGAACAATAGTCTGGTGTTTGTAGTCCATAGATATGGCAAATTAATTATAAGATAAAGCTAAAGTAAAATTGTGTAATATCTGAAAAAACATCTTGACATTTTAAAGGATGTTCTCATCATTTATACTTCACTCCCAGTGATGAGTGTCTTAGTAAAGACTGTACCATTCAATGGAGAGTAAGTGAGTAAAGTACACTCCCAGCAGAAAGTATTTAATTTTAACATATATTCTGTAGCGTCCTTTCATGAAATCTGAAATGTGATATTCTTGAAAGCAAGTTTGGGTTGAGGGCAATGTGAAATAGAAACTTTTCAGCAAATTAGTAAGAGCCTAAATTTACAGCACCACTGATTTCCCACACCAGTTTGTAGAAAATATATAGGAAAAAACTGCAGATGCTGGTTTAAATCAAAGGTAGACACAAAATGCTGGAGTAACTCAGCGGGACAGGCAGCATCTCTGGAGAGAAGGAATGGGTGACGTTTCGGGTCGAGACCCTTCTTCAGTCTGTAGAAAATAAACTTGTATTGAAATTACAGAATCAGAAAACAACATGAATTCAAAATAAAATTTAAAAATCGTATGCAGAAATATCGTAAACATACTCAAAAGAAAACCAAATCCTAACCCCTGGTATCTTTTTAATATTGAGTAAAATACTCTTGCATTGAAACTTAAAATATTACCACCTATGTAAAATATCAGCAATTATGCCAATTAAGAGCTAAATTGGTCAATGAAGTACTGAAGCAGTTTTGCAGAATTTCTTATGAAGACTCATTTGAACTTGTATTAAATGTTCCTCTTAAATATTTCATGATGCATATAAAAGCTTTATTTTGTCAAGTAGAGAAGTACCTAGATTTAATGATGATACAATTTCATAATGATGACACCTACTAAATGCCCTTACTCCAATTTAGTACCTTGCCACAAGGTCCAGATTACTCCATATTCAAAACAATCGTAAAACTTGTGGAGTAGTGATCACAATCTCCAAAATGTTCTTCCACTGAAACACCAGTCACCTGGCCAGGTTTATTTAACAACACAAAGTCCAGTACATAGACAGAAAATGAGCCCCCTACTTTCAGTCTGAAGAAAGGTCCTGACCCAAAACTTCACCCACCCACTGTTACTTGCACTTCTGTACTATGTGTCTATCTTCGGTATACTGTATACCATTATCTGTCGTTCCTTTCTGCGAAAGGTCCAGTATGTCCCTTCTTGGGTTGGACTATCCACATACAGTTTCAAGAAACCCTCTTGGATACACCTCGCAAATTCTGCCCCATCTGAGCCTTTTTGATAATTGTTTATTGTTCCAAAATGTTGTGACTTTAAATGCCGCATTGGCCCAGGCAAAACAATCATTCAAGTCTGCAGTCTGAAAGCAGCAGAGGCAAATAAATCAACATAACCAAGGATCCAATGCATGGCTCAGGAACCTTCTACCAAACCAACCTTCCAGTGAGATTGGTTCATAGTTTATAATTGTGCTCCACACATTCTAAGCAGTAAAGTTAGAAAAAAGATTTAATTCTCATTTTTAATGAAATTTTTACCATCTTTTGGAAAAATATGCACTTGCGGTATATACTTTCCACAAAATGCATGACTACTTTGACAATTCTTTCCAGTTTTACACATTCTACTGCATGGTATAACACCACTAGAGCATTGACATCTCTTTGTTGTTCTCCAAGTTCCACACCATGCAATCACTCCCTCACTATTCTTGGGTCAACATGCACTTCTGAACCTCTGCACTTCATAGCAGTGAAGGATTACCCTTGTATGTTGCACTGCAGTGGTACAAGCAGCTCAACGCTCCATTCTAAGGGCAAGCTAGGTAGGAATAGGCAATAAATCCTGGCTCACCAGGAGAGCCAGGTCGGGGAGAATTCCCCCCGCCATGGGTACCATGTAATCCCATGCTAACTGCTCCATGGTCGGATAGTCGGCGACTAAACCGTCTTCCCCCCCCTGGTTTGCCAGGTGAGGAGGGGGCTGTGGACCCCCAGCAGGACCAAAAACAAGACCTGTCAAAGGCGGATGAGCTTCTAGTGAGCCAACAGCAATCCACACTTCAGTAGAAGTTGCGATCACTGTCGTACATCGCATTGTAAGGAATGATGATAAAGCACACGCACCAAAATCCTATGGAGGACAGAATGTGGTGCATCCATCACCATTCCCATTGCTGCATCGCTAATGTTTTCAACGATGATGGTGATGACCAGTAGAGCCTGCATCCTCTGAGAGAATAACTTTAAATACACAGATCACAATACCTGAATATACTTGCAACCACACCACCTCAATAAAGATTTTTCAAAAAATAAACTACCCTGGGGTCAATTCAAGTAAATAAAAATACCTGGAAATTTGTTCTCTGAGCTCAAAGGCAATTGAAAATCAGATCCTTGGCTACTAATTGTCTGTTCACAGTGGTAGATTATAGAGAGGAGCTCTCCAATTTTTTTAGAGTGTGCTTACTGTCACAGCAAAATCAGATTCAAAGTTTCAGCCGGCCACATTTCCCAAGTGCCAACAGCCTCCAGTCATCAGGCAAAATCAGTCATCAGGTTTGAGTTCCCTGAACAACATAAGGGAAACAATCAGTTGGCCTTTTCAATTCTTTTGATACAATTCCTTATGAGATAACTTCTCATGAAAGAATTATACACAGTCTCCAAGGACTGACTGCCACATTAGTTGGTTACCACATGCTCGTCCATCACACAAATAGGTTGACTTTAGTTTACTTGGATTAGACCATCCACAAACTAATGAGAGAATGAATTTACACTCTCTTGTTGACTCATTGATGGAGGAGTTAGATGGCTGGCTCAAAAACTGTTTATTGAGCAGAAGATCACAACTTAAAGCTAAACATTTAGTACACAAACACTTAATGGATTTAACTGGACATTCAGGGTTGTCAGGGAAGTGAGTCACAATCAATAAGCTAAAGTCACTCCACAAATAAACAATACTTGGTTGTGAAAGCAAGTTAATCACTTCACAGCAATACCACATTAGCCAAGTGCTGGGTATGAAATTATTGTTGAGATCAGGATCTGTGACTATTGCAGATTGATCAGCTAAAAATACAAAGACAAATATGACGAACAGCCAATTTATTGGACAGATTAAAAGCAAGAGTGCTTGTAGGTTTTGGTTTATTATTGTCACTTGTACCGAGATGCAGTGAAAAGCTTTGCCGTCCAATCGAATCAGATAACATGATGCATAAATACAATCCAGCTGTAGGAGCCATTAAGCTTAAGTCAGTATATTATAGCCATGTCTAATATTTTTAATATTTTAGTTTTTATCTGTCTGTACTTTTGTAGGTGGGATTTGATACTTAGAAGGGGTGTGGCTATTTCTAGAGGAGACTAGCGCAGACTGATAGATTAAGAGTCAGTTGGGTCTCGGAAGGATGGTGAGAATACAGTTTTTTACCACACACACAAGTTAATGAGACGACATACTTTTATAAGAAGAAACTTTCATATGATTTATATGACATGAATGGAACAACGATTTAGAACGGAAAGTGACAGATTATTTCTTTGCTATGTACTGCTTCAATAAAAGACCAATTAATCAAGAAACAACGTTTGGAAGATTTGTTTTTACTATCTTACGTGTGTCGTGAGTTCATAAAATATACCTCCTAACCATCCTCGAGAGCTATCGAAGTTGGATTTTGAGAACGTCGTAAAGACCACCATTATACCAGCCAAAGTCAAGTACAATAGGTAGAGCAAAAGGAAAGATACAGAGTGCAGAATATAGTTCTCAGTATTATAGCACACCAATTCTAGAGACAAAGTTCAATGAACATAAGGGGGGTAGAGGTGAATCATACCCTAGCTTATGGAAGGCCTGGCAACAGAGGGGAAGAAGCTGTTCTTGAGCCTGGTAGTGTATGCAACATTTCCAGAATTCATGCGACCTTGTCCTTCTGAATGAATGAAGCTTGTTTTTCTAGCCATTTTCACGTAATCATAACAATTTCTTGTCTACTAAGTATTTGTTTAAAGGATCTTGGTATCACAACAATTAATTTCCATCCGTAATGATGGTTTAGTAACTGTTGGTGCATTGCCTGCTTGACTGATAAAGGAATTACCTCTGTTCTGCAGGGACATCCAATATTTGAAAGCAGTAACAATGAAGGGATGGATATATCTTTCCTTTTTAGGATTGTGTGTAACTTAGAGGGAGCTTGCAAGTAGCGGTGTTGCCACAGTCTTGCTGCATTTATCCTGTTGGTTATTTAACTTGCAAGTTTGTTCTCAGAGAAGTGTTAAGGTATTGCCAGGCTGCATTCTACATACAGTACTGTCTACATTCATGATGCAACTGTCGTGGAATGTAAATCGAATTGCTTTGTTCTATGCGTTGTTGACTATCTTGCGTGTCCTGAGCTGCAATCAATCAGGCAAGTGGAGATATTCCATCACACTCTTGACTTGTGTCCTGTTGCTGATGGAAAGGCTTCAGGATTTAAGAAGTGACTTAATCGCCGCTAGATGTTTTGCCTCTGTTCTATATTTTTTCCTTCACGTTTTCGGACAATTTCTTTGGAGATCTCCTGAAAATCGACTGTTTTCAAGTGGTGTCATCTTTTGTCCTTTGTTTAATTCTGACATAGGATATATACTCTGCTGGTGAGCCAAAATTCATTGTTGAATCCTAGCTTGCTTCCAGACTGGTGTCCAATTGAGTATCTGTTCAATAGTAACCTTCAGATTTAACAACAAACTGTCATTGAATCTGAAAGGGAAGTGCTTTGCATTGCTGATTGCCTAGTAATGCATATAACATATGTTGTAACCAATGTCCGTCGATAGCTAAATGTTTCCCAGATCTTGCTGATTGAGTAGCTGACTGTTTTGTTCTGATGAGTTTTTAATAGAATGAACACTGTGAGTTTTGAGCAAACAACCCCCACCACTTCAGACATTGTCACTCATGAAGCATCTGAAGTGTTAGCCCCTGTGCCATGCTCCTAATTCCAGTCTGGTTGTGGATAACTTCTACTGCTGGGAACCCTTGATTTCCAGCACTGCAGCCCAACTCAATGAAGTACAAGGATTGTGGCAGCACACAGAATCTTCTGGATCCGCAGAATGGCTTTGACAGTAGGTTGTCCCATCCCTTACCCCTAACCCCAAATCTTCCCTTCTCTTGCCAAGCTCTGGGGCAATCGGTGCCACGGAATACTTTGTGAATGACATAGATGTTCAATAATCATTTTGTGACTTTCAGAAATGTTTAGTGACACTTGGGACATGTTAAAATAACTTAATTCCTTAGAAAATGTGAAGGCTAAAAAGCACACCAAAAATCAATTTGATGTTTTGTAACTAACTTAAATGAACAATACAAAACATAGCTACTCGCCTTTCTCTCAGGAGCTGATCTCCCATTTATTAGAGCGAAGACTGTTGGGTTTGCTCCAGATATAAACTTGAACAGGCAGAGTTCTCATCCTATCCCAGTGCAATTCCAGTAGAGTCCTCATGGATGATAGCACCATGAGGAGTTTACTGGAACAGTGATGGGTTGGCGTAAGGTTGGCTGCAGTTGGCAGGGCCCCTACCATCATCTTCAACCCCCAGCAATGCTGGAAAGCAGGACCTCTACAGGGATTCTTGATCCTAAACACCTGCACTTAGAAATATTGGAGGAAACACGAGCAACCAGAGAAAGCCCACACGGTCACAAGGAAAACATGCAAACTCTGTATGGACAAGACTCGTAGTGGGAATCAAACCTGGGTCTCTGGCGCTGTAAGACTGCAACTCTACCGCTGCGCCACTGTGCCGCCATTGAAATTGTGTTTTACACTGCAGATGCTGCCTGATCTGCTGAGCATCTTGAGTTTTATGTAGGATTCTTCCTTTATGAGCTTTAGAGATAGCACAGTAATCATTCCGATGTAATCTTGACTTTCTCAGAGGTTAAGTTGTGAATTACCTACTATTACAGCCTGGTTTTCCTTTCCAGTGAAGTCAACTAGGTTGTGTAATGACTGCTTACAATTCTGAGGCAATCAACCTTGCTTAAAGTCAAAATTGGTGTCATTTACTTTTTATCAGATCATGTAAATTGTTGCCTGTGTCCTCATGATAGCAAACCAAACACAAACCAATGATCTTCATGAGTGTCACAGATTATTTAGAGGAACTCTCTCAGTATATTTCGCAAGTACACGTCACAGGAGAGCAAGAACAGATTCCAATGGATATACATTCCTGATTAATCTCCAGAATCTGATTGTCATTGGCAAGGCCAGCATTTATGGCCCATTTTCTAGGTGGATAACAACTTTTTGAATGACTGCATTTGATGTGGTGGGGAACTTCCGCCGAGGTTAATAACTTTGATGTAACTGAGAGTCATGCTGGCTCTTTCAGAGGTAAGATCAGCGTAACACACATATCTGTGGTTCAGAACCATATATAAATCATTATGGTCATAGATGGTAGATTTCCTTCCTATAGCAATCTAATATGTAATTAGAGTCATTGGGTCATAGAATCATAAAACATGGAAACAGGCCCTTTGTCCCAACTTGCCCACATTGACCAACATGTCCCATCTACACTATTCCCACCTGCCTATTTGGCCCATATCCCACTTAAACTTATCCTATCCATGTACCTGTGTTAATGATTCTTAAAAATTGCAATAGTACCTGCCTCAACTACCACTTCTGTCAGCTCATTCCATACTCCACCCTTTGTGTATAAAAGTTATCTCACAGGTTCATATTAAATCTTTCTCCCCTCACCTTAAACCTGTGTCCTCTGGATCTCGATTCATCCACTCTGAGCAAGAGATTCTGTGTTCACTTGATCTATTCCTATAATGATTTTGTACACCTCCATAAGATTACCCCTCATCCTTCTGTGCTCAAAGGAATAGAGTCCGATTCTGCTCAATCTCTCCCTATAGGTTAAACCCTCAACTACTGGCAACATCTTTGTAAATCTTGTCTGCACCCTTTCCATCTTGAATAATTGTCTGCATTACTTACACTATTTAAAAAAATTTTAAACTTATATTTGTATTGCAACCTGCACTTTAATTGTCAAATATCCATTGATTGAATGCACCTTAATTTTCTTTAAAAGCACATGCTGAATTAAGGTTTGTTCATTTTCTTTCAGTCGAGCATGGTAAAAAGACTATAGAACAAAGGAAAGTAGGATAAAACGTCACCCATTCCCTTACCCATTTCTCACAGGATCCTGACTGTTTTATGGGTCCTCCATAATCTTGAGAGATAATGTTCAGAGTTCCAGAACCATGGCTGTTACCCCAAAGCAATGGATAATGGAAATATCTTCAGTTGAATGCTAGTTATTATCACTGAAATGGATGTATCCCTGACAAACAAAGATTGTCTCATCATTCTTATATTGCCTTAGAGCTGGCTGTGTGCAAATTGATTGAGGTTTCTTTCATTCTCAGTGATCTTGCTTCAACAGGATGTTGTTGGTTTAAAAAGATTTTGGAATGGCTCATGCCATGCAAGTGCCCTTGTCAATGGAAGTCTTTTCCATGATCGGCTTTTTACACTTGACAATTTAAATGCAGAAATAATGCCATTTATTATCAGCTGTATAAAGATGCGGTGAGGTAGAGAATGGAACATCTTCCCACGCGCTTCAAATATTGCAGTGTCAGTAGAAAAAAAAAACTTCAGAGCATGCACGATTGAACATTTCTGTGCAGGATTTCTGTTAAAAGATTTCCGCTCCAACTCTGAGAATTTACATGGTGGAATCCTGAAGAGGTAAAGATTACTAACACTGACAAAACTTTACAAGCCATAAAACATTGTCTTCCTGAGTGTATATTATCAGATTATCTTCCATCCCATACCTTAAATCAATGGAAGTATTTGCATCAATAGAAAAATTATGCCTATAATATTCCCTGATGTCTACAAATAAATTCTTGCCTTAGTCTTATAATAGTGTCTTGGAAAAAAAGCATTAGGTATGAAAATGATTATGAACCATTTTATGATGCAAAATAAGTGAAAATAGACATAGCACCAACACCAATATGCACTTGTCCAAGGTTCTGACTTTTCTCCATGCCTTGTCTTTCGAATCTACAGTGTTGTGTGTAGGAATACAGATTATCATACAGTTTCGAGAAATAATTCATAACAACTCCATTAGTCAATGCAGTTTCCAAAGAGATTTGATAGGTCATCAGGGCAAGAACTCACTGGCAAGAAGAAATTCTTATTTACAGATAGCGTTCTCTGCCCAGCCAGCAAGGTGAATGCACCAACTGTTCCTGACCAGTGGGGCTCCGTTACTGAAATTGGATGATCCATTTGACCTCTCCAGTTGCAGAGCCTTTTGGAAGATCTGCTCTGATAAGCAAAAGTTCAAATTAGCCACAGTAGACAGCTGTTAGCCTTGTTACACAACTCCCACTCCATATATCCAAGAGCCTTGTAGAGCAAGCTATACAGCTGTTAGAGCTGGAAAATGTTCATATCGGTTTACTGTCTGGGACTTTACCAATGTGTACATTGACATGGTTCACCAGCATATCATTATTCAGATGCGGCTGGCACAGTTGGCTAAACAGATGGGGTCTCTTATCAATCTGCTCAAAGCACCACTGTAAATCCAGCAAACATCTTCTACCTGAACATAATCAGCTTGTGGTCCTCAAAAATATCTAACAAAGTCTCTGCAGAGATTAAAGTTCCACTATTTTCTCCTTTAGTTAAGAAAGCAGCTTTAATTCCATCATAAAGTTCATTTATGGATTTATTTTACTCTTACAGCAGAAAATCTTCTTCTGTATAATTCTGTATAATTATCATTTAATTGCTTAGAATTTCAACCACACAGCCCTTTTTTAATCACCAAGTGATTGAATCAGGGTGTGAAAAGTGATTGGCTCTTCCAGGCAAAATAAAACATAGTCACAGAGTCAAAGTGATACAGTGTGGATATAGGCCCTTCAGCCCAACTTACCTACACCGGCCTACATGTCCCAGCTACACTAGTCCCACCTGCCCACGTTTGGTCCATATTCCTCCATGTAACTGTATAACTGTTGGAGATTTGTTGGGTTAGTCCAAGTCTCAACTACCTCCTCTGACAGCTTGCTCTATACACCCACCACCCTTTGTGTGAAAAAGTATCCCTCAGATTCCTATTAAAGCTTTTCCCCTTCACCTTAAACCTATGTCCTCTGGTTCTCGATTCACCAAATCTAGAGAAGAGACTCTGTGCATCCACCCGATCTATTGCTCTCACGATGTGACTGAATTCGACATTTATGTGCATCTACAGTACATGTGCATGAATCTAAGCGTGCAGCAACGTTGTTGATCAGCATGCACAAAGCGTTTGATGCTACAGCAGCATTGGAGCATGGATACATGATGAGAAATCAGCTTTGGACCTTGACATACAAAGTAGGTCTTAAAGAAGGAAGCCCAAGTACCCAACATCAGGAAATCAGGTCACCACTGTGTGAAATTTTAGGATGGCCACATCTGACGTATTGGAGAGATTGCAGAAGAGAATCACCAGAATGCTGCCTGGATTGGAATGTATTAGTTGTCAAGAGATGTTGGATGAAAAATAAAGGAAGGAACTGCAGATGTGAAGATAGACACAAAAAGCTGGAGTAACTCAGCAGGGACAGGCAGCATCTCTGGAGAGAAGGAATGGGTGATGTTTTTGGTTGGGACCCTTCTTCAAACAAACTGGGATAGGCCTAAAATGCTGGAGTAACTCAGCGGGTCAGACAGTATCTCTGGAGAAAAAGAATAGGTGATGTTTCGGATTGAGACAAACTGGGATTGTTTTCTCCAGAGCATCAGAGTCTGCAGGCAAACACATAGAAGTATATAAACTTATGAGCCAGAGATAGGATAGATAGAGACGTTGTTCCATGTAGAAATGGCAAATACAAGAGCTTATAGGTTTATGGCAAGAGAGGGAAAGTTTAAAAGAGATATGTGTAGCAAGTTTTTATTTACACCGATTGGTAGGTGTCTGGAATGCACTGCAAAGGGAAGTGGGAGAAGAATAACCACGAGCAAAACTTAGGCATTTAGACAGATACATGAACAGACGAAATACAGGGCTATGTATGGGATAAGTTTAATTTGGCATCATGGTCAGCACAGAGATACATAGATACATAGATACAAAGAAATTAGGTGC
>CM075985.1:41194765-41223717 GCA_038087875.1 Malacoraja senta | reverse complement strand
ATGAAAATGCAATCAGCTGTTTGGCTTGGCCTGCTCTGTCCTTGAAACTGCATTGGTAATGGAAGTGAAATGAAAATGCAATGCGCTATTCGGCCTGCCCTGTGCTTGAAACTGCAATGCAGTTGGAAATGAAATGAAATGAAATGAGTTGTTTGGCCTGCCAGAAACCACTAATTGTGGCCCACAAAGCCCCTTTTAGCTGAGAAACCAGTCCCTTTCACCCAAAATGCCAGTATTAGCCCAGGAGGAGCATTTTGGTCCAAAAGGCCCGTGCCAGGCCAGGAAAAGTCCAGAAAAAGTGCCTTACACTGGGATTTCACAGATTTTTTTTAAAGGTGCCCCTTCGGCCCATCAGGCCTGTACTAGCCCAGGAACCTTCGGCCCATCAGTAAGTATTCCCCCTGCAAGTATTAAACCGTATCCCAGTATTTTTCTCCCTCCCTTAATTTGCTTCCCTGTGAGACCCAGGCAAGGATAGACTTTCGTCCTTTATTGCTGTGATCTGCAGAAAAAGACCCATTCTCGTTCTTTTACTTAGACGCAGCTTCAGTCTGGTCGCCGCTAATTTTTCAACATGTGACATTTTTCAACATGTGAAATGTGCATCGTGTGAATTTCGCTCAGACAGCGCTCCCCCTGCCTGCCCTGTCCCCCGCCTGCAGAACAGGCTGGTGAAGGAAGCGATGTGTGTGTGTGTTCCACTCTGACAGTCGCCGTTCCAGTCGCTGTTTTTTCAGCGACTTTCTACGACTTGACAGTCGCCGGCAGTCGCCTGAAAAATTGCCTAAGTGGGACAGGTGCATAAGAGGTTGAATAGGCTAGGCTGCCAGATGTAGTTGAGAAGAGGGAGAAAGGGGCTTGATTGAAATTAAAAAAAAAAACATTGATAACTCTTTACAGGTTGGATGTTGAAATAGTTTTTACTCTTGTGGGAAAATCTAGAATTATGAAGGCCTATTTTAAAATAAGAGTCACCCATTTTAAGACGGATGAGACAATTTTTTTCTCTCAGAGGGACTTCTTTGGAACTCTTCCTCAAGAGTCTCTGGAAGCAAGAGATATCTTAATAAGCAAGTGGAAGATTCCCACAGAGAAGATTCTCAGGTGGATATGAATGCAGAGTTGAGATTATGATCACGGCAGACATAATTATTAAATTGTGGAGAAGGAATGAGTGGCCAAATGACCGGTTCCTGCTCCTACATGTGATAATATGTTTGCAGGTAATTGGATGTAATGATATTCTTGCAGGCTAAAAAAAAACTGTCCTTTTTTAAAAAAAGGAAGGGGAGACTGCACAGTGCAGCTTTGATCAAGGACTTATTCATTTCAGCCATCTTAATTTTATGTAACAATTGAATTTTGTATTGCCTTCTTTCAGAAATCTAAACACAACTTTTTGAGATTAGTGATTAAAAGGTAGACATGAGCAGTGAAATGCAGGTCCATTTTATTTAGAGAAAAATAGATTAAATATTTTCAGGAAGGAATTACTTACCTGGGTTTATAAACTTATAAAGAGAATATTGGCAGCTATACCACTAACGGGCATAGAAATAATTAAACGTTAAGTTACTCTGTATTTACAGATAATCCTGATTCTTTCCCAGAAAAAAAAAGATGATTTAGAGGGTGGAGATTATTCATGCTCAACAGAAATGTTATAATATATTTTTATTTCTCCAATTCTAGTCAATAAAATAAATATTTATAGCTATTAATTTACTGAAGGTGGGCCTTGATTGTCAATGTTGTGCTTGGAAGTGGGTCCCAATGCCTGAACCATTGTCCAAACAATTACAGCTACTGTGCTCTATGTTCAACGATTAAACACATTACAGTATGTGAACGGTTCTGGAAATTATCACGCGTCATCTTGCTTATTAACAGAGCATTTGTGAGACAACATATATGTACAGTTTTCATTTCCTTGTATTTAACGATAGCTGCTCTTGCACTGGGGGTGGGGCAATACAGGGGACATTTATTACATTATTTGCTGGGTTAAAGGAGTTGTCTTGTAAGGAAAGCTTATGCAGGTTCGGCAAATGCTCATTGTTATTTGGATCAAAGGAAGGTGATTTATTGAAGCATATTGGATTCTGAAGAGGGATGACAAAGCAGATAATACTGAGAGTTTCACCTCACGGGGAATCCTGAATAGGGTCTATTATTCAGCCCCTATGAATATAGTGGCGGTGGTGAGGGGATGGAGAGAGAGGGGATAGTATTATATAACCTACTCATTCTATTTTTTGCATTCTTAATGAAATATTTTGGCTACTATTTATGAAACATTCAGGCTAATACCCAATGCAGAATAAATGAGGTGATCTGGCTTTTTCGGCCATTTGCATTTTGAACAGAAAGGTAAGAGAAAAGATGAATTAACCACAGCCACCTAAGAATACTGCGTGATACTCTAAACGAATATATCCTTTTCAATTTGACCTTCAATATCCAGCCATCAGGAAGTAGCCTTGGTATTTGATAGTATTCATGCATTCAATTTTTTTATATTTATGAAGGTAAGTTTTGCATATATATTTGATCTTCCAAGTTCTGTTGCAAAAAGTGTCTCACTGCCAATAAAGTAACTTTGAGGTATATTCACTCTTTCAATGCAGGTCCCAGATTGTGCATTGCTGGTTATTCAAGCATCAAATTATACAGAGCAGACAATCTGTTTTTGGCAAAGAAATAAATATTGATCAGGAAGCTGGAGAGGAAATGACCTTTCTCAATTGTAAGATTTGAACCAAGAATCTTCAGACTGAAAGATGGAAGTTCTTACAGTCACATCTAACAAAAATATAATTATCTCAGCAGACAATACATGCTTGATCATTATGCTGCATCTTTGAACTTTGCCTTGAGATACAAAGAAATTATATTATGGAGAAAGTCTGTTTTAGCTTTGGCTTTTACTCTCTGTGCAAGTGAATACAAGGCCGCATTATCTGCCCCAACCAATAACTCTAGAATTGAACATGATAACCTCACGCATCTCTATTGGATTAACTTTTTCTCGCTTTCTAATCTCATAATCCTGTGTTTATAGCAACCCTACCTCCACCGTTCTTGATCCCACAACAACTGGAAGAGTCTGGTTTCTAGTTAGACATGCAAACAACTGCAGATGCCCGCTTAGAAAAAAAGACAGTACTGGAGTAACTCAGAGGGTCAGGCAACATCTATGAAGATGATTTTCCGGGTTGTGCTATTTCAGGGCTGAAGAAGAGTCCCAACCCGAAACTTTACCTATCCATGTTCTTCAGCGATACTCCTGACCCATTGAGTTACTCCAACATTTTGAGTCTGATTTCTATTTACACTTCTATGGATTCTTTACAATTTTACAGTGGGAAGAAGTTTGCAACCTATTAAATCCCAAAGCCATCACCATGCAAGGAAAGTTGTCAGTATTTGTGGGGAGTTATTTCTCTTTTAAGTATCTACACTACTCGTTGATCATGTTTCAGTTTGATCAGTTTCATCAGACACAGAAAATGGTAACTGTGTTTTAACGTATAGAAGGTTGAGGCATGTAAAGAACAAAGGTAGTGTTTGTGATGAGGTGACGATCAAGCAAGATTTCTGAGTTCTGCATATACCTGAAAATTAATACCATTTCTTCACAGATTTAGCCTGGCCATTTGAGTATTTCCAGCATTTTCCAATTTTAATTCAGATTCCAGCTATCTGAAAAGTTATTTTTTATTATTGTGGTGGAAGTGAATATCTGATTGTACTAGAAAGTCATCTTGTTTTTCTCTTGTAGCTGGCATCTTCATCCTCAGGCGTTTTACTAAACTTGACTTACTTTATACTGCTTTGGTTGGCGATAAAAGGCTCATGCTGAACTATATCTGTTTCCAGTGGCATTATCAGGCTCTATTTTAATCTGCAGCCTTTATTGTTCTCTGGTTCTGGGCCACCCTATTGTTTTTCACCAGAGTGAAGCATCTGTCAGAGACAGTCTCATGCATGGTTTTCATTAAGAAAAAAACATGATGTTATTCATTAATGGATACTGATGGGATGGTAATTTGCTCTTTACTTTTACGCTCACTTAGTCTGACCAGGAGTCAAATATTCCTTAATTACTGTTGAGCAATTATAGATGAGTTTTCCACGAGGGGCTTTTCAAACATTAATTATCTTTCATCCAGCTTTCCACAAATGTTCATTAATCTGCTTTTAAGAGGACTGGGAATCCCCTGCTCAGCATTAACCCTGCATTGAAATCTGTTAGCAGCTTTCCTCAACCATATTTTTGATTCTCTTCTGCTGTCAATGATCCGTTGGAATGATTAAAGTTGAGAATGTCATTCCCACAACTCTCATTCTGGGAAGTAGGATGGCAATGCGAACTGTTGGAATATCCCACAATGACCTTTCTGTTTTTACACTGTGAAACAGTTACTTTTAAAATAATATCCTGCTTGACAACTGTAAAGTGAAATGGGAATAGAACGGACAGGTGTGCATGGAGTACCATTCAAGCTTCCTCATATAAGCTGATGTGTTTGCTAACGGGTTCCACTGTAACAATTAGCTTGCACCATCAGTTACTACTTTGCAAAGCTAACTTCATTGTCAAGGTTAACACCTCCAAAGAGACACCTAAAAATGAGCTTCCGTACATGATAGGTTTTCAATCATTTATTTCCAAATCTCTGGTGCCTTAATTGTCTAGACTAGCTTCAGAGCTTTGGCCTCTTTTGTGTCAAAGTCAAGCATTACAATATTTAATTTAAAAAGGTTTGAGGAGAAATTGAAGTATACCCAATTTCAAATTAGAATCATTGCGATGATCTGTGCTGGCTATCAGTGCATATTTTATATCTCAGATGTGTCATTTGGAGATATCAGAGGAAAATGTAATGAAGTCATTTGCAGGCATGCTGACTGCTGTTAGTTTTTTAACCACTTTTCTTACAACTTCCCCTGCCTACCCCATCGGTACTGTTCTGCCGTTCTGTCTTGCCATTATTCTTGGATTGAATCCAGCCTACATTTTGAGCCTGTTTCGGTGTTCCCTGTCGGGTCTAAAGTGCCATTATTATTGTTCCAATTAGGAGCAGTGAATTTCAACCTTACCACTTTTGTTTCTTACTTGATATGACTGGAAACCAGCCTCACTAAATCCTTCCCTCTTATCTGGCTCACTCTGTTCAACATAATGTCCCTGAATGCAGGACTTCAGGGCTTGAGCTATAGAGAGAGGTTTGGGCAGGCTAGGTCTTCACCCATGGTAGACAAAAGTGCTGGAGAAACTTAGCGGGTGTGGCAGCATCTATGGAGCGAAGGAAATAGTCAACGTTTTGGGCCGAAACCCTTCTTCAGACTGAAGTAGTAGGGGGGGGGTTGGGGGGGGGGGGTGCGGGGGGTGGGGGGGGGGCCAGGAAGAAGAAAGGAAGAGGAGGAGCCAGAGGGCTGAGGTAGAGCTGAGAAGGGAGGAGACAGTAAGGGCTACCTGAAATTGGAGAAGTCAATGTTCATGCCACTGGGGTATAAACTGCCCAAGCAAAATATGAGGTGCTGCTCCTCCAATTTCGGTGGTCCTCACCCTGGCCATGGAGGAGGCCCAGGACAGAAAGGTCGGATACGGAATGGAGAGAGAGTTGAATGCTGAGCCACCGGGGGATCAGGTTGGTTATTGCGGATCGAGCGGAGGTGATCGGCGAAGCGATCGCCAAGACTACGTTTGGTCTCACCGATGTAGATCAGCTGACATCTCGAGCAGTGGATGAAATAGATGAGGTTGGAGGAGGTGCAGGTGAACCTCTGTCGCACCTGGAATGACTGCTTGGGTCCTTGAATGGAGTCACAGAAGTGACAAGTGTAGCATTTCTTGCGGTTGCAAGGGAAAGTGCCCGGGGAGGGGGTGGTACGCGTGGGAAGGGACAAATTGACCAGGGAGTTACGGAGGGAGCGGTCTTTGCGGAAAGCAGACATCCATCTTGTACCTGTAGGTCATCACCCATTCCTTCTCACCAGAGATGCTGCCTGTTCCGCTGATTTACTCCAGCATTTTGTATCTATCTTCGATTTAAACCAGCATCTGCAGTTCTTTCCTACTCACTAGGACTTTATTCCTTGGTGCACAGGTGGATGAGGAGGTGATCTTATAGAGATGTATCTGATCATGAGCGGAATAGATAGGGTATAAGCACAGAGCATTTTACCCAGAGTAGGGAAATCAAGAATCGGGGGGCATAGGCTAAGGTGAGAGGGGAAAAATTTAGCAGGAACCCGAAGGGCAAATTTTGCACAGTGCGTGGTGGGTATATGGAACGAGCTGCCAGGAGTTAGTTGAGACAGGTAAAATAACAACATTTAAAAATCATTTGGACAGAAACATGGATAGAAAAGGTTTAGAGAGATGTGGGCCAAATGTGGGCTGGTAGGACTAATTGGGCATCTTGGTTGGCAGGGGCAAGCTGGTCCAAATGGTCTGTTTCCATGCTATATAACTCTATGACTCCAGATGCTAAAATGATCATTGCTTCTCTCCATATTTCCCTCCAGCATTGGGGCTATCCATTAAGAGAACAGTTAGTAACATTTTGTTAACCAGATTGGCGTAAAATTTGAATGCAGGTCAGTTACACCTTCTCTCTTTTCAACATCCCCAGGTCAGGCTGGACCTCCTACCATACTTCCAGCCCAAAAACTGACAATATCTTTGTTATCTTAATCATTTTCCTCCTTCCAGCCTTTTCTTAAAACAAAGGGAATAAAGGAGGGATATAATTTTGATGGGGTTGGAAAGAGTGAATATGATCCAACTTGCAATGTGATCGGTAAGCAGAGCACACAAAATGAAATGATTAAAAATGTTGCCAGGGGAAGATGGGAATTGTTTTATATTCACAGGTTGTTATTATGATCTAGAATGTAATACCTTAAAAGAGTGTTTGAAATTATTTAATAGTAATTTTCAAAGGGGAATTGGAAGTAACTTGAAATGAGAAAATCTGTACCGCAAAGGCGAAAGAAGAGTTCGGATCAATTGGATAATGTTTTTGGTGCACTGGCATGCCAATTAATTGAGAGGCTTCTTCTATTTTGTATGAATCTGATTGTACGCTGCTTTCATATTTTTCCCATTTCAAAGTACATTGCTCGCCTCAGAACTCTTGTGTCTCCTGTTGACTACTCATTCCAAATCTCATTGGTGGAACTACGAGTGGATTTGCAGTTTAAAAAAACTCTTCATAGAAATTCAAAGATGTGCGGGTCTGTAGGTTGATTGGCTTCTGTAAAATTGTAAATTGTCCCTAGTGTGTGTGGAATATTGCGAATGTATGCGGACTCGGTGGGCTGAAGGGCCTGTTACTGATGGAAATATTTGAGACAGGAGCTCAGCAAGGTGTGCCTGCTTTATTTGGCTCTGTCTCTGGAACACTGGGGTACATTAAGATGGCGGCGGTGGTAATTGAAGGTGGCTGGGAACAGTCTGTGACCTACCGTGCCCTTCGGAAAGCATCCTAAGTTTTGTGGATGTTTCAGGGATGTGGTACATGGCGACCTTGGCGCATCGAAACAGAGGGAGGGTTGCGGGAGATGACAGCTGGTAGGGTTGGTCGCAGGGGTTGTGATTTTAAAATGGAGAGTCGAGGCGGCTGCTCGAACCTCAGCAGTAGCCTGGTAAGCGAGTGCCCCCATAGCTTGGAGCAGTAAAGACTGTGATGGGAACCAACAGTATTGGACTGCCCCAGGCTGATCCCTATGTCAACACTCCAGTGCCGCCAGGACACCTGGCTTTAACGTGAGAAAATAAGAAATGCAGAGGTAATACAAGGAACTGCAGCTGCTAGTTTTCAAAAAAAAATCACAAAGTGCTGGAGTAACTCAGCAGTTCAGGCAGCATCTCAGGAGAACATAGAGGTCATTGCCTCAGAATTAAAGAGTGCTCTTTTAGAAAGGAGGTGAGGAGGAACTTCTTTAGTCAGGGTAGTTAATCTGTGGAACATTGCCACTGAAAGCTGTGGAGGCCTAGTCAGTGATATTTTTACTGGAGAGATGGACACATTTTTGATTAGAAAGGGTGTCAAGGGTTATGGGGAGAAGGTAGGAAAATGGGATTAGGAGTTCAGCCATGAATGAATGGCGGAATAGACTCGATTGGCTGAATGGCTTAATTATACTCCTATAACTTGTGAGCGTGAACATGGATAGGTGACATTTTGGGTCATGTCAGGATCCCTCTTCAGACTGATTGGAGGGGGGGGGAGGGGAAGCTCGAAGAGAGGTGGGGCAGGACAAAGTCTGGCAAGTGTTAGGTGGATGTAGGTTTGATTGGGCATATGATGAGAAAAAGGCCAGCGATGAAAATACAAAAAGTGTGAGATAAGGATAAAAGAGGTACATATTGTGAAGCCAGAACAATGAATATAGGTGGAAGGGGAGAAATTAGTGTGGGTCTGGGTGAGGCACAGGGGAAAAGGGGGTTGTTTGGAGGTTAGTTACCTAAAATCAGAGAATTAGATGTTTTTAATGTGTCTAAGTGGAACATGAGGTGCTGTCCTTCCAGTTTATGTGTGGCCTCACTCTGGCGATAGAGGAGGCCCAGGACAGAAAGGCCAATATGGGTATGGGAATGGGAAGGGAAGTTAAAATGGTTAGAAACCGGGAGATCCAGCAGGCCTTCCATAAGCCCCAGCCAATCCTAACAGTGTACTTACAAGAAAGCTTGATGGATGAAATAATCTTTACCTGTCTGTCGTTATTCGTTAAGTAAATGGAGCGAGTAAGTTAACAGATAAGCTATGACTTCCTTGAGAGACAGAACAGGATTGAAGAGCTTCAACAGCTGTTTCTGTGAAATAATTTTTATGAAATTCCAAGTTGGTAATTCATCCAGTGTCTGTGTCCTGATGTTATCTGTGAAATTATTTACATAGCCAATAGAATTCAATTCACTTTTAGCAAATTGCTTCCTTCTTTTACAAACTGCACAGTATTTATTACAGACACTGGTCTAGATTTGAAATGGAAAATATCAATGCAGTGACCTGCCAATGTTAACCCATGTATTACATTATAGATGTAATTTTGATAATGCTTTGATAGAGTAGCACTCTTGTAATGTGCTACAAACAATAATAAATATCATTGTGTTGAATCAATCACTAAACATTTGAATCATTTTCAAAATTGCTGATTAGCTTTACCCTGTTCAGATAAACTCTTGCATTGATTCCACTAATAAAGGAGAAAAAGACATATTGTTTGGAGAATACTGGCTGAATTGAAAGTACTTCTGGCTTTTGAAAGGAAGAAATAATGAGAAGATTCAAAATGCATAACATCAGCTTAATTCAAAATAGCTTTCTGATCTTGCTGCAAATTGTATTTTTCCTTAAGCTGGAAATTATATCATATAATCTTCATCTTAAGAATTCTCTCCATGTAAGCTATGTAAAAATCATTGGGTGGTGCCGAGATGGCAGCCTCACCAGCAGCCTGTGTGTTATTTCAACTTTTTTGTTATTTTTAGTGTCTAAAATGTATGTTTTAATGTTTCTAGGTATCAATTCAATTCAATTCAATTCAATTCAATTCAATTCAATTCAAAGCACTTTATTCGTCCCCGAGGGGCAATTTAAAAGGGCGCATTACAGTAGCTTTTTAAAAAAAAGGGACACAATCAACAAACATAAGCAGCACGCATACTGCACAATCAACCAACACACGCATTTCACAGACACACTGCACAATCACACAAGACACACCGCACATCAACATTCAACACATAGTAATAGTTTTCAACACATAGTAATAGTTTTTAAAGTGCTTCCTTAGTGCTTCAATTAAAAAGTGCATATAGAAGGTTATTTCATTTCATATGTTCATGAGTCAGTGATCAGCATTAAGAAGCTGGACAGCCCTGGGGATGAAGGTTGCCTTCCTCCTCTGTGTCCGGCAACCCGGACAGCGAAGTCTGCGTCCTGAGGGGAGCCACTCAAACTCAGGAAACAGGATGTGAGAGGGGTCCTGAAGAATCCTGCGTGTTAACTTTACAGACTGTTGGTCGCATAGGGCAGTGAGAGTTCGGACGGGCTGCTCAATGATTTCTGAGCAGACCTTGACCACATTCAACAGGCGGTTTCTGTTTTGCAGGGTGATGGAGTGGAACCAGCTAGTGAAAGAGAAAGTTATTACATTTCCAATGAATGCGCAGTAGAATGTGGTGAGAATGTCTTTGTTAATCCCAAATGACTTCAGCTTCCTGAGTAGGTACTGTCTCTGATGGCACTTTTTAAGGATTTCCTCTGTGTTAGAGGAAAACCTTAGCAGGTTGTCGAAGGCTGTTCCCAGGTATTTGTATACCTCCACTATCTCCACTGGCTCCTGCTGGATGATAGTGGTGGCTGCCTCAGCCATCTGTCTCTGTTGGGGGGAAAAGGTCACAATCATGTCCTTGGTTTTGCTTATATTTAGCTCAAGACAAGACTTTTCACACCATACTATAAAGTCCTGCAGGGCTGAGCTGTGATGTTGTGTATGGCTGGGAAGCAGAGACAGGAGGACTGTGTCATCAGCAAATTTTACAAAGTGGCAGTTTGGCTGGGTGGATCTACAGTCATCAGTGTAGAGAATGAAGAGAAGTGGGGAGAGGACACAGCCTTGTGGAGAGCCAGTGAAGGTGAAGAGGGTGTCGGACAAGATATGGTTCACCAACTGTGATCTGTTGGTGAGGAAGTCTATAATCCACAGAGTGAGTTGGTGGTTGAGGTGGAAGCGGGTGATGAGCTTCTCAGCCAAAATATGTGGCTGCATGGTGTTGAATGCTGATGAGAAGTCTGCAAACAGAAGTCTGGCTGTGGTCTTGGGGATTTCCAGATGCTTATGGATGGTGTTTAAGATGAATATTTTTGCGTCATCGACACCCCTGCCAGCCTGGTAAGCAAACTGCAATGGATCTATCATCGAGCCAGTTGCCTTGGTGATGTGCTCCTTGATGATCCTCTCCATGGCCTTCATGACCAGGGAGGTGAGAGCCACCGGTCTAAGGTCATTCAGGACCTTGGTGGTGCCCTTCTTGGGGATGGGAATCACTGTTGAGTTTTTCCACATCGCGGGGACTGTGCTGCTGGTCAAAGAGCCCTGGAACAGATGCTGGAACACACCTCCCAGCTGCTCAGCACAGTGCCATAAGGTCCGCCCACAGATGTTGTCTGGCCCTGGAGCTGTGTTCTTTTTAGTCCTTTGGAGGGCTCTTACCACCTCTGATGTGTTGATGTTGAGGCCGGAGTCATCAGGTCTAAGTGTGGAGACGATTGATTCTAGCTGGGTGCTGTTGTCCTTTTCAAATCTGGTATAGAAGGAGTTGAGATCATTCGGGAGTGAAGTGAAGCTGCTTCCTGCTACCTGAATGGGCTTGCGGCTGGTAGAGACAGAGTTCACTGCTGCCATGTTCTTGAGGCCCTGCCAAGCCGCACGGAGGTTCCCTTTTACAAAGGTCTGCTCCACTTTGTTCTTTTATTTCAGCTTGGCAATTTTTATGGCCCGCTTGACCTCTCTGTTTACCTCCTTCTTCTCAGCTACAGAACCGGTAAAAAATGTTCTCTTTTTCTTATTCAATATGTTTTTTAGATCTTTAGTCACCCAGGGTTTATTGTTAGGGAAGATTGTGACCTTCTTGGAGGGGATAATATTGTCTACACAGAAAGTGATGTATGCTGAGACTGTATCCGCTTGCTCACTGATGTTGGTGGAGGAGGATGTGAGGGTATTCCAGTCTGTGGTTTCAAAACACCCTTGAAGCCTATCAATACTGTCCACTGTTTGATGTCCTTGATGACTTTCTCTGTTCTCTTTACCACAGGTGTGTAGGCAGGAGCGAGCAGTATGCTGCTGTGGTCAGCAGAGCCTAGGGGAGGGAGGGAGATGGCTCTGTAGGCGTCTGGGACTGACCCATAGCATTTGTCCAGTGTATTCCCTAGACGGGTGGTGCAATTGACATACTGGTAGAATCCTTTAAGTGACTTGTCAATTGAACAGTGACTGAAGTCACCCATGATGAATTTGGGGGCGTCCGGAGATATCAGTTCGAGTCTGTCGAGCATATTTCTTATATGTTCCGTAGCAGTGGATGCATTTACTCTGGGGTGGATATAAACCAGAATGAAAAACAGTTGTGGGAATTCCCTGGGAAGGTAGAAGGGACGCAGGGAGACAGCCAAGAGTTCAATGTCAGGGTTGCACAGTTCTTCTCTGACAACCACTGTTTTGCACCAGCGTGGATTGATGTAGAGGCAGACACCACCGCCATGGTGCTTGCCAGTCAGTTCAGTATCACGGTCTAACCTTACAGGAGACCCGAAGCCATCTATGTGCATGCTGTCACTGTTGTCACTCCCAGTCAGCCATGTTTCAGTGAAAGCAAGAATGGAAGCAGTCCGGTATTCGTACATGTGAAAAATGTTAGCTTGCAGTTCATCAGTCTTGTTACGCAATGAGCGCACATTAGCAAGGATCACTGAGGGAAGTGCACGGTGCTTACTTTCTCCTCGCCTAAGTCTTGCTTTAATTCCACCCTTCTTCTTCCTCCCCCGTCTCGTTACCTTCTTTCTATTGTTGTGCAGGGTGCCTGTCCGGTCGGTTGGGAGTTTACATTGTAGCTCCTCCGGCAACTTGTCTATGGCAGGGGCTTGGTGAGAGTGAAATTGCAGCTGAAGTAAAAAGTCCCTGCAGTAAGTAATCCGTTGGTTGTCCGGAAGAGTATATCCATATGATGCAGTGGGCAGATAATCCAAGACGAACAGTAGAAGCATAAGAGTCCATAGTGTCCATGTGAAGTCCATACTTTGGAGCAGTGAACGCAAAAAGCTAGCTGGCTAATTAACGTTAGCTCGTTGGTCCGGTGTGTGTGTGAGGTAGTGGCAGCGCCCGCACAACCACACCACGAAAGTACTGAACTATACGGCAGCAGTTGACCGTCAATCGATACCCAATGTACTTAAAACGAAACAAAACACTCTCACAAACTCACGTAACGTAACGAAGAAACAAACATTCAAAGCTACTCTCTGCACCGACCGGTCGACCGCACGAGCAGTGACCCGGAAGGTATGTTTTTATGTGGGGAGTGAGGGGGGGGAATAGGGGGAAACGTTTTCTGTCACTTACCTCGACGGAGATGTGATCTTTCTCTGTGTCACATCTCCATCTCCTCGACGCAGCCTAACAACTGGATAGGTGCAGCCTTTCCTGGAGACCAGCCTGGAGCTTCAAGCCATCGCGGAGCCTGCGATCCTTTGCTGAGGATCGCTGTGGAAGTACTCCAACCGCGGGGCCTGTGGACTTTAACACCGTGAAGCCGCGGTCTCCGCTAATAAAAGGCCGACTCGAGAGCTGCATGCCGTGGAATGTTTCCGTTCCATCCCGCTGCCAGAGTCTCCATCATCCCGACGAGAGGGCTTGAACATCGGGCAGTCGGCAGAGGTAGTGCTGAGGGTTCAAGGCCCCGGCCACCATGGGTGAACAAAGCAGGAAGATGACTGAACTTTATTGCCTTCCATTACAGTGAGGAATGTTTATTCCACTGTGGTGGTGTTTATGATAAATTATTGTGTATTGCGCTTTTTTAAACTTGTATGGCTGTACGGTAACTCAAATATGACTGTACCTTAATTGGTGCATGTGACAAGAAATGTGAACGAACAAATATTGGAGGGGTGCCAATTTAAGAATTGATTGAAGTGTGTAGGAAGGAACTGCAGATGCTGGTTTCCACCGAAGATAGAAACAAAATGCTGGAGTGACTCAACAGGACAGACTGCATCTCAATCCGAAAGGTCATCCATCGCTTCTATCCTGAGATACTGTCTGCCCCATTGATTTACGGTAGCATTTTGTGTCCATCTTAAGAATTGATTGGAGATGGTTTACTCTTTTAATGGAGCTATATAAATGCAATGTTGTTGCTGTTTGGTAGATAGTCTTACCATGAATTCCCCAGAGGCTGCTTGGAATAAACAGCTGTGCACTATACAAATTATGAGAAATGATCATTTTTGTAAAGGAGTCTATTGATTGACATGATGAATACTTAAGCCCCTGTCCCACTTTCACGACCTAATACACAACAAGGTCGTAGGTAGGTCGTAGGAGGTCGTAGGTAGGTCGTGGTTACTCATGGCACCAAGTAGGTCGGGTGTTTTTTCTAGCATGATGAAAAATGTCCACGAGTAAACAAGGTTGTGAATTAGGTCGTGAAAGTGGGGCAGGGGCTTGATGAGGAATGCACAGGACAAATTATGATTTGCCAATGGCCAATGACCCATTAAGATAGTGAACAAGATCTTGATTGAGAAGGAGCTCAATAAATACAGACTGCCATTGTCAAATCCTTCGCAGCCTTTCACAGACATTGTGGCCGAACTGAAGATTACAACGCGTAAGGCGATAAGACATAGGAAAAGAATTAGGCCATTCAGCCCATCGAGTTTTCTCTGCCTTTCGATCATGGCTGATCTATGTTTCCCTATCAACCCAGAACCTATCAATCTCCACTCTAAAAATACCCAGTGATTTTGCCGCCACTGTCATCTGTGGCTATGAATTTCACAGATTCACCTCCCTCTGGATAAATAAATTCCTCCTCTTGTGGCCAGGTGTGGCCAGCCCAGTATATTATTAAAAAATTGCATAGTACAGAATATTAATTATATAAAGCTTAAAAATACAGAAACTGATACGATTGGAGAGATTTTTAAAGAAGTAGAATCTCATGGTTGCTTTGTACATGCAAGCCCACCCCTTGCTCCTCTGTCGTCACACTACTGTGTAGCAGTTGTGCAGTTCCAATGACCTTGCAAGTCTTGCCACCACTGCTGATGGTGTGGGTCATGAGCAGTGACTAGGCTGCAGGCTTTGGGAAGATAGGCCCTTGGCCATAGACAGTTGAATTGGTCTTGCAAGTCTGTGCTGTCAGTGGGCCTTATGCTGTGTCTATATTAGGTGCAGTGGGTCAAGAAGGCAGGTCACCATCATATTTTCAGGCACAGTTACAGATGGCCAATAAATCCTGTCCTTGATAGTGAGACACAGATGAATAGAACAAAAATGTCACTGAGAGGTAAAATAAAGTTTAATAAATCAAAGATATATTCACTTCAAACAAAATTAGTTGAAGTCAATTGATTAAAACCACAATAATATCACAATTAAATCGAAAGGAGACAAATCACATAACTTTACTGACCCTTTTAAGATCATTGGCAATCTCGGGTAGCTCATCAATAAGTTTGGGAACAGAACACGTGCTTATATCTGACCTCCACTGTTTTCCGCACCATAGTGTTAGAGTGTGCGGACATGGCAGCATGTTGTGTGTGCAACATGTTGATGTGTGCACTGCAGTAACCATTGGTTTGGAGCTGGTCTAATGACTCACTGTCTGAATGATCCTACCAACACTGCTGTAGGGTGCAGACTGTAGTAATATTCATTGAAGTGCTGTGACAAAGATCCATTGATGGATGGATTGCACGCAAACTCTGAAAATGAGTATGTGATTATTTCAATCTTAGTTAAGAAATCGCAAGAAATAACAGAATTGAGAAGCATTTATAAAGAAACTATAACATCACGAGGGGGAAAAAAAAGATTTGTGGTTAAAATAAAAGAAGCTGCAAAAGTTTTATAACCATGCTAGGAGCAAGGATATTGTCATTAAAGGGGCATAGTCAATGAAAGAGTGAGTCTGCTGGAGATGAAAGTTGATCTTACACTTAAGATAAATGGACTGATAGTTACCTAACACGAGATCAAATTACTTTAGCCATCCTCCCAAGTTCCAATTCAGTAGAAGACCAGGAATCATACTTCACCATCAAATGTACATGAGGAAGTGGCAATTAATGTCACACAAATCATTGTACTTATTGAAAATTAGAAGAATAAAAGTACAAATAGGCATGGAGGGAAAAAAGCAAGAAAATAGAATAAAGAATAAGTGGCTTTCTGATATGACATAAGCACTGGGATATATACAGTTGTTCAAATACCTTCTCAATCATTTGAAATATATATCTATAATTTATATTATCTGTTTGATTTAATTTATTTTCACACTTCACTGTTCCAGATATTCCACTATAAATCAAAAAAAGACATGATGCACAGGGGACCATGATATTTGCCTTTGATTACATAGGATCATGTATCATTTTAGACTAGTTTAATGCTATGATGCTCCATGATATCATTTTTCCTAACATCCATTTGAATGCTTGTGTGGAATTTTAACTCGCAAGTTGTGAACAGAAGACCCAACAAGAGCCAAAGATATTATTTTATGCACAATTGATTTCAACAGAATCTTTAGGAACTTAAGAAACCGTGCAGAATATTATTTGAGCTTTGCATAAGAACATAGTTGACTGTACACAAAAATGCTGGAGAAACTCAGCGGGTGCAGCAGCATCTATGGAGCGAAAGGAGAAAGGCAACGTTTCGGCTGCACCCGCTGAGTTTCTCCAGCATTTTTGTGTACCTTCGATTTTCCAGCATCTGCAGTTCCTTCTTTAACAACATAGTTGACTGATTCCCTACGCGCAAGAATCATTAGTAATTCAGGAGGTTGGGATATATATTTTAATTTTCAAGACAACTGCTCCTAAGTTACTTAAATGTTACAGAAATCATCAGAAATTCAGAGGTTGGAGTATGTTTTACTTTTCTCATTTCTTTTTAAAAAGACAACTACTCCAAAGTTGATGATGATACCTTTTTGTAAATTATGGTTAGTTTTACAATGCTGTGCAGTTTTTAAAACTGCTCTGTTTTATTCTCATGTTGACTACAATAATAATAATTTTACTCAGCTGTGAATTAAACCAAGCTACCAAAAGTCAGAGGAATGTGTACAAATCCAAAATACTCATTTATTTTGAATTTAAAATTTACATGTAGATTTGCAAAGAATCTGTAGCTCAGAAACACATTTTTGTACCCATTTTGCCTGTGTCGATATTTATACTCCATGAAGGTGTACCATTTCCCATCAGTTACCTTTTCTCACCCTGGCTCCAGGCACTTTGATTCCCTTCACTTCTGTGCACGTTATGTTGGTCTGAAATGCAATAATCCTTCCATTTCTCCCCGTCCATATTACTCCCATGTATGATGAACTTCTGTGTGAATTCTATAAATTTCAAAAATATCAATGGAAAAATAATTCCTAGACAGTCCTGCAGGATATTTTGCAGGCTCACATTCTCACAGGGTGCATGCAGAAGAGCAAAGTCAAACAATTGACCTCGAGTTCAGGACTTGCACTGAAATTCCTGAGTTACCCAAAGGCATTCGGGACGAACATTTGTAGTTATGTAGGTAATTTGGATATTTCCCAAGGGATCTGAGCTAATAGTAATACAGATGGGTGCCAGCTAGTCAGCGAGGATGTGGTGGGCAAAATAACATGCTGTATGAATCCATGATTCTATGCTGTACACTTACATGACTTACATGTTTACACAACTATATTACAGTCATATAGCCTAAATGAGGAAACACTGGTTTCATCAAACTGGGGTGGAGGTCTGAAAGTTCCAAATGGTGGTTAAAATCACAAATTCTATCCCCCTTGAATGATATTTGATTGAGTACACCATGTGCCGAAGCATAAATGATTATACCCCAAAGACTGCCAAGTTTAAGTCAGAGAACTCTTTTATTACAGACACAGACACAATGTACCAAATGTAGACATCTGCATGTCTTTGAGAAGAATGCACAGTATGGTCAAATAATAATTCAATGGGAACTTAACATTATCTATCTGCTTGCACTTTATTGCTCAGTGTTTTTTTTCCACTCTTCCTGATACCATGACTTTTCTTGACACTGTTTTCAAACCTATGCATACATTGTTGATTCATTGTGACAGAGACAAATACAACATTCAAGGATTTGCTGTGAGCAGTACATGGTGTACAGTTCCATCATTATTTCTTTTAACACATTTAGATTCATGTCAACATCCTATTACCACTGCCTTTTGATGTCCTGCATTAGGCAAAAAGGTTTCTTATTGAATTCTGTAAATTTCTCGAGTCCTTTATTAATTGGTTATTTGAAAGCAATTGGTGAACATGTGGGTTTCTGGCTTATAAGGGGCAGATTCCACTTGCTTTATTACATTTTAACTGCCCTCAGCTCATAATCTATTAATTCTCTGCATAATTATTCATAATTAAAATTGTCAATATGTTGAAGAAATATACCGATATACCTCACCAAGGCATTGCAGTTTACCTGAGTATTGAACAGTCTGAAGTCCCAGATCATAGATTGTCATTTTTTTCCAGTCTTAGCCTAAAGGACTACACTGATTCCAGGGTCTGTACAAAGTGCATTGTTGGATGACACCAGAAAGAGAACAAATATAGCTGTTAATGACTGTCTCTGGATTTGTATCCCATTTTCCCCCCTAAAGCCTTTACCTCGAAGAAGTAGGATCCAACCTTTGTTAATTCTGTTTTCTCAGTAGTCACGAGTTTGTGTTTGAGAGCGGGTGAACATAGAGGAAGATAACTGAACTTTTATTGCTTTCCCTCACAGTGGGAAACGTTGATTCCGCTGTGTGGGAATGTTCATGTTAAATTCTATCGTGTTTTGTGTTCTTTTTATTTGTATGGCTGTATGGCAACCCAAATCTCACTGTACCAATTGGTACAGTGACAATAAATGTAAACTTGAACTTGAACTTGATTATAACAGTGACCATTTCACAAGGGATATCAGGAAGAGATGGAAATTGTTCAATATTGTGCATATTCAATTGGTAATCAGTGCCCCAAATTATAGATAATACACGTTCATGGACAGAAAATCAAGATTAACTGTTTAAATCAAGATCTCCTTGCAGTAAATGTTGTAACATTAAAGTGCAAAGGAAAATACGTGTTTATGATTTAGGTTGAACACGTCGATTTGTTCCAACTGGAACTTACAACGTGATTGGTTTAGAAAAATATTGGTCAAAACTTTATCCCTGAATCACTAATTGATATAGAAATTAATACTAAAAGTAGTATTAGTGTAATATTCTAATATTATGATCCTAATTTGACCATTAGAGTTGTATGATTAAGTTTGTAGATTCTTCCCTATCTCCTAAATTGGGTGGCAGCGCAGCAGTAGAGTTGCTGCCTTACAGCGCCAGAGACCCAGACTCGATCCTGACTATGGGTGCTGTCTGTACAGAGTTTGTACGTTCTCCCCATGACCACATGGGTTTTTCCTGGGTACTCTGGTTTCCTCCACACTCCAAAGACGTACAGGTTTGTAGGCATCGGTAAATATTGTAAATCGTCCCTAGTATATAGGATAGTGCTAGTGTAAGGATTGATCGCTGGTTGGTGTGGACCTGTTTCTGTGCTCTAAACTAAACGGAACTAAATGCAGTTGCATAGAAGTCAATGGCACGGGGTTTGAAAGTAAAATGCCGCTTGATGTCCCCTGTACTTCATTGGGTCACTTGAGCAGAAGACCCATCAAGAGGCTTGGTGTGCAGTTTTCTTCTCAAACTGGAAAATGGCTCTTGAAGCACTGAAGTGGGAGATTAAGACTGAATGCTTTTCTGAACACTGTGCAATATTTGAAACAAACATTGAAAATTGATTATATTTGTATGTTGCATTTTATGTACTCAAGAACATTTTGAAATGTTGCATCTTGAGCTGTGAATCTATCGTTATGTGCTTGTAGTATAATGTTGCCATCTTTCCAACTGCGTTTATCACAAATATTTCTCATGTTGTGCATGAGTAACTTTCTGCATTTATATTGCAAATCCTTTAAAGATGGTAGAGTTCCCAAAATGAAATGATTGTTCATAATTTAAACAGTGGTGGATTAAAAGTTGTTGTTTCCGTCCACTGCAGGCGTTAGCAGCAATTTGTATCATGGAGTCAATTTGAAATGAGCTTACTACAGTTAAAGAGAATACCTTGAGCTATTTTCTACCTCACTCACCACACATGCATAGCAACAGAGTAGCATAAAATGGCATTTTAGATTACTAGGTTTTCTTGTATCCCACTGCTAATTATTAGCTCTCCAACGTTTGTCTCCTAAATATTTAAACATGGGATGGTGTATTTAAAGAGACTTGGTCCAATAATTTAAAAAAACATTTAAAAGTACTTTTGTGTTTTCATGGAACCAAAGATTTTACAATAAAGTGTGAAACTTAGCTGCATTGACACCAATCAATTGTCCTTGAATCTTGCTATTTTGATTCTTCATTTGACATCGGTATTAATGGCAACTTAGTTCCAATTCCTAGAACTAAGGTATTAACACAAAAGAATTATATTGAAAAAATTATGTTGGATCATATCAAGTGTACATAATTTATTAGGTTTCTGTGCCTGATAAGTATTGTTTTTAGTGTTGGCACAAGAAGAATTATTCCTCCTTGTACCTGCCCCTACTATTTGCCGCTAAGATAAAAAAAACCATAAAATGCTAGAAATACAGTGTGCGCAGCATGCCAGGCAGCATTTGGGGGTAGATGGGCAAGTTAATATTTCAGGTCAAGGATCTTTTGTCAGAACTGGAAAGGAGGCAAAACAATGCTGCAGGGAGAGTGGTGGAGGAGGGATGTCTCTGGTAGGGTAAAGCTGAGGTGGCCAATGGTCAACGAATGGCAGTTAGAGAGTGAGCGGATAGACAAAAGAATGTAGGAGCTGAAAAATGCACAAGAGGAGGAGGGCATGTCTAACTGGTTAGACCACTCTTGCAGAGAAAAACACAAAAGGTGGAAATATACAAATAAGCTAAGCTAATTTCACAGATGGACAACTGGTACAGACAGAGAGGATACAGCACCATTTCACAGGACTGGAATATTTGAATTATAAAGACAGATTTGATAGGCTTGGACTGTTTCTGCTGCAGTGAATGAGGCCGAGGGTTAACATGGAAGTTGATCAATTCATGAAGAGCATAGATAAGGTAGATGGTCATAGTCTTTCCCTTGGGTAAGGGAGCCTAAAACTAGAGGGCAAATGTTTAAGATGAGAGTGAAACGATTGGAAAGGCAAGTTTTTGCACACAGAGGGTGATGGATAAATGGGATGAACTGCAAGAGGAAGTAGTGGGGACTGGTATAATTACCACTTTGAAATTACATTTGGACAGATTCATGGATATGAAAGATCTGGAGGAATATGGGATAAATGCAGACAATTGGGACTAGCTCTGGAAGGCCTGTTTATATGATGCTTTAATATGACATTGGCTTTGTGCTAAATATACATTAAGCCCAGTACTTATATCAACTAATGAACAAATTTTTACAATGTTCAGGAAACTGTTAGTCACTTTCAGCTATATACATGTAAAATTCTAGTTCAATATTTTATCATGTAAAAGAGACTAGCAGAAGGATTAGTTGATCATTTATTAATTGATCACCTTTCTTAGACAGCATTCCTAGTCAAGAGAGTTTATTGTCATGTGTCCCAGATAGGACAATGAAATTCTTGCTTGCTGCAGCACGACAGAATATTGTAAGCATAAATACAGAACAGTTCAGTGTGTCTATATAGCATAGACCATATATATACACATAAATAAACAAATAAAGTGCAATAGGCTGTTATAGTTCAGAGTTTGTTTGATGGCGAGTTTAATAGCCTGATGGCTGTGGGGAAGAAGCTGTTCATGAACCTGGATGTACCAGATTTCAGGCTCCTGTACCTTCTACCTGATGGCAGTGGAGAGATGAGTGTGTGGCCAGGATGGTGTGGGTCCTTGATGATGTTGGCAGCCTTTTTGAGGCAGCGACTGCGATAGATCCCTTCTATGGTGGGGAGGTCGGAGCCGATGATGGACTGGGCAGTGGTCACAACTTTCTGCATTATTTTCCGCTCCTGGATGCTCAAGTTGCCGAATCAATCCACGATGCAACCAGTCAGCATACTCTCTACTGTGCGCCTGTAGAAGTTAGAGAGAGTCCTCTTTGATATACCGACTCTCCGTAATCTTCTCAGGAAGTCGAGGCGCTGATGTGCTTGCTTTATGATTGCATCAGTGTGCTGGAACAAGGAAAGATCTTCGGAAATATGCACGCCCAGGAATTTGAAGTTCTTGACCCTTTCCACCATATAAATGGGATTGTGGGTCCCTATCCTACCCCTTCCAAAGTCCACAATCAGTTCCTTGGTTTTGCAGGTGTTGAGAGCCAAGTTATTGTGCTGGCACCATTTGGTCAATCGGTCGATCTCACTTCTATACTCTGACTCGTCACAATATGAAACAGAGAGACTAAATAAACTCCTTAATGTATTCCAAAGTCCCTTAAATAATTGCTAATCAGTTGCTAATCGGAAGCCAAGCATGGATCATGGCAAAGCAAAAAAAAAAAAATTTGATTCGGCGAGCTATGCAGTCTAGAATGATATCACATAGTATTTAATTGATGCAACTTCATAAAACCTTCCATTAAAATATATAACAGTATTATCAAGTAGCCTTTACCTGGTAATGTGACCAAATACGAATCAAAGTACATTGATAATAATAGCATCTTCAAGGGAGATAGTGGAAAGGATGTTGTAACTTGAGATTCAGGCATAATTCAGGCAATGCTGGAGAAATGAAGCCAGGATTAGGAGGAATGTAGTAATCAATAAAATAATTATGGAATGGATGTGAAAAGGAAAATAGCTGAGAACCCTGATTGTAAGAATGAACACATTAATTTTACAACATTGTATGTAGTGGAAATATTCAAATGAAATAAAGTTTATTTTTACATTGTAAAGTTGCACATAAAGCAGCATTTCCAATGAGATGAAGCCAGAACAGAATGTAAGAAATACATTTATCTCAGCTACAGTATGTAACAAGGGTTAAAATGACATTACTACAACTTTTAGCATATATCCAAACTTAACAATGAATATCATTAGCTTGTCCTCATTCTTCAGGGAACAGGGGTTCCCCTCTTCCACCATAGATGAGGCTCGCACCAGGGTCTCTTCCATACCCCGCAACACTGCTCTCTCTCCCCATCCCCCCGCTCGCAACAAGGGCAGAGTCCCCCTAGTCCTCACCTTTCACCCCACCAGCCGTCACATACAACAAGTAATCCTCCGTCAGTTTCGCCACCTCCAACGTGACCCCACCACTCGCCACATCTTCCCATCTCCCCCCATGTCTGCCTTCCGCAAAGACCGCTCCCTCCATAACTCCCTTGTCAATTCTTCCCTTCCCTCCCGTACCACCCCCTCCCCGGGCACTTTCCCTTGCAACCGCAAGAGATGCAACACTTGTCCCTTCACCTCCCCCCTCGACTCCATTCAAGGACCCAAGCAGTCGTTCCAGGTGCGACAGAGGTTCACCTGCATCTCCTCCAACCTCATCTATTGCATCCACTGCTCTAGATGTCAGCTGATCTACATCGGTGAGACCAAGCGGAGGCTTGACGATCGTTTCGCCGAACACCTCCGCTCGGTCCGCAATAACCAACCTGACCTCCCGGTGGCTCAGCACTTCAACTCCCCCTCCCATTCCGTATCCGACCTCTCTGACCTGGTTCTCCTCCATGGCCAGAGCGAGCAACACTGGAAATTGGAGGAACAGCACCTCATATTCTGCTTGGGGAGTCTGCATCCTGGGGGCATGGACATTGAATTCTCCCAATTTTGCTAGCCCTTGCTGTCTCCTCCCCTTCCTCAGCCCTCGGGCTGTCTCCTCCCATCCCTCAGCCCTCGGGCTCCTCCTCCGCCTTTTTCCTTTCTTCTCCCCACCCCCCATCAGTCTGAAGAAGAGTTTCGGCCCGAAACGTTGCCTATTTCCTTCGCTCCATAGATGCTGCTGCACCCGCTGAGTTTCTCCAGCATTTTTGTGTACCTTCGATTTTCCAGCATTTGCAGTTCCTTTTTAAACACAATATCATTAGCTTGCTTACTTTAAATGTTAATGACTTGGATTAAATTAATGCACATAGGAATTGCATCAAAATTTGTTTGACTAGTATGTTAAAAATAGGACACAATGCAATTCAAAGCCATTGAAGCATTTATGTTCAGTGATTTTGAAAAACCTAATGCACATGTCACTGGCCTGGGGGACAAGTGAATCAACTACATTGTTTCCTTCTTGTCAAAATGCAGAATGTTGACTAGGTTTATCTCAGGTACTGATCTTAATAATGTTTAAATTGTTCTAAGTATAGAACCTAGAAATTGGTTTTCACGCTAACCAAACAAATGGAATCACTTATCATCAGCAACAAAAAGCAAATCTCACATCTCTGAAATGAGATCTGAATACGATCAAATGATGACATAAACACTGAACAAGGTAAAGGGGGAAAAAAAGCTTGTAATTGGGTGTGGAGCTGGGAAATTGAATGGAAGGTTGTCTGTCTAATTACCCTCCACCGATGCTGCCTGACCTGTTGAATTCCTCCGCACTTAGTTTATGCTATAGATACTGTAAGTATGGGACAATAAAACTGGAATACACACTAAAGAAAGTGAAGGGACATAGAATCGAGCAATAAAGGGAACGTTGAGTTGAGTTTAGTTTATTGTCACGTGTACCGAGGTACAGTGAAAAGCTTTTGTTGCGTGCTAACCAGTCAGCAGAAAGACAATACATGATTATAATCAACCCATCTACAGAGTACAGATACATGATCAAGGGAATAACATGAATAATGTTTAGTGCAAGATAAAGTCAGTGATGTCCGAACTAAGATAGTCCGAGTGTACGTAACGTAAGAGTGAATGTAATGGGAATAGGAAGAGTTCATATCGTCTCTCAAACTTGCTCCACCATTAAACAAGATTATGGGTTATCTGATCTTGGCCTCAGCTCCAATTTCCTGTCTATTCCTCATAACCATTGACTTCCAGAGAAAGCAAAATCCATCACACCATCAATTGAGTATTCTCAATTGCTTAGCCACCTAAGTCCTCTGGAGTACAGAAATCCAAGGAAATAAAAATCTCTGACCAAAGATATTTCTCTCCTTATCTCTGAGTTAAATGAGTGGCCCTTGACTCTAAAGACCAAAGTTCTAGACTCTCCCATGAAGGTAAACATCTCTCAGCATCTACCTCATTAAGCCCTCTCAGAAAATCATGTTTCAAAAGTATCATCTCCCATTCTTCTATACTCGAATGAGCATAGGCCCAACCTGCTTAATCTTTTGACATGAGGAAGCAGGAAGAAGTAGTCTTTGGAGTTCTCAACATTGACTCCAGATTAAAGAGAGTTTAATTGGGTCAGGTACGTGGATAGGAACGGTTTAGAGGGACATGAGCCAAAAGCTGACTGGTGGGACTAGTGTAGATGAGGCATTTTAATTGGCATGGGAAAATTTGGCTGAAGGGCCTGTTCCTTCTTCTTGCGTATGACGTGCACAGCCTAAAGTTGTAGGACAACTTGTTCTATTTGATCTTATTTGATTGTGCACGGCAGGTTGATTGCTTTCGTCGAAACAGGGCGGACCACGTGAAGGTTGGAATCTCCCACCCCGGGCCTGTTCCCATGCTGTATGACTCTATGGCACCAGATCAAACATGGGTAAGTAAACCTTGTCCTGATAACCACCCGACTTCCTCTCTCACCTGAAGAATTTGTGCTCTTCCAAGTTGAACAACACTTTAGAGATGCACTGAAAGTAGTAAGGTACAGAATTGACTCAGGTTGGGGGACTTCAGTGTCTATCAGCAAGAGTAGTTTGATAGAGCTTCCACTGGCCATGCTGGCCAAACATCGAAGTAGATAGCTACCAGATTGGTTTTGCGACAGATGGAAGGTGAACCAACTCAAAGGATAAACCTACGTTGTCTCGTCATCAACAATCTAACCATTGTGGATCCATCTATCCATGGAATTACGGGCAGATCTGACCACTGCAGCTATCGTGGAAGTAAAGTTTCTCCTTATACCAAGGACACCCTCCAACATGTTGTGGAGCCCAGCGACTCTGCTAAATGAGGTATGTTCATAACTGATCTGGCAGCTCAAAACTGGGTATTCATAATCCTCATCATCTCAGCAGTCAGATATCAGCCAATTTCATTCACTCTATGTGATATTAAGAATGGCTAAGAATACTGACTAAACCAAAGGCTATGGGGCCAAACAACATCCCAGCTGTAATACTACAGAACCATGATCCAGATCTAGCTGTGCCTCTCACCAAGCCCTTCCAACGCAGAATGTATTTCATACAGTTTTTTGTGGACAAGATGTAAATGGGCAATTTTCTACATGGAATTCAATGAATTTTCTTCCATGAAGAAAATTGCCCATTTAGAACTTTTCCACAAAAAACTGTACACAATCCAATCCAGTCAATGATTGCCAAATTACTCTAAACTTAAGCATTTGCAAAGTAATGTATAATATTGCTAACAATTCTATAAAGTTGCCTTTAATCACTAATTAATTGAGAAAGGACACAAAGTGCTGGGGTAACTCAACTGGTCAGGCAGCACCTCTGGAGAATATGGATAGATTGATATGTGTAAGAAGGAACTGCAGATGCTGGTTTACACAAAGATAGACACAAAATGTTGGAGTAACTCAGCAGGTCAAGCAGCATCTCTGGAAAAAATGAATAGATGACATTTCAGATCGAGACCCTTTATCAGACCTGGATAGATATAGATAGATCTATTTAAGATGTTTTGCAAGGAAAAGCCTGGGAATTATAGACCAGTGAGCCTACTGTCTCTGGTCTCTGGAGAGTATTCTGAGGGGTAAGGACTATGTGCATTTGGATAGACAGAGGCTGATTAGGGATAGTCAGCACAGTTTTGTATGTGGGAGAATGTATTGCGAGTGATTGCCCTCAACATCAAATCAGCATTTCACTGAATGTGGCTTCAACTAGGCCTGGTTATTCTAAAGTTCATGTGCATCAAGGACAAATACTCCAATGGTTAGAATTAAGTCTTGAACGAAGGAAAATTGTGTTTGTTAAGGTCAGTCATTCCAGGTCAGTCACTCCAAGGTCAGTCATCACACCATCATCATCTGAATATTCTCTAAATTCTCAATTAGTGGAACATTGCCACAGAGGGCTGTGGAGGCCAAGGCAGTGGATATTTTTAAGGCAGAGATAGACCAATTCTTGATTAGAACGCATGTCATGGATTATGAGGAGAAGGCAGGAAAATGGGATTAGGAGGCAGAGATCAGCCATGATTGAACGGCGGAGTAGACTCGATGGGCCGAATGGCCTAATTCTACTCCTATAACTTGTGAACTTGTGAACTTGTAAACTACTTCCAATAATAATAAAGAGGCAAAACAAGGAACAGCAGATTCTGGAATCTTGAGTAAAATACAAAGTAACTCAGCAGGTCACGCAGCATCTCTGGCGGACATCATTAGGTGACGTTTTGAGCCATGATCCTTCTTGAGACTGGTTGTAGTCGAGGGTGAGAAAGCTGGAAAAGAGGTAGGGACCGGACAAAGTCTGGCAAGTGATAGGTGGATGCTAGTGAGGAGGGTTAGATTGGCAGATGGATGGATAAAGGCTAGAGTTTAAAAGGAGACAAAGGGGGCAGGATAATGGAAGAAATGGGTAGGCATGGGGGGGTGGAGGGGCACAGGTAAATGAGGGGGGAAGGGGGAGGGTGTTATCTGAAATTGGAGAATTCAATGTTCATCCCATTGGGTTGTAAGCTTGGAAGCTACCCATGCAGAATATGAGGTGCTGTTCGTCCAGTTTGTGTGAAGCCTCTGGCAATGGAGGAGGCCCAGTACTCTGAAGATGGCTGCACTTATGTGGTTTGCATTTGTGGGGTAAACCTGCCTACATTTAATACTTCAACCCTCTTAAAATAATATAAAGCCACATTTCCTGCATATTAGATCTAATCAGAATAACATATTTCTTTTAATTTTAATAGTTTAATGTTCATTTTAAAATAGCGCTGGAAAAGATGTATGCAGGTGCTCAAATATATATGGTACATTTAAGCATTATAAGTAATGTATTTCTCTAATTAATCAATGCAACTTTATAGATCGTAAAGACAAATATTGACAAAAAATCCCTGATGATCATATAGAAACAGCTTTCAAAATTCAATGTGAGATAAATGACGATGTAAATATTAAGTCTCTCTGGTGCAATAGTGCTTTGTGTAATGAAAACCACAGACAATGCATTTAACAATCCTTCTGTTCTTCCACAAGCTTTGCTACAGAGATACGTTAGTGTGAGATTCAGAAAAATAATAAGAACAGGATATAAAATTCCACAGATGGGAGAAATATGAAAGCAAGGTTGTTAACTGAACACAGTCAAATGTCCCATAAGTGAACAAACAAAAGGTTTTTGCTGAGATGGTTCCTAAATTTGTTTTGCATAGTAAATGCTGTAAAATAATTTTTGTTTATGTGCCTTTAGTGCCGGGATTCCAATGCTCGTAGTTTAGTTTTGTTTAGTATAGCAATACAGCATGAAAACAGGTCCTTCGACCCATTGAGTTCAAACTGACCATCCGTCACTAGTTCTGAGATCCCATCATCGCATTGTGATGATGTGTTCTCTCTCAGGGCCGCTCCAATCACCGACAGACGAGATTGCAGAAATTGGAAGTTCTTCAGTATTTTGTTCCATTGATGTGCTACAAGGCTGGGAACTGTATTCTACACTCTGTATATTCCCCTTTGCTCTATCTATTGTACTTGATTGTATTTGTGTATAATATAACTGATCTGTTTGGATAGCATTGAAAACAATGTTTTTCACTGTGCCTTCGTACACATGACAATAATAAAGCTAAACCTAAACTGTGACTCATTTTAACGCACATTGATGGGGTTTCAGTCAGACTGAAGAGCATAGGCGGAGTGGTGGTATTTTACTACTGAAAAGTGCCATGTTTTTTGAAAAAAACGCTTTAATTTAAAATGACAGGCAGTACAATAAAACTGACTAGAAT
>CM075985.1:41141685-41194565 GCA_038087875.1 Malacoraja senta | reverse complement strand
ATAAATGTGTAACTACCACCATTAGGTGGATAATCGGTTACAGAGTCGTCATTTTTAGACACTGTAACCTCACTTTTTTGATTTTTTAAAAATGTCACAATAATTTACACTTTTTTGTTTCTTTGTTTAAGGACAATTTTAAGAGGGATGTAACAACTGAATTTAATAATGCAAATGCTCCCCCAACAGCCAGATACCTGAGGTATTGGTTGCACCACATGTTTAAAAGGTATTAAATAATTTAAAATGCAAGACGATAAACAAAAGAAATTTGGAGGAATCACATTCTGCAGTTGGAATATCAAGGGTGCTAATGAATCAATTAAAAGGGGTAAGATTTTTGCACAATTGAAGTCGCTCAATTCGGACATAATATTTCTACAAGAAACTCACTTGAAACTGCAAGCTCAAGCTAGATTGAAGGCAAACTGGATAGGCCAAACATACCAATCTTCATACATTTCCAAATCTAGAAGCACAGCAATTATTATTTGAAAAGGTATACCATTTAAATCAAAGAATATCATAATAGATAAGGAAGGGAGATACCTTATTGTTACCGGAGAGATTCATGCTACTCCAATTACCTTGGTAAATATTTATGCGCCTAATTTTAATAATCCCCAATTCTTTAATAAAATCCTGAATAGAATTACAGTTCAATTATCAAAATGTGATAATTGGGGGAGACTTTAACTGTGTTTTAGATCCATACTTGGATAAATCTTCACAACAGAACAGGGGCAACACAAAATCTAAAACCAGGGAAATCTTAAATACATACATAAAAAATACAATTATAACAGATGTCTGGAGGATCGCTAACCCTGTTGGAAGGGAATACTCGTTTTATTCAATGGTACACAAAACTTATTCACGTATCGACTATTTTCTAGTGGATACAAAACTAATTCCTTATACATTGAACCCAAAATACCACAATAGTATAATTTCTGATCATTCCCCGTTAACTTTAAAAAAAAATTAGGAATGCCTACTACCGTTTTGGAGGTTTAATCCTCAAATCCTAAATAATCCACGAGGGGAAGTATATCTAAAACAACAGATGGAACTTTTTAAAAAGATTAATGATACACCAGAGATCTCACCAACTTTACTATGGGAATCATTCAAAGCATTTATTAGAGGATCTATAATCTCATACCAAGCTTTTCTAAATAAAAAGAATAAGAATGAACAAAGGCAGTTAGAAGAATGAATTAGAGATTTGGAATTAGATAATGCTAAAGAGCCAACTATAGATAAACATAATAAAATAACCATATTGAAATTTAAATTAAACAAAATATTATCAGCAAATGTCATTAGATTATTTCAAATTACAAAACAGGAACATTTTGAATTTGGGGATAAACCACACAAACTTTTTTAGCCTGACAACTGAAAAAAGGGAAAAAGATCACACGATTTTAAAGATTAAATCAGACAAAGGGGAATTGTTAACACTACCTAAGGATATTAATAAAAGATTCGCTCAATTTTATCAAAATGTATACACATCTAAAGCGTTAGCAGATAGTACCAAAGTTATAGAGTTCCTGGATAATTGTAATCACCCAAAACTTGAACAAGAGGAATTAGGTGCACAAATCTCAACTAAGGAAATAGAAGAAACAATAAATACATTAAAGAATGGAAAAACACCAGGACCAGATGGTTTTAGTAATGCATTTTATAAAAGATTCTACGAGATAATTACATCATGGCTACATAAAATGTATACATATGCTTTTAAAGAACATACACTTCCAGAAACACTAGCGGAATCAACGATTACACTTATACCTAAAAAAGGTAAAGATTTAGAAGACCCGGGTTCTTATAGAGCTATTGCGCTGTTAAATACAGATCAAAAAATATTAGCGAAAACATTAGCTAGAAGATTAAGTAATTATGTTAGTAAATTAATAAATCCGGATCAAACGGGGTTTATACCCAAGAGATACTCATGCAATAATCTGAGACGTCTGTTTAATATAATGCATTCATATAAAACCGAAGAACAAGACTTATCAATTATTTCACTGGACGCAGAAAAAGTGGAATGGGATTACCTTGTCAAAGTATTGCAAAAATTTCAAATGGGAGAGAATTTTATCGCTTGGGTAAAATTATTATATGCTAGGCCTACTGCCAGAATATTAACTAATAATATTTTGTCCCCGAAATTTCAATTATCAAGGGGAAATAGACAGGGATGTTCACTATCACCTCTGATATTTGCTCTTGTAATAGAACCGTTAGCGGAAAGTATTAGAATTAATCCGAACATCTATGGTTATAATACAAAATACACAAATAATAAAATATCATTATACGCAGATGATGTACTACTATATATCACAAAATCACAAATCAGTATACCAAATATATTAAATTTAATAGAGGAATTTGGAACCTTTTCAGGATATAGAATAAATTGGAATAAAAGCGAAATTATGACGATAAAACCGCAAGACCCAACACACCTGTTAAAATTCCCTTTTAAAATCGCTTCAGAAAAATGTAAGAATTTGTGAATTGAAATTACTAGAAAATATAAATCTTTATTTGATGTAAACTATATGCCCTTACTCAATAAACTAAACAAACTGATTAAATTCTGGAAAACTCTCCCGATGTCTCTTATAGGCCGAATAAATGCTATAAAAATGATCTTTTTACCACAAATTTTATATCTATTCCAGTCAATACCGATATACTTACCAAAAAAATGTTTTAAAAAACTGGATGCTGATATTACAAATTTATATGGGACTATAAATCACACAGAATCCAAAGAAGACATCTGTGCAAACCTAAAGAATCTGGCGGTTTATCACTCCCTAATTTTTTATATTATTACTAGGCCACAAATGTCAAAATATGATTCACCTGTTGGACAATTCGGCCCAGCAGGTGGATTGGATAGTAATGGAGAGAGAGGATTGTTCCCCTTTTAATATAGGAGCGATCCTTCTCTCACCAACAAAAATGAAGAATACAATCTATCTATTGATCTATCTGTCTATCTATCTATCTATATCTATCTATAATATATTAAAACTCTGTGGCTGCCATCCGTCCATCCAGCTGCCTGACTTGTGCCACCCAGCCCTTTGATACCGCCCTACGCCCACACCGCACGCGGAAACGCCGATATTTTTTTCAATTTCTAAAGAGATTCATTTTTCTTTACGAATAGCCACTCCTGATTAAATTTCGTCGTGTTTATGTACACTTTTAAAAATAAAATACTTCTCCCCCACCCCCCCCCAACATTTCAAAATGTTTAAAACAACATCTCTCAGCCATAGAATGTTAGTGAAGGTTCCGTTGTGTGATGTCACAATGCCCGATGCTCACACATGTCCAATCGGAATGGATCCATTTACATATGCCTTTGCAGCAGCCCCAGCCTCAGCCCCTCCCCCCACCCCCGCAGCCTGTGTCGAAGCGCGTCGTCACGTGTGTGGGAATAGAGAAAGAGGATTGGGGTGATAGGGAATGGGGAACAGATGGACTGTCCCTACCACTCCCACTTCCACTCTCCCTCCCCACTCTTCCCCCTCGCTCCTCTCCCCCTCCCTCCCCTCCCACCCCTCCCACCCCCTCTCTTCCACCTCCACCACCCCTCTTCACCCCCATCTCCCCCCCACCCCTTCCCCTCTCTCTTGCACCACTCCACGCTACCCCTCTGCCCCTCACTCCCCACTCTTCCCCTCTCCCTCCCCCACCTCTCTCCCTTCCCCCTCCCTCTCTCCCTCTCTTCCCCCTATTCCTCTCCCCTTCCCCTCATCCCCTCTCTCCACCTCTAACATCCCCTCCCCCCCTCTCCCCCCTTCCTGCCCTCCCCGCTCTCCTCCCACTCCCCACTCTGCTCCCCCTCCCTCTCCCCCACCCTGCTCTCTTCTCCCTCTTCTCCCTCACCAATCTCTCCCCTTTCCTCCTCCCCCTCTCTCCTCCCTCCCCCTCTCCTCTTCTCTCCCCACCCCGTCTCCCTCTCCCCTCTTCTCTCCCCACCCCGTCTTCCTCTCCCCCCGCCTGTGTTTGGGGGTTGGTTAGTGTGAGTGTGATGCCGCAGCCCCCCCCTCCCGCAAACGAGCGGTGGGAAAACAGCCCGCCAACAGTCTCTCTGTCTTTAAGACAGAATTGCAGATGCTGGAAAATCGAAGCTGTATAACCTCAGCGGGTGCAGCAGCATCTATGGATCGAAGGAAATAGGCAACGTTTCGGGAGAAAACCCATCTGAGGATGGGCTTCGGCCCAAAGCGTTGCCTATTTCCTTCGCTCCATAGATGCTGCTGCACCCGCTGTGTTTCTCCAGCTTTTTTTGTGTACCAGTCTCTCTGTCTCTCCCTCTCTCTCTCTCTCTCTCTCTCTCTCTCTCTCTGCCCTTCTCTCTTCACAGCCCACGGCTCGACATGCACGCCCACTCCAACCCCCCCCTTCACCTCTCTCCCCCATCCTCTCCTTCCTCTCTCCACCCCTCTCCTCTCTCCCCCTCCTCTCTCACCACCTTCCGTGCTCCGTGCTTTGGAGGAAAGGGGGTGGTTAGTGTGACGCCACAGCCCCCACCCCCCCCCCGCAAATGCACGTTCGGTGTCCAGACCCAACGGGTCTGCACTTGGTCTAGTATACAGTAAAAATCCAATTATTCATAGTACAATTAGAATTTGGAAACAAATAAAATTAACTTTAAATTTAAGAAATATATCGCTTCTCTCACCTATAATGAATAACCCTACGTTTATACTTCTATGATAGATACATCTTTTACAAACTGGGATAGATTAGGAATTAAAACATTTGGAGATATGTATGATAATGAAAGTTTTTTTAACATTTCACCAACTACAACTTAAATACAACTTGAGTAGTAATCAATATTTTAAATATTTTCAAATATGTGACTATTTGAAAAAATATACACGAGAATATCAAAATATGTCTCCAGACCTATTAGACGAGATAATGAATATAAAAGCGGAATCAACTAATTTAATATCATACCTGTATAATACCATTTTAAACATAGAAATTCCATCATCTGATAGGAGTAGAAGAGATTGGGAACAAGAACTAGCTATAAAAATCTCGAAAGAGAGTTGGGATAAACACCTGTTATATGTGCATAAATGCTCGATTAATGTAAGACATACTCTAATTCAATTTAAAATTTTACATAGATTATACTATTCAAAAGCTAAATTAAGTAAATTTTACCCAAATGTCTCTTCTATCTGAAGCACCCAGAAGCTAACCCAAGAAGCAACTATAGCACATTCTTTTGTTTTTTGTATAAAAATCCAAAATTGTTGGAATGAAATCTTTGAAATTTTCACGAAATAAAACTGAAACCGAATGCAGAACTGATCATTTTTGGAACAATCGAAGCCAGTTTGGAGCTGACTTCGTTTCAAAGGAGCTTTCTTAATTATGGCTTAATAACATCAAAAAAACGTACACTGAAATTTTGGAAAAATGCTCCCACGCCAACGACAAAAATGTGGATTTCTAATATGTCGGAACTGTTACACCTAGAAGATATGAGATTCCTCTTAGCAGGTAAACCAGACCAATTCCAAAAGATTTGGTCTCCATTTATCGACTTCTTACAAATATAGGGTGCAACAAAATGTTGATAATAAATGGTTTCAGGACCTGGCGAGGGGTGATTAAAGATATGAAGTAGGTACATCCCTTTTATATTGTCCTATCTTATCTTACTTTTTCTTTTTTCTTTTTCCTGCTTTTGGTTTTTCCCTTTTAAAAAAAAACTATTTCTTGTGGTTTAGGTCCATATGGATGTTCTTGGACCACTCTTTCAATCACTCACTTACTATCTTTACTAACTCTTTCTATCCTTTCTCTTATTAAAGTTTAAAATAAGAAGTGGTACAAGAAAATTATAACCTTATGTTTATTGGAGATCACTGTACTGTACAATACTTCTGATAAAAAAATAATTAAAATAAATAAAAATTAAAAAAAAAGCAATGAGCTGTTTGGCGTACCCTGTGCTTGAAACTGCAGTGGAAATGGAAATGAAATGAAAATGCAATGAGCAGTTTGGCCTGCCCTGTACTTGAAACTGCAATGGAAATGGAAATGAAATGAAAATGAAATGAGCTGTTTGGCCTGCCCTGTGCTTGAAACTGCAATGGAAATGGAAATGAAATGAAAATGCCATGTGCTGTTTGGCCTGTCCTGTTCTTGAAAGTGCAGTGGAAATGGAAATGAAATGAAAATGCAATGAGCTGTTTAGCCTGCCCTGTGCTTGAAACTGCAGTGGAAATGGAAATGAAATGAAATTTCAATGAGCTGTTTGACCTGCCCTGTGCTTGAAACTGCAATGGAAATGGAAATGGAAATGAAATGAAAATGCAATGAGTTGTTTGGCCTGCCCTGTGCTTGAAATTGAAATGGAAATGGAAATGAAATGAGTTGTTTGGTCTGCCTGAAACCACTAATTTTGGCCCACATGGGCCCCTATTAGCTCAGAAACCTGTCCCTTTTGCTTAAAATGCCCGTATTAGCCCCGGAGGAGCATTTTGGCCTGTCCTGTCCTTGAAACTGCAATGAAAATGGAAATGAAATGAAAATGCAATGAGCTGTTTAGCCTGTCCTATGCTTGAAACTGCAGAGGAAATGGAAATTAAATGAAATTGCAATGAGCTGTTTGACCTGCCCTGTGCTGGGAAATGCAATGAGTTGTTGGAAATGCAATGTTGTTTAGCCTGCCTGAAACCACTAATTTTGGCCCACATGGGCCCCTACTCACCAAGAAACCAGTCCCTTTTGCCAAAAATGCCCATATTAGCCCAGGAGGAGCATTTTGGCCAAAAGGCTTGTGCCAGGCCAGCAAAAGTCCAGAAAAAGTGCCTTTCACTGAGATTTCACTCAGATTTTTTTTAAAGAACCCCTTCAGCCCATCGGGCCTGTACTAGCCCAGGAGGAGTCCCTTCAGCCCATCAGTAATATTCCGCCTGCAAGTATTAAACCACACCACAGTATTTTTCTCCCTCCCATCATTGGCTCCTTTTGAGATCCAGGCCAGGATAGACTTTCATCCTTCATTGCTGTGATCTGCAGAAAAAGATGAAATATGTCTAGAGTTGATTCTCCACTCTCTCCCCCTTCTTTCTCACAGTCTCTAACCTGTTTTGGGCAGAATTTCTGGCAGTTTCTGAGCTGCCAGACCACCAGGCCTGAGTGACTGTGCTGCCAGCCCACCAGGCCTGAGTGACTGAGCTGCCAGTCCATCAGGCCTGATTGACTGAGGTGCCAGCCCACCAGGCCTGAGTGACTGAGCTGCCAGCCAACCAGGCCTGAGTGACTGAGCTGCCACCCTACCAGGCCTGAATGACTGAGCTGCCAGCCCACCAGGCCTGAGTGACTGAGCTGCCAGCCCACCAGGCCTGAGTGACTGAGCTGCCAGCCCACCAGGCCTGAGTGACTGAGCTGCCAGCCCACCAGGCCTGAGTGACTGAACAGCCAGCCCACCAGGCCTGAGTTACTGAGCTGCCAGCCCACCAGGCTTGAGTGACTGAGCTGCCTACCCACCAGGCCTGAGTGACTGAGCTGCCAGCCCACCAGGCCTGAGTGTCTGAGCTGCCAACCCACCAGGCCTGAGTGACTGAGTTGCCAGTCCAGGAATCCATTCGGCCCACTATGTCCATACTAGCCCTCTGGTAACCAGTCCCTTCTGCCCACAACACCCATACTAGCTCTCCAGAAAGCCCCCCCCCCCCCCATCACTGGCCACCAATATTGGAATTGGTGGAGAGGTGGAATATTGCGTTGGGGGAACCAGCCGTCCCGTGTGAACATGGGACCCAACGGTCTAGTATGTATATATATATAATAATAAACACAGGCTATAAATATAATATTATTACTGTCCATGCAATATGAATTCACTGTGGCATAACGTGACCCTCTTGAAAAATATATGCCCTATGGTATAAAATATAATCTTCACTTTGACATCTAGTGATTCCGATTGATATAACAGAAGTTATTTCTTTAACAAATGATTAATTAATTCAATGATTTTGATCTTATAAGGACTGAAAACAGTCTTCAATTATATGTCAAAAGCCTCATGAATTTTTTTCTTCGCAAATGTTAATCCTGATATTATTATATCTTGTCACAGAGTAAAAACCTGCAGTGAGTAAAAGATGGATCACTGTTTAACAGCAGTATCTTGTGACAATTTGCCCTCATAACTGCACAGGGCTCACATTTATGAGTCACTGCATTGAACTGAAAATTTTAATCCATAGACCTTGTCAATGAAAGTGAACTTGTCCTTGACAGTCATACAAGGCAACTCAACTAATCATGTTATTACAATTTCATGGCAAAGGAATACTTCAATACTGAAGTGTCAGTGGTGTCTCACTCCCCACTTCTATGTGCAGAATGCACATGTAGACCTTCAGCTCGTCTGCATTTGATATGCATTTTGTTTAACAAATATGTTGCACCTATAGATGGCTAATGATGAAATGCTCAAAGTTGAATGCTAGTTCAAAGAAAGAATTAACTTTGGTTATTGGATTATATCTGTTAATCAAAGGAATGCTTAAGTAGTAGAAATGATGAGTGTAACTTAAATTGAAACATCATATGTTGTGACTGAAAATGTATTCTCTCTTAGGTGGTTCACTCCAGTTCTATGTATTCTGAGGCCCCAGATAGGGTAGGAGATGTTGGATTGAGGCAGGTGGGGTGGTGGAGGGAGAGATGATGGAGGGTGGGTGGGTGATGCCAGTGCATAGTTTGAGAGGTGCTGCATTCCCTCTGCAGGTTTACACTGGACCTCAGTGTGTTCCCGATGCATGGACGAGCTGCTGACTACTGTTTTCTCTTTATGGTCAGGATTTCCTCTACATTGAAGATAAACATAAAATGCTGGAGTAACTCAGCGGGACAGTGCAGCATCTCTGGATGGAAGGAATGGGGGACTTTTCGGGTGACGACCTTCTATCATTTTGTGACCTCCAGCAATTTGTGTCTATCTTCGGTGTAAACCACCATATGCGGTTCCTTCCCACACATTTCTTCTACATTGTTACACTTCCTCTAAGTTGTCCAAAGAAGTGCAGGTTTGTAGGTTAATTGACTTCTGTCATTTATCCCTAGTGCATAGGACAGAACTATTGTACGGGTGATTACTAATGAGCACGGACTCGGTGAGCCGAAGGGGCTGTTTCCACACAATGTCTCCAAACTAAACTAAAGTAAACTAAAGTTTCTCAAGAACCCATTGAGAAAATCATTGGATTTTTTACACAGTCCACCTGGTAATCTCTTTCCTTGACAGAATTTGGAATAGAGTATGTGTTTTCAGGGCCCTGGTGTTGGCGCATCTACCTTATGACCTTCCCATCAGAGATGAATGGGTGGAATTTGGGCCTCACCATTTGGGCTTTAGTAGTCACACATCACTCATCCTCCCGGCAGGTGTAGAGGATGGTTGAGGAGGCTATGTTGCTGATACTTCTCCAGTGTGCAGAGCTACCATCTGACAGAGTCCAAGCTTAAGATGCATGCAGAGGGTAAAAATCAACAGAGCCCAGTAGACCAGGAACTTTATGCAGCCTATCAGCTCTTTATCTTTGAGCATCTTCTCAGATGGCCAAAGGCTGTGCTAGAGTAACGAAGGTGATGGTGAATTTCATCATTGATGTTTGCCTCCATTAAGAATTGGTGTCTGAGATATGAGATATAAGTAGTTCATGTTTTCCAGAGTCTTGTACTTAGTGTATGGCTATGTTGTGCAGTGGGGCAGGTTAGTGGAGGACGTTAGTTTTGCAGAAGTTTATTAAAAGTTATTCATTATTTCTCCTATATGCTTCACTGAACAATTCGATGATCACTTGTAGCACAAAGTCTCTGAATACACATGCACAGAATGCCATCTGTATACTGAAGTTTAATGGTGGAATTAGGAGTAACCTTGGTTCCAGTGGGAGGCAATGTAGTGTGCAAGAAAAATAGATAAATACCACTGGATGAGGGAAGTTTGCCAATTACACTTTCTATCCTGATGTTCATATTTCAAAACTGTAGGGATGATTTGGGAGAAAAATTGTAAAAGGAAATTGCAGTTAGTCTTCTACTCCCATTCTTACAACGGATCCATGCTTGAAAATAGAGCACTAATTTTATAGAACTCTTTCTCCCTGAATCAGACCATAATCTCCATTAATTTTTATTGTCAAAGGTGGAGAGCAAGAGATACAAAGTTGCTTTAATGTAAATTTGTCAAAGTCTGACAGCCTATGGCCATTGTCTGTAATAAGATATTAGATTTGTTGAAATATCAATTTTGCACATGGGTTCACTTGGCTGCTTATAGTTCCTTTCAGAGCCTATTATTTAATTCTTCTGTCATTAGGAAATTGAAATGATTATACCAGAGGGCGGCGGAGAGCATCCTCATTCTGTTCTTCTTGCTGAAGGAGGACATTGATTATTAGACAATAAAGCGCAGGACATCAATCAGTAGCGAAGAGATTTTTCCATGGTTGAATTTCTCCACTAACTTTCTGTAAACAATTCAACTGTTAAATAACTAAACAAAATCATCTTGCACAAAATTAAAAATGTGTGTATATTAGATTAACAATATTTAGATTATAGGTGAACATAATTCCTCACAGATAATAATGTGGTATCTTGCCTCTTTGATATAAATATTAAACACTAAGTTTTGAACTACAGCATCCTTATGTTTGCTCTGCTATTAGAGAGAACAATATAAAGACTATAATGTTCAAAGGGGCAACCAAAAGAAAACGCAAATGCTTTGTCAGCAAAGGGACGATTTGCAATGAATGAGATGATAAATTCAAAATATGTGTGACAAATTATGTGTAATCAGGTTCTTGAACCAACCCACACTACTCTAATCCTACCTTGAAAGCAGAACACTACAGCCCATTTCTTGCACTACTAGCTGGGCCTTGTTTTTTTTTCTAATAAGGTTTTTATAATAGTTTTTTATTTTAGAAATGTTTTGAGTAATTTATGTATAATTTGTTTTTGTGTGTTTACCTGAGTCTATGTGTTTATGATTCTGCTGCAAGCAAGAATTTTATTTGCACTGCTCTTCTGCATATGGTAATAGATGAGACTTGACTTGTGGGGCAAATATTGAAGCTTATGATTATATCTTTGCCTTTCTTTGTTTTTCCGAGGGCTGTTAGAACATTGCATGATATCTTTGTCCCAGTTCTGTGATTGATTTATCTCATTTCCTTGGTCGTGCTTTGTGATAATTCCACATTAAACTTATTGTCAGATCACTTATCCTCCTGAGTTCCTCCAGCAGTTTGTTTTCAATCAATTAACCTGTATTTAGTCAACCTATCTGGTATGGTTATCTTCAACAACATCGCATTACTCAATTTGTTCCATGCTTTATCTTCTCCTAACTCTAGCCTTTGCACTTACCTCCATAATCACACAATTGTGCTATCACTCTCCTCATAATATCCACCTTACTGCAGGAACTGGATGTCATGAAAAGTGGAGATGCTAAGAGATGCATGAAACAAACATTCACATTCCAACAGAGACTTACAGTGGTGGTCAACTAGCTGTGGTAACTAATAATTGAATGCCTTGGGTACAGGCTTTACTGGAAACGCACTCATCTACCTTCTGAATCCAGGTATGCTTCGGTCAGGAACATACCTGGTCAGGGGTAGGAGCTTCTTATCACCAGATGACTAGTTTTAGTAGATGTCACTTGCTGGACTGAGCAGTCTTATTAAATGAGGTGGAAAATTACTTACTGAAAAAATAGCATCCTTCAATGGAACCTGACCAATACTACAGTGTGGATGTCCCTATTTGTTGCCAAATCAACATGTTTTATGCAAACCCTTTCCATCTGAAAGGTCAGAGAACCTGAAACCATACCCTGCATCCCTGACATCTTCTTCCGATTTTCATTGTTAAGTTGTATTCAATTTTCCATTTGGAGCGATGGTACTTCAAGCTGCAGAAAGCATTTAATCTTACGTTTGTATGAGAATTCCTTCCGCAACCCCATCTCTGCTGCCACCTAACAAGATATAATTCCTATGAAACCATTCACATAGAGCAGGCTGACAGCAGAAGATTCTGCAAGGTCTTGAACTGCTGAATGTGCCTCCCTTTTTCATCTTTCCAATCCAATTGTCGTTGTATCAAAAAATCCATTCCACCCTCTTTCATTTCATGGCCTCTGGAAGGCTGGCAATATTATTTCATCCTATAGAGTTGAGAAAGATCAGATTTTAATTCTTGGGAATTTCCATTTGGCGATGTTCTGTTCTTGTAATCACTATTTCCAAAATGTTTGCAGAATAACAAATATTTCTAAAGCTGGACTGCGATACCTAAAAAACCCTTCTCTCTGTCACTGCCCAGAAGCTGTATCCTTCCTGGATCACCACTTGAACTGATGGCTTCTTTCGATGATGGAAGACCTGATTTATTTGAACAAATATGGTGTAATGTGGGAATCACATCCTTCTAAGATATTTGAACATTCCTTTCAGTTGCCACTTTATAAAATTGAGGCAAAGTTAGTTGGGCCTGTGCCTTAACATAAGTTGCATCTGTTAATTCAGAAGACATTCAACAAATGTACACCAGAGTTAGGGAACTATTGCGCTAACAGCCTGAACCTTGCACACCTTTGAAATTAGAGAAAGGAAGTATTTCTTGTCTTGCATTTTTAATGTACTTTCAGAGGGGAAATCTGACTGAAAATCAGAATTGAAATCAGAAGCAGAAATCTCTCATGTGCAGGAAACATATAGGATAACAGATTAAAACAGTATAACATTTAATGATGAAATAAGATGATTGAATTATATGAAAGAAAAATGAAAGAGCTCTCCTTTATCTAAATATATTATTAATTGCCATTTATTAACCAGTGATTTTATAGATTTGGGCAGTCAAAATCATAGATTAACTAGTCAGAATCTGATCAAATATGATGACAGATGCCACGATGAAGAAAGGTAAATTACTAGAGAAATCATAGGCCAAACATTTATCTAGAATTAGTTAAAGTTCATTGGCTTTAGATGAAAACTCGGTCTCTTTTTCGCTGCCTGGTCTGCTGAGTGTTTTTTGGCATTTTCTACTGTGACCAGTTTTTCAGCCTTTGCAGTACTTTGCTTTTAGTTAACTGGACCTCTCTCTCTCTCCCTCTCCCTCTCTCCCTCTCTCTCTTTCTCACTCTCTCTCTTGGCGGATGGTAACTGACCTGCTGTGTGCTTCCAGCAAAATTGGTTTTCTTTTTACATCCTTATAAGCAGCAGTGAGTATGACAGCTGTTGAACCTTTCTTGCCTCTGGTACACTTTAGCACCCTGTAGGTAATGCAGTTGGCCTCAGCTAGTTATTATTTCTAATTATGTGAGACAAGTGACAGCCAGTTTACTTAAGGTGACAGATTGCAATATCTGCTTTCCCAACACATTGTAGCAGTGACATAAAACATTGATGAATTATTCTACCACAGCTGGCTTCCCCATAACTGCAAGTAACAGCCAAATCATATCTTGAAATATACTTACCATCACAAAACACAATCATGAAGGCTGTGTTTTGGGAATGCCAAGGTAGCAGTGATGAATGTTTTCTAATGATAATGTTTCTTTATTCTCGCACGGAGTGTTTATTTTATCCCAGTCATCCTTTCTCCAGCTTTGAAATGGATGCCAGTGTTACAGTGATGCATACAGAATTAATGTCTAGTTTTGCTGACATTTTCACTGCCTCATTCAAGAACAAGAGGGCGTAGGTTTAAGGTGAGAGGAAGAAGTTCTAAAGAGGATCTGAGGGGTATCTTTTTTTTTTACACACAGACAGTGGTTATGTTTGGTACCCAGATACAATTACTGGAATCAGATACAATTACTGCATTTAGACTGGCACTTACATAAGCAAGGCATAAAAGGATGTGGAGAAATGGGATTAATGTAGATGGGCAAAAAGGGCCGGCATGGACATTAGGCCAAAGGGTGTATTTCTGTGATGTATGACTCTATGCATCTATGTTTTAAAGATTTCATGCAAATTATAATGTTTCAGATCCTAGGCAGGTGGGTGTTCTTGTAGTGTGCCTGGTTATTTAAACCAGGCGCAGAGAACCATGGAGGAATTTGTGTGTTGTAGGGTTTATAGGAAAGAAAAGCAGAGGGACCAGGTGGGAATCTGGGACTTCCAAAGCTCAAATTGTCCTCTGACAAAGGAGGACCAATTCTGGCTCAAAATAAAATACAAAAGCAGGATCTTTTGTGGCTGGCTCGAAAGTTTGCAAGGTCTTATATGAAAATAATAGCTCAGCCTCAGTCATCGAGTCATACAGTGATACAGCATAGAAACAGGCCCTTCAGCCCAAATTGCCCACACCGGCCAACATGTGCCAGCTACACTAGTCCCACCTGCCAGCATTTGGTCCATATCCCTCCAAACCTGTCCTATCCATGTACCTGTCTAACTGCTTTTAAACGTTGGGATAGTCCCAGCCTCAACTAGCTCCTCTGCCAGCTTGTCCCATACATCCACCATCCTTTATGTGAAAAAGTTACCATTCAGATTCCTATTATTTTTTTCCTCTTCACCTTAAACCTATGTCCTTTGTTCCTCAATTCACTTACTCTGGGCAAGAGATGCTGATACCTTAATTGTTTGTGTTTATTGAACAAGAGCAATGTTGGAGAAATTCAACTGCTGTGATTAATGTGCAGCTGTAACTCTCAATTGAAACAAATCTTTATGAGTTGTACTAATTTAGATGTTATTTGGAGTTTCATTCTGGAATAAAGGTTACCAGGATAAATGAAAATCCCACTGAAATGTCAGGAATCAAATTTATCAACAGGCATTATGTACAAATTGTTCTACTCCAGGTGAAGCCAATTTTCAACTGCACATTACATGTTTTGGCACACAAAAACATACCTGAGCCAATAATTGTCTCAGTGATATTTCATGGATAATACTATTTGAGAGACCAAGGGCTCCAAATACAAATTACATTAGACTACCTGTGTACAGATCAATTAGCAGAGGATCAACTCTAGTTTAATGCTTTCCTCATCACTCAAACACTAAGGAAAGGATTAATTGGACTCCTAGGTCTGAATTTTAACTTCCAAAATAAAAACACGACTTAACCTGTTAATTAAAGTAATTTTCTGCTCACTTTGGAGTATTCAGTCGCACATTAATCACGCTAGTTGATTTTTTCCACATTACTCTTGCTCAACAAACACAAACAATTAAGGTATCAGCAGCTTTCATCTGCGGTACTTGCCTTTTGGTTCTGATTGAAGAAATTATCCAGTCTTGATAATGAATCACAAGCGGTTTTGCTCCATTTCATTCCTAACCAGTTTAAAATCAGTGAGCCTGACTACCACAGAGTAGTGGGCCTTGTTTAAATGATGAAACCGATCCCTGGAATTTAATACAGAGAAATATGAGGTGTTGCATTTTGGAAAGTCTAACATGGGCAGGGCCTACACAATAAATGTTAGGGCTCTGGGTAGTGTTGCAGAGCAGAGGGATCTAGGAATGGCAGTGCATGGTTCCTTGAAGGTGGAGTCACAGGTAGATATGGTGGTGAAAAAGGCTTGTAGCACATTGGCTTTCATCAGCCAGAGTATTATGTATAGAAGTTGGCAAGTCATGTTGCAGTTGTATAAGACGTTGGTGAGGCCACATTTAGAGTATTGTTTTCAGCACCGTGTTATAGGAAAGATGTTGTCAAGCTGGAAAGGGTACAGAGAAGATTTATGAGGATGTTGCCATGACTTGAGGGTCTGAGCTATAAGAAGAGGTGAAGTAGGCTGGGACTCTATTCCTTGGAGCGCAGGAGGATGAGGGGTGAAATTATAGAGGTGTATAAGATCATGAGAGGAATAGATCAGGGAGATGCACAGAGGCTCTTGCCCAGAATAGATGAATCAAGGACTAGAGGACATAGGTTTGTGAAGGGGAAAAGATTTAATAGGAATCTGAGGGGTAACTTTTTAACACAAAGTATGGTGGGTGTATGGAACAAGCTACCAGAGGAGGTAGATGACGCAGGGACTATCCCAACATTTAAGAAACAGTTAGGACAGGTTTGGAGGGATATGGACCATATGTGGTCAGGTGGGACTAGTGTAGCTGGGGCATGTTGGCTGGTGTGGGCAAGTTGGGCCAAAGGGCCTGTTTCCACACTGTATCACTCTATGTCTCTACGACTCTATGATAATGTTAACACAAGGAACTGCAGGTTAGGCAGCATCTCTGGAGAGCTTGGATAGGCGATGTTTTGGGTCAGGACCCTTCTTCAGACCAATTATGGTAGAAGGGAGAAAGCTGGAAGAGAGGTAGGGTGCAGAACAAAGCATGGCAAGTAAAAGGGGGGGAGGGCTGATTGTCAGCAGGTTGGACAAAGACCAGAAATAAAAAGACAAAAGGTGGTGAGATTTAATAGAGAAGAGGTGTGAAAAGTGAATCCAGAGGAAGGAATATAGATGGAAGGGATCAGGGTAACGAAATAGAGAAGATTCACTCCTCATGGTAGAGCTGCTACAATTTCATTTTAATATTGATCATCCCCTGCATACTAAGATTCTTGTTAAATTTTACACTCAAAGATTAAATATAGCAATATCTATTCTTTCTCTGTGGAGCCTTAGTTTTATTTTGAAGACAAAAAAATCATGGGCATGATTAAACATGAAGCAAACAATTTTGTTGGGCCAGTGACTTTAAATATCTGCATGGTAGACACAAAATGCTGGAGTAACTCAGCGGCACCTCTGGAGAGAAGGAATGGGTGATGTTTTGGGTCATTTTGGTCTGAAGAAGGGTCTCGACCTGAAACATTGCCCATTCCTTCTACCATTCCTGCCTGTCCCGCTGTTATTCCAGCATTTTGTGTCTACCTTCGATTTAAACCGGCATTTGCAGTTCTCTCCTACACATTAATTATCTGCATCTTTGACAACAGATTTTACCTAAGTACATTTCCCAAACAATACAAATCACAAACGTTCAATAAAACAAATAGCAATTATATCCAGAATGTTACTCCTAAATTTGATACATTCATAGCATTAATGGTGCAAATCTAATTAACGCCATCGTGTAGTCAGTAGCAATATTGAGCCTTCATTCATTAAATCATGCTGAACTCATCACATTGCCACGTTTACCTTGCATTGCATAGTAATTGAATGTCCAGGATTTTACTGTTAAAATTGTAAAAAGCAAGAATATATTACAGCCTAACCTTCGAAAACGAAGGGCACAATTGCTTTATCTTACAGCAAAGCAACACCTTGTGATCATGCTGCCCTTGTTAAACACTCTCAGACACTCTCAGACACTCTCAGACACTCTCAGACACTCTCAGACACTCTCAGACAATAATGAGGTCCAACAAAAGCTAAAGGAACAGCACCTCATCTAACATCTGCCTCTCAGACTCAATATCTAATTCAACAATTCGCTTAATCTATTTGTGGTACAATTAGCCAATTTTGCTGCAGGTTATCCATGTTAACTTTTCTCTTACCGCATCTGACTAACCTGCTCTGCACACCTTTTGTTTCTTTTTTTCCCCTCACTCTCCCTCTCCCTCTCCCCTCCCTTTCCTCCTCTCTCCCTCTCTCCCTTACTCTGACTGAGCCCACTCTGCTTCACGGTGCTGTTCTTGATACCACAGGATACCAGAGCCACCAGATATGTTCCACTGAGCAAGTTTCCTGCTATCTGAAGTTGTGTCTCAAATGCCGAGTCACATTAGAAACCATCCTCCAAGCATGTCTGAATAGCCATAGTTTGCTACCCTCTGTACAATATTCTCTAGCTGTGATTTTGGACCCAGGAGGACGGCTGACACCTTTTCTTAAAATCATACAGAGAAGGTGGAGGTATAATGTGATGAAGGCAATTGACCAAGCCATAAATTGTTCTCCAAGATGATGTGATTTCAGCAAGCAGACCTAAAATCTAACAGTGCACACATCTGGCACAGCAGTCAAATGGCAATTAATATAGAGGGCTCCAACAAAGCATCCATGACACACCCTTTCACTGTTTGCTGTTAACTCATGTATCCCCAATTCTGATTATACAACCCAGAAACACCATGATGATGTACGGAGGCAGTGATGAAGGATGTATTCTGGGTGTTGGCAACGGATTCTTGGGAATGGAGGGATGATAATCGGTGGTGGGGGAATATGAACATTGGGCAGGAAGACCAGGTGGGAGGTAGGGATTGGTATATATGGTAGCATGTTGTACATGTACAAAGTATCCTTGTGGTGACAGATTTTTATATTGTTTCAAGGATTCCTCCTTTAAGTCACTATGATTGAAGACAGGGGTTTAGGAGATAATCGATAAGCATTCACGAGCTCTCCACGAGACATTCAATGCCATCGAAAGATAAATCTTCCAAAACACAGTCTCTTAATTAATAGTTTCTTTATTGTAGTAGTAAAAACAGTAAGATATTCATAAACTTCTTCTTGTTTAAGTACATTTTGATCTTATTCGTAGTCAAACTCGTGCATGATTGAAAGCTGTGACTTCTCCCCCATGCTTCTTCAAACTAAACTAAAACTACTAGGGCATCTGTGCGAGAATCCCAGCTGCAAACACGGCTCAGACTACGTATAAATCCCACCCACATACTTACAGGCAGATAAAATGTAAAGGTAAATGGTTATAGTTATAACATACTGTTAAATGGCTACTACATTAGTTAAGTTAAATGGCTACTACAACCCTTTCATACTAGTGCAGTGCACAAAACCTTGCACCACAAGGGGGAATTTCTGGATATATTTTGTCTCAAAATTCTGTGCCCGAGAGCAATATGTAGTGGTGAAGGCATGTTGGTAGGATACAATGTGCTGCATTTATAAGGAAAGTTTATTAAAATTCCATTCATGGGATGTGCGTGGGCTTGGAGAGTTGATACATTCTCCAGCCTCAATTGCGTTGGAACTGAGTTAAAAGCCATTGTTACCCCAAGACCTGGAGAAGATTCCCAGGAGGCCGCTGTGGCAGACAACTCCCAGGAGGCCGTGAAGATTACCTCAGAGAATGCTGGCAGCTCTTTACACTCAGTGTGAAAAGGATCTATCTAAGCTACAGTCTAAAACTACAGTTCAAGTTGGTCCTCAATGTTTTTGTGGATTCAAATCAAGGATTTAAACATGAAAGCAACTGTACACTATCCTCCTGTGGGAGTTACACTCTCATTAAGGAAAAACAACCAGAACCTGGTGCCAACTCAGTGCAGTATCTCTTCACTGTGAATCATCAGATCCCTTGATGTAATTTAAATGAATTAGTTTCACAGGGGCTCCAACATCCCTCACCGGGGAAGATGGAATGATTCTGATAAATCAATGTGCCACATACTCAGCCTGCATTGTTACACTTATTGATTTTGTGGAAGATTGCTCAAGTTTTTACATCCAGCTTTTAAATTTGTGTTTTGGGCATGATTGCATTTCCAGTCATTGATTCGTAAAAAATACTTAATTTTCCACAAAATAGACTTTAAATGGAAACACACTTGCAAAAAAAGACCTCTGCAGTACTACCAGGGAAATTAGTTTGTTTCATTCCTTCTGAGGTGAAACCGATTAATGTAAACAGGTTGGAGCTGGTCAGGGTAAATTATTGTACAATTTATTACCATACAAATGACAGAATGTGCAATGATTCAGGTGGCATGTTATTTTACCTCAAGTCATGTCATTGGATGTCATAATCACAAATCAATAATTATCATTTTAACCATGTAACTATCCAATGGTTTCACTGAGACGCTCATGAAAATAGCCCTAATTCCCAACTATTTGCAATTTAGACTTTACCAGACTTCCTCTGAGCCGTTACTTTAATAACTGGTTTGCATAAAATATCTATTTATGCAAAATTCACTGCCCGGTAATGTATAAGAACACAAATGTATTCTTCTAGTTTCTCCATCTGATAGTTATACATCACTTTTTCACATTGGAGCTTGCAGCGTGACTTTCCTTTTCATCGAATGTAGCTTCACTCCACTCAGTCCTTCCCTCATGCTGGGAAGGATAGGGATACCGCTGAACTCATGTTCCATCTTACCAGGCTCGACATTCCACGGATAAACCTCATCATTTCTGACACCTTCAAAATTATGCCATATATTCACCTCCACTCTCCTTTTAGCAAACCAATGGAATCTTCTCTTTGTGATGCTCTGATGTCCATCTGCTCCCCTTAGTGTGACCCCCCCCCCCCCCCCACAATGGCAGCAAATGCACCACTTGCCTTTTGTTTCCTTTTCCCTTCCATCATCCAAGTTTTTAAACCCTTCCTCCAGCTGGGGTAGTAATTGCCATGTACCACTTTGTTGTTGCATACTGAGTTTGTTGTTCACTCCGTCTGTCTGCAAGGGTGCGTTATACGAGAATTTTGCCTGAACAGTCTGTGACCCATAGCACTGTGGCCATGGCGCTATGTTTAAACCCCCTAGCACTGTGGCCAGTAGCACTATATTTAAACCTTATGATGCTGTGGCCAGTAGTGCTATATTTAGAACCCATATCGCTGCAGCCAACAGCGCTCTGTTTAAACCTTTGCACGCCAAGTCTGGAGCATTGTGTATTGCTTTATGTGCCAGTCTGCGGCTGATTGCACTTTGTTTCCAAAGTCCCCTGCCATTGGTTATAGTTTGAATTTGGGAGCAGCGCTATTGGCCAAGACTTAGCGGCAGTTATTTCAACAGCTGATTTCTTACCTGTATAAACGCAGGCGCCAGTAGGCCATGTTAGTTTATGTACGAGAGGCGTTCACCGATGGGCTGAGTCATGATCGATGCCGTGGATGGAGGCACAGAGAGACAGAGAGAGAGAGAGAGATGGAGAGGTGTGTTGCTGTAAACCGGACTCTGCGCATACTAAGACAAGTATTGTTTTTGTTCTCTCTTGCCAATAAATCTGATGAGTTCATGTACGAGAGGTGTTCACCGACGGGCTGAGTCACAATCAGCGCCGCGGACGGAGGTTGAGAGAGAGAGAGAGAGGTGTGCTGCTGTAAACTGGACCCCGCACATACCAAGACAAGTATTATTTTTGTTCTCTCTTGCCAATAAAACTGATTTATAAAACCCCTGTCCCACTTGGGCGACCTCCAACGCGACCTCTGGCGAGTTTGCCCGCGACCCATAGTCGCGGCAGTCACCATGAAGTCGTAGGAGGTCTTCGTCACTCTCCTTCATGGTCGAGAGTGGTCTCCGCATAGTCGAGGCTTCAGCTAGGTCGCGGCGTATTTTTCAAAATGTTAAAAATTGACCGCGAATAAATATAGGTCTCCGTGGGAAAAATCAATATTTTTTTAGTCGTAGGTCTAGTCGAAGCCGGTCGTAGTAGGTCATGATGCTAGTCATAGGTAGTCGAAGGTGGTCGAAGGGGGTCGAAGGTAATAGCTCCGGGGTGAAAAAAAGGTCAGTAGAAAAAAAGGTAATTTAAACAGCAGAACGTCACCTGTTTCACTCCAGGGCATTTTCATTCATAGCTGGAGAGTTTTTTGGAGAGGAGACTTGTGTTTTAGAGATGGCACCAAAAAGGCAGCAGTGAGGGGGAGGGCACAATTCTCAAAAAAATCTGCCATGCAGGTGTTGCCCACCTAGGAGGAGGAGTGGCAGGATGTGATGCCACAGGAGGTGATAGTGCAGGAGGAGGTAGCCCTGCATGAGAAACCCCTGGAGGAGGAGACTAGGGTGGTAGTATATGTCCCCAACACCTCCCCATCCTTCACTGCCTCATTTGAAGGCAGCAAAGCAGCCCTTTCTCCTGCGTCTGACAGCATCAGAGGCAGATGCCCCATTGGTGGTGAGGGAGAGCTGGAGGAAGGTTATGCCCTACACCTTCACCAGGCAGCAGGATGGGGACCTTGAGGAATGGTTCCAGCAGAATGCCATCCTGTACGAAAAGGAAAATGAGGGGTACAGGGACAGGGACAAGAATGGCATGCTTGCCATCCACTGCCCCACATGTGTACTTAAAGTTCCATCTTTTGTCAAAGCCCAGCGCCACTCTCTTCCAATCATCTGGTGTACTGGGACAGTCCATCACATCATCTCCATTCACCCATTGAGACCTCTTCTTGTGCTTCCTCTTCACCCTTGCTCTTCCCCTTCTGCCTTTCTTTAAAGGCTGCTGAAGCAAAAGGGCTACTGCAAACAGCAGTAGTTGTATTTTTACTAACATCCTCCAAACTAGTTCCTTCCTTGCTTGCATGGTTCGGAATGATTTAAAAAAAAACCTTGGAGGCATTTTTTAGTGAGAAAAAAATGCAGACATGACATCATTTTATTAGGTGATCATTTGAGCTGTGGACTCTCGTCACTGGTTGTTGTTGGTTTTCGGTGTGGTCCTCTGAGGTGGAATGGTGTCGTGCTCATTCATGGACCAATTTGCCAGAGACCATCCTCGAGTAAAACGTACATGGTCGAAGCCAGTCTTCAACATGGTCGAAGGAGGTCTTCTTCATAGTCGAGGGAGGACTTCAACATAGACGTAGGAGGTCGTACACATAGTCGTGGAAGGTCGTAGGAGGTCGTAGGTCACCGCGACCTTGATTTTTTTTTAAAGTCGCTTAAGGTCGCCAGTGGTCGCGGTGGAGGTCTCCTCAGTGGGACAGGCCCTCAACTAAACAGACGAGTGAGCCTTTTTCTGCTCTACTCGTCAGATCCTTGAACCTGTTCCAATTGTAACAGGGTGATCCAACATTTCCAATTGCCTTTTCCTTTAATTTATCTTTCTATTCCCATTTGGCCTCTCTGGCCTTGGTCTCCCACATTGTTTCTATGAAGTTGAAATGAAGTTCAAGGAACAGCAACGTCCCACTACTGGACGAATCTTCCATGTTCAACAACAAATGCTCTGATTCCAGATAATCAGCAATTCCAGCCTTCTGACTTATTGTGGCTCTGCCTGATGAATATCTTTGATGTTTAATGGGGTGTTCAAAGAGGCAGCCAGGAGAAGTTCAATTAATGTTATTAATCTGTATTTTTAAAAGAAATTTAAATGAGAGATTTGAATAAGAGGACTCATAAGATCAAGTTTAGGTCAAGAAATTAATGGTCAGTTACTTCTGAGAGTGTGGGAGACAGAGACCATCAATGTCCCAGAGGATTCTGTGTTGGGCCTTCAGTTATTCACTGTACTTATTGGTAGCCCAAATGATATGACACTTTCCCAAGTTTGCTATTGGCATAAAGATAGCAGTGCGGATAGAAGTATAAAATTACAGAGAGATATCGATAGATTGTGAATGGGGAATATTTGGGCAAGAGAACGTCAAGCCAGATGCGTGTGCAGTTATCCTCTCAGGAGACGCAGAATAAATCAGAGTACTTTCTGAACAGTGGAAATATTGTAGTAATAGCAGCAAAGGGTCATGCACAAAGGCTATGGTAAACAGTAGAAAATAATCATAAAAATGTAATACTGGCCCTCATATCCAAAAGACCAACAGAGTTGAAGTTCTGGTATAATATATAAAGTCCCATTTAGATTACTGCTGGAGCACTTGCAGTTTTGAGCACCGCAGTTTAACGATGTCTCTGAGCAATCGCAAAATCTCTCATGGGGGAGGGTGAGCTTGCCAGAGGTCATTGTACATATTGGTACCAACGGCATAGATGGAATAGGGATGAAGTCCTACAGAAGCTGGAGATTAAAAAGCAGGAGCTCCAGGTTAATAATCTCTGGATTACCTCCAGAGCCACGTGGTGATAAATGTAGGAACAGGAGGATAGGGCAGATGAATGTGTGGCTGTGGAGCTGATAAAAGAAGCAGAGTTCAGGTTTTTAGACCAGAGGAATCTCTTCTGGGGCAGTGGTGATCAGCACAAGAAGGATGGGTTGCCACCTGAATCGGAGGGAAACTAATGTATTCCGGGAGGGTTTAAACCAGTCTGGCCGCAGGTGGGACTCAAAGCAAACATGAGGCAGATAGGAAGGTTGAGACAAATACAGATATTAAAGAGAGGAAGTTCAGGAGACAGAATAGGCAGTAGCATGGCAGAGTGCAACAGAAAACATGGTTAAACCACATTTATTTCAATGTAAGATGGCTAGCAGGCAGGACAGATGAACTCATGGCATGGACATGAACAAGGGACTGGGATATTATAGTTGTTACAGATACATTACTGAGTGAGGGACGGGGCTGGTAGCTCTAGGTTCTGGGGTACAAATGCTCCAGGAAGGATAGAAATGGAGGTAAGAGAAGAGGGGAAGTTGCATTTTTGATTAAGGAGAATATTACAGAGGTACTTGGAGAGGATATTCCTGGGGATCATCCACTGAGACTACATGAGAGCAATTGTGAAATAAGAAGTGGCAATCACTTTGATGAGATTATACTAGAGGTCCCCCAAAAGTCAGTGGGAGTTAGAGGAGACAAAATGGAGGGAGATCACAGATAGCTGAAAGAATACTAAAACTGTAATAATGAGGTATTTTAACTTTCCAAATATTGACGGGCAGTGCCTGAGTGCGAGGGGTTGGATGCGGTGGAATTTGTTAAGTGTGTTCAGGAAATGTTTCTCAATCACTATGTAGGTAGGTAGACATATTTGAAGTATTGTGTTCAGTTCTGGTTGTCCTACTGTAGAAAGGATGTCATTAGACTGGAAAAGGTGCAAGAAATATTAATGATGATATTACCAGATACAGAGTGATTGAGGTATGTGGAAAGGCTGATAGGCTAGGTCTTTTTTTCTTGCAGTGTAGAAAGCTGTGGGGTGACCTTATAGAGATGTATAAAACCTTGAGGGGCATATATAAGAAGTCAAGCCAGTCTCTTCCACAAGAGAGGAAATCAAAAACTAGTGGGGATCAATTTAAGTTGAGAGGTGGAAGATTCAGATACGACCTAAGGGGCAACATTTCTTACAGAGACTACAGAGACTGGAGTACATATGGAATGAAATGCAAAAGGAAGTGGTAGAGGCAGATACAATTCAGCATTTAAAAGACACTTGAACAGGTACATGGTTAGGAAAGGTTTGGAGGGATATGGGCCAGGCGGGACTAGTTTGGTTAAGCCAATTCACCAACATGGATGTGGTAGACCAAATAGCCTGTTTCTATGCTCTATGACTCAATGACCACGTGTTAGGAAAAATCAACTGTTCATAGAAGGAGAGGAGGAAAGAGAGATTTATTGGAACAATGTCTGGTCTGAAAGAGATACCTACATTGGAATATAGAAATTTAAGCAGTGATTTGATCAAAACGTTTGAGATATTAAAGGACACATTTGAGATTGGTAAAGAGAAACCTGCTGAGAACTCTTAGCTAAGGAAAAGGCTATACAGGAGAATGTTGGAAATCTCTTCTGGGGCAATTGATCTGGGCCATTTATTACTTACAATCAAAAGTTGATACATTTTTTGTTAATTGAAAATATTGTTATGTTTTGTTTAATATTGTCTGCAACGTTGTGCAATTATGCTTGAAAGTTACATTTTTCGTATCCTGCTCACAGTGATCCTCGATGAGTGCTTTGAATCTTATTAAAGATTAAAAAAACAGGTCATTTTTTAAGTTGAGAAAACATTTGTTCGCCTGATGCTAAATAATTGAAAACAAAGTAAACAATAGATTTTGAATAAGTTTTAACAAACTGAACATCCAATCCAGCATATCTATGTGTTTAAAATTCTAATTTTACTAACCATTTTGTTAAGGTTTAGTGGGTTTGCTTATTTAATTCTTAAATATTGTAATTATTTGCTTTGATAAGATATTTTAATTAAAATTGTATGCATATTAATGGAGTTTATTTTTATAAGGAGATGGATTTAAATTAAAATTTTATGCATTGTTTAAATCAATATATTTTATATCTGTAATGTCTATTTGCTTCAAATTAAAAGCAATTTTTTTTTAACAATGGTTTATTTAGCTAGAGCTGCTTTGCATAGAATTACAAAGAATTTACAGTACAGGAACATAAGGCATGAATATTCTTACTTGTCATTCAATAATGTTAAAATTATAATTTCTTGGTGTTGGAGCAAATAAAAAAACTACAGATGCTTGGAACCAAGACAAAACAGAAAATGCTGGAAGCACGCAACAGGACAAGCAGCACTCATGTTGAGAGAAACAGAGTTAAAACTTCTGATGAAGGATCCTGATATGTTGACTTCTTTCTCCACACAGATACTGTTTATTCTGCTGACTTCTCTCACCATTTCCATTCTTCTGTTTTTTTGGTGTTGTGCCTGGAGTACATTTTCATGTTCATGGATATGCACACTAATCACTTGCAGAACTTGCAAGTAAAATGACACCACGATTTTCTATTATTAAATTTTAAAACAAGAAGTTGTACATGAAATGTATTATATTATTCTAGGTTTATACTACTGTGCATGGCTTCTAATAAAAATATTTATTAAAAAAAAAAAAATGACACCACGTGAGTTGCCATTGTATGGACATATTAAACGAGAACACTAAAATCAAGTTCACAATATAATAATAATAATAATAATAATAATAATAATAATATATTTTATTGTCATTGCACGTCAGTGCAACGAGATTTAGTATGCAGCCCCACCGATGTACAAGAAAAGTAACATAAATAAATAAGCAAGCTGAGTGACGTGACCATCCGAGGGAGACTGTCCAGGGGGGGTGGGAGGGGGGGCACTCAGCAGGGCCGGTTCAGAGCCGCTATAGCTCTTGGAATAAAGCTGTTTCTGAGTCTGGAGGTTCGGGCGTAGAAGGCCTTGTAACGTCTGCCGGAGGGAAGTAGTTCAAACAGTCCGTTACAAGGGTGTGATGAGTCCTTATGGATGCTGACGGCCTTCCTGAGGCACCGTGTGTGGTAGATGCCCTCCAAGGCTGGTAGCTCTGTCCTAATGATCCTCTGCGCTCTGTGGATGATGCGCTGAAGAGCTCTCCTCTCCGCCTCCGTGCAGCTGAGATACCACACAGAGATGCCATACGTTAATATGCTCTCTGTGGTGCAGCGGTAGAATGTTGTCAGCAGCTGTTGGGGCAGACCAGTCTTTTTTAATGTCCTCAGGAAGAACAGTCGTTGCTGTGCCTTCTTGACCAGCGCAGCGGTGTTGGTGGACCATGTGAGGTCCTCTGAAATGTGAGTGCCCAGAAACTTAAAGCTGGACACTCTCTCCACACTTTCCCAGTAAATGGAGATTGGGGCGTATTCTCCATTATGGGACCTCCTGAAGTCAATAATCAGCTCCTTGGTCTTGGAGGTGTTTAGTGACAAGTTGTTATGAGCGCACCAGTCCGCCAGGTTCTGCACATCCGCTCTGTATTTTGTTTCATCACCGTTGGTGATCAGCCCAATCACTGTTGTGTCGTCTGCAAACTTCACGATGGTGTTGGTGTCGAATGCAGGGACACAGTCGTGAGTGAAGAGGGAGTAGAGCATGGGGCTTAGTACACAGCCCTGTGGTGTGCCGGTGCTCAGGGTGATAGTGGAGGACAGGTGCGGGCCCAGTCTCACTGCCTGCGGTCGCTCCGTCAGAAAGTTCAGGATCCAATCGCATATCGGCGAGCTGAGGCCTAGCTGGTGGAGTTTGGTGGTGAGCTTGGTGGGGATGACCATATTGAATGCAGAGCTATAGTCAATGAAGAGCATCCTCACATACGTGCCCTGTCTGTCCAGGTGAGTCAGGACAGTGTGAAGAGCCAGAGAGATGGCATCCTCTGTTGATCTATTTGCCCTGTATGCAAATTGATGGGAGTCCAGTGAGGCAGGGATGCTGGATTTGATATAGGAGAGGACCAGCCTTTCGAAGCACTTCATTGGGATTGGAGTTAGGGCAACCGGGTGGTAGTCGTTCAGGTTGGTGACTTTGGACTTTTTTGGCACCGGCACTATGGTGGCTGTTTTCAGGCACTTGGAACCAGTTCAATGTATTGTGTGTCGTTAAACAGTAAGAACACTAAGAATACTATAATTTCATGTGATACTTTAATTTTATAATATTCATCATTTTCCCCTCAGCTCCAGACACCAGAGTTCGATTCTGACCTCAGGTGCTGTCTGTGAGAGTGTGCACGTTCTCCCTGTGACCATGTGGGTTTCCTCTGGGTGTTCCACTTTCCTCCCACACTCCAAAGACATGAGGGTCTGTAACTTAATTGGCCCCTGTGCATTGTCCCAGTGTGAAAATGGGATAACATAGAAGTAGTGTGAACGGGTGTTTGAAGGTCAGTGTGGACAATGGGACAAAGGGATTGCTTCCATGTTATATCTCTAAAAACAAATTGCTTGATTTATCAAAAGGACAAATATGCAAAACAAAGACTTTTTCTGAGTAAAGCTCGCTGTCTAAGTTGTGCATATAGAATTGTATCTCCTCATGGTATCATGTGCAAACTGAAAATAATATCAGATTCAGATTCAGATTCAGATTCAACTTTATTGTCATTGTGCAGTGTACAGTACAGAGACAACGAAATGCAGTTAGCATCTCCCTAGAAGAGCGACATAAATATGAGCAGTAAATAAATAAATCGAATAAATCCTGGTGGGAGGAGTGTCCGGGGGGGGGGGGGGTGTGATTGGCAGTCACCGAGGTACAGTGTTGAGTAGTGTAACCGCCGCAGGGAAGAAGCTGTTCCTGGACCTGCTGGTCCGGCAACGGAGAGACCTGTAGCGCCTCCCGGATGGTAGGAGGGTAAACAGTCTGTGGTTGGGGTGAGAGCAGTCCTTGGCGATGCTGAGCGCCCTTCGCAGACAACGCTTGCTTTGAACAGACTCAATGGTGGGGAGTGAGGAACCGGTGATGCGTTGGGCAATTTTCACCACCCTCTGCAGTGCTTTCTGGTCGGAGACAGAGCAGTTGCCATACCATACTGTGATGCAGTTGGTAAGGATGCTCTCGATGGTGCAGCGGTAGAAGTTCACCAGAATCCGAGGAGACAGATGGACCTTCTTTAGTCTCCTCAGGAAGAAGAGACGCTGGTGAGCCTTCTTGACCAGAGTTGAGGTATTGTTGGTCCAAGAGAGGTCATCGGAGATGTTGACCCCCAGGAACCTGAAGCTGGAAACACGTTCCACCTCCCTCCCGTTAATGTGGATGGGGGTGTGCATGCCGCCCCTAGACTTCCTGAAGTCTACAATGAGCTCCTTGGTCTTCTTGGAGTTAAGGGCCAGGTTGTTGTCAGCGCACCATGCTGCTAGGAGCTGGACCTCCTCCCTATAGGCCGACTCATCGTTGTTGCTGATGAGGCCAATCACCGTTGTATCATCTGCGTACTTGATGATGGTGTTAGTACCATGTACAGGTGTGCAGTCGTAGGTGAAGAGGGAGTAGAGGAGGGGGCTCAGCACACAGCCCTGTGGAACGCCGGTGTTCAGGGTGAGGGTTGAAGAGGTGTGCTTGTCTAACCTAACAGACTGGGGTCTGTTGGTTAGAAAGTCCAGTATCCAGTTGCAGAGGGAGGGGTCGATGCCCAGGTCACCGAGTTTGGTGATCAGTTTAGAGGGTATGATGGTGTTGAATGCTGAGCTGTAATCGATGAACAGCATTCTTACGTAAGTGTCTCTGTTGTCCAGGTGGGAGAGGGCGGAGTGAAGTGCCGTTGAGATGGCATCCTCCGTACTCCTGTTCTTGCGGTAGGCAAACTGATAGGGATCCAACGTGGGGGGTAGGCAGCCTTTGAGGTGTGCCAGGACCAGCCTCTCGAAGCACTTGGCGATGATGGGAGTAAGTGCAACTGGGCGGAAGTCGTTGAGGCTTGCCGCAGTGGAGTGTTTTGGCACCGGCACGATGGAGGTGGATTTAAGGCACGTGGGCACAACTGCTTGGGCAAGTGACAGGTTGAAGATGTCAGTCCAGACGTCTGTCAGCTGCGCAGCACAGGCCCTGAGGACGCGCCCGGGGATGCCGTCGGGGCCAGCAGCCTTACGTGCATTAGTCCTACTCAGTGCCACGTACACGTCGAAGGGGGTGAGTGAGAGGGGCTGGTGATCGGCAGGGAGCACCGCCTTGATGGCCAACTGCCGATTGTCCCTATCGAAACGGCCATAGAAGTGGTTGAGCTCCTCAAGGAAGGAGGCGTTACTGGATGTGGGGGTGGTGTTGGTGGGTCTAAAGTCCGTGATGGCCTGGATGCCTTGCCACATGCGTCGGGGGTCGGAGTGATTGGCAGTCACCGAGGTACAGTGTTGAGTAGTGTAACCGCCGCAGGGAAGAAGCTGTAAAATCTTGACCTGAATGGCAGTATTAAAACTTAAAATGCATTTTCACAAATTTGGAAGAATTTACACTTTCTATGTAAAATAATTCCTGATTCTGCAAAGGATTCAGCGAAGAGCTCACATAACTAACCCTATTTTAAATAGTCACAGCTGACATTTCTAAGGCTGAGCATAAGCAAGTCTTTCATTTAATTAGGACACTAAAGTCAGAGCTATTCTTTTATCAGCGAAAGATTGATCTTTGGACTTTTTTTGCCAGCTTCCAAATTGCAATCTAAGCACACATTTGTTCACGTTTATTGTGCAGACAAATAAAGCAGAGACAAATGCAAAAGGTTGTACTTCATTTATCATGAGGGAAGAGGTCATTGTTTGCAAATTTCCATACACATAACTGAGCTGCTCCCAATAAGTCTCCATGAATCTTACAATGACAGTATACTTTAGTAAGGGAAAATGGGACTCCAGGAATCTAAGCATCTGACTGAAGCAATGGGGAAATTAAACAGAAAATGAAATATAGCAAAGCCTGCACGTCAGTAAACTTCATTGCAAACCTAATTTTCTGTTGATATTGTTAAGAACGCATGCTTTGGGCATTGTCAAAATTAAATTAATAACATTAAAGAAGAAACATTTGTGAAATTTAAAGATATTAGTCTGGATAAAGGTAAAATAACATGAAAGTTAAAGAGTAGACAAGAGGAAGTGCAGATGCTGGTTTACAAAAAAAAGACAGAAAGTATTGATGTAACTCAGTGGGGCAGGCAGCATCTCTGGAGTACAAAATAAAACACAAATTGCTGATACAAAAAATATCACGAAGGGCTGAAGGGTCCTGACCCGACACGTCACCTATCCATGTTCCTCAGAGATGCTGACTGGCCTGCTGAGCTCCTCCAGCACTTGGTGTCTTTTTAATGAAAGTTAAAGATGCATGCAGTTAATTGTAATTAAGAATAATTAAAAACAAATAGGAATGTTATTGTGCAGCTTACCAGTATGGGCAACAGTAAAAATTGATATTTGGTTTAATGCATATGTAACAAATGTAGTTTCAAAAAGTATTTAATTGATGGTCCAAATCAACCAACTTTATTTTCTCTGCAGCATTTCAAATGGGCTGTTTTGGTCACTTCGGTCTGCTCCATGTTTCCATGGCCTGAAACACATTCCCAATCTCTTAGCATCTTTCAATGCAAGCGATTGCCCTTTTTCATTCACTACTTCTCACCATGCAGGGACCCAATGACTCCTGCCAGGTAGAAAAAGCAAGTCGAAGAAATCTTCCAACCCTGTATACTGTATTCATTGCTCACAATGTCATCTCTGCAAGGAAAGATCACACGTGGATTGAGTGATCACTTTGTTAAATACCTCCATTCATTGCACGTGTGACTGTGCTTCCATCTCTATTATACTCTTGTCTCTTGTCTGTGATCTTTTGCACCATTCCACTGAAGCTCAATACAAGTGTAATAAATACTACTTCATCTCTTGATGAGAGACTTTATAAACTTCTGACTTCAAACTGAGTTTCACAATTTCCAATAATAACCACTGCTCCTTTTGTGTTAGGGAGCATTTGCTGATAATGGTCCTACTGTTGCCGGCTTCACCTCCTCTGAACCCACATTTGTTGCTATATTGCTCTATTAGTGGCCACCCCACCCCACAACTGCCCTCTCATTTTCCTATAATCGTAATTTAGTTTGCAAATTATTCATTCTTCTGTTTCATTGAAACTGAACTTCTCTTTTTCTTCATTCTTCAACACTCTTCTCACACTATAGATCCTCGTCTCTTAATTTACCATTATTTTGTTAAATCTGCAATATCTTTCAGCTCAAATGAAAGGCCATCGAACTGAAACAATAACTTATTTTACCTTTACAGAAGATACTGCAAAATGTTCCCAGAAGTTATTTTTTCTGTTTGGTCCAGAAATCTCACTGTGAATTATTTAAAGATTAGTGTGAAATAGGAATACCTGACTTGATATGCGATTAGCATGATATTCTGGAATTATGGACAAATACGTTTATATGTCTGGAGATTACTCTAACACTATCCACCTCAACAAAGTGGTCAAGTGAAAAAAACATGTTTGGCTGCTAAATTGACCTGCAAGCAAACAAAAATAGTTGAAGTGCAGAGCTAGGACAAATAGGAGCCTTGTGTATTAATATAGAGACCGATACAGCATGGGAATAGGACCTCCGGCACACCAAGTCCATGCAAACCATCGATCACCTATTCATCGTTCTATGTTATTCCACTTTCATAACCATGCTCTACACGTTAGGGATAATTTACAGTGGCCAATTAACCTACAAACTTGCGCGTCTTTGGGATGAGGGAGGAACCGGGAGGACCTGGAGGAACCCACATGGTCATAGGAAACACATGCAAACTCCACACATACAACGCTTGAGGTCAGGATTCAAACCAGGTCTCTGGCGCAGTGAGGCAGCAGCGCTACCAGTTGCACCACTGTGAACCAGAACTATGGGGTGAAGCAGATGCAACTGGCCTCAAGAGGGCATAGATTAGTCCAAAACTTTCCTTTGACAATCAAAGCAACCCTTGTCTGAAATTCTTATTCTTTTATCATTAATCATTACATAGGGTGATGGAAATGCCAGTATGGATTTCCCATTACCATTGGTGATGAGCAGTCTTCTTGAATCACATCAGTCCTCGAGGTAAGACCATAAGACATATGAGCAGAATTTGGTCATTCCATCTCAATCATAAAGAAAATCCATCAGTGCCTCTCTCTCCTGAGAACTGAGGAGATGAGGTTTGTTAAAAAAGACTCTCTTTAATATGTAGAGGTATAAGGTAGAGAGCATATTGACTGGTTACATCACAGTAACTCAAACTCCTAGAAGCGAAGGAGATTATAAAAAGTGGTGAGGACAGCCCAATCTATCACTGGTACTGAACTCCCCACCATTGAAGGGATCTACAGGAGGTGCTGCCTCAAAATTGCACAATACGTTTTTTAACATCTTGCTGTTTATTATGGTACCTACCTTGGAAGTGCTGAGTCTGACCCGTCTGTGTTACATCAATATGTTGTGTAATGTCATGCTGCCATGCAGAGACTTGCCACTGAGAGTGGTGCGATGGTTAATAGCAAATCAATATGGGTGATGGGCAATTTATAACTCTTTACTTCGTCCACAAATAATAAATTCTAGTCATCTGGCCATCTCATGTAGAGATTTACTTGTAATGACCATGAACATCTTCCTTTGTGTTAAGTCCATATAACTGCATGCAGTAGTGAGTTATCCATTTGATCCCCAATGACTACCTTTACCAGGGCTCTACAATGTCATCCTTTTTGATGCCAAGCGCAGCCACTCTCTCTTAATTTCAGGATCTCAGCTCTTTTGTTCACGTTTGAACCATAAGGTCTGGAGTTAAACAATGCCGAATCCAAGCCGGTGAGAAGGTTATTGATTAGAGAACACTGCTTGATCCCATCCATCACAAAGCTGCTGGCTGAGAGTAGATCAACCTGGTGATAATCACCATCAAGGATTTGACCTACTTTATGTGGACAGGACACACCCAGGCACATTGCTGCATTGTCGGATAGATGTCAGCACTGCACATCTACTGGGACAGCTTGACCAGAGGCACAGTTGATTCTCGAGTGCACACATTCAGCGCACCAGTCAGGATGTGCTCTTGTCCCAAAGCTTTTGCCATTTTCAATGTGTTTCGCTGTTTCTCAGCATACATGACGTGAATCAAACTGGCTGAATACTTTTTTAAATGTTTCAAGACTTGAGTCATAAATGCCAATGTTATCCCCATTTGGTCTGTTATAATGTGGGTTTACTGAATGCATCCCATGAAGCATAGGACATTAATTAGGTATGTTACAAAACTTACCTTCAGTCGCGCTGTAATTCTGCCACTGGCCGTGTGCGCGATTTTGGCGCCTTTAAGGGGGGGGCGGGGTTAAAACGCGGTTTCTCCTCCCTGTCCTGGAAATATTTTGTTGGAGTACAAAACTTCGCTGACAAAATCGTTCCATTGTGTGAATTTTTTTTAAAAATTAAATCGTCAATGTCAGCGCTACAGTCATTTTAAAAGCAGCTCCTGAAGCGTCAACGCCAATAACGGGGACGGATTTCACACAATGGACAGGTAAACAAAAGTGCTTTCTTTAAATGTATAAAAGTGCTTCTTAAGAAGCCTTTAATTCACATTTTGTCATGCGACACGGTGATTTTATTCCCCGAATTAACGGCAGTATTTTTCATGCCAATACGGGGTTAAATTCACCGCAAATGAACGTTCCAAAAGATCGCGTTCCAGAAATTCTCACTCACAAGATGAATTAAATGCCCATTAATTTACAGGTATTAAACATTCAATTCCTTCCATTTGGCCTGTAAATTCATGAAAATTAGATTTAAAAATTATGTTATATTGTGAATTATTGTGTGAATGTTATTTGGACACTTAGGCTATTTAAAAATGTTAATCTATTCTTAAGAAATTGATAGATGTTTAGATCTAGTAATTGAATTTTGTAATTAGCTACAATTAGGTAACTAACTAATTATATGCTTTACTTTCATGTCTTCGAAGTAAGATTGTTTCATATTTGTTTCAGAATGCTTCAATCTATAATACCTGAAAATTTCTTTCAGTTACCATAATTTTTAAGAAAGTTATGGGCTTTTAACTGTCCTCGATCACAGCTTTTGTGTTAAGTCAATGGAAAAGCAATAGGGAACTAGATGCTAATTTCTGAGTATGATAATGGCCATAACTTTTTTAATACTGAAGATATGAAAGTGAATTAAGTGTCAAATTAAACTTCTTTTTATGCTTTATCTGATGGGATAAATTGCAGACTTTATTTTTTAAATCTCAAAATTTTGTAACATTGCTACATTAATATTTTCAGTGACTTTAAAACCATATTAACTCCAAATCATTAGCTTAATTTTTGTATTATTTCAAGTTCACATCTATTAAAGCAAAGCGGAGATGATGCCAATGCAAAGCTGTCAAGTTGAAATATCAACTCTGCTTCTTTCTCCACAGATATTATCTGATCCATGGGGTGTTTCCTACATTTTCTTTATTTCAGCCATGATTCGCGATTCATGAGCAAGAAAAAAAAACCCACCTACAATAATAAATGTCAAACCACTATAACTGGACAATTTTAATAACTTCAATTTATCACTGGAACATCCATCTGAACAAATCCGTTTTATCACAGGTTCGGCGACTTGAGGTAATGATGAGATCGGCTGTGCTCTTGTTAAATGCCAGAGCAGGCTCCAGGGGCTGAGTGCCCAGTAACATATGTACATAATGTGTCAGATATAATTACCATGGGTTTCATTGACCAGCGATATAAAAATGTACCTATCTAAAAGAATAAGTGATGCTCCGTGTTATCGACAGCCAAATTAACAGCTAGTAGCATGAATTAAATATAAGCTGTCATGGAGATGAGGGGTTGTTTCGAAACTTTGAAATCCAACAGAGAGAGAGAAAAAAGAAAAGCAGAAAATGAAAATGATGTGATAATGGTTGGGCCATTTGAAAACACCAACATGGGACTTTGGAGAATTAAAAGAAGATAAATTATTTGTGTGTACCCTAAGGATTTAAAAGGCCCAGATATAAGGAGTTAGTAGAAGCTTACGTTTGAACATTTTTTATGATATTTAATAAAATAAACTGCAGGTTGAGAAGATCTTAATGCAATATCTCAGTAGAATCATAAAATTGACAGCTGGCCTATTCAGAGGTATATAAAGATTACCAGAATAACATTTCAAGCTAACTTGAACAGACATTCGATATCAGAGAAGTTTGAAGCAGGAATGCCTGCGGTAATCCAAATGTAGATACTAGGCCTTTTAGTTAATATTCATGTTATGTTGCTTCATCCTTGTATAGTCACACTTAACTAGGAGCTTTTATTGATCTAATAACATAATTGGCAGCAGAAGAATAAAAATGAACAAAATACATTGTCCCCTGCTGTATTTGTTTAATATAATTGACCCATTTTCAACCAATCTGACTTTGCACTTTGCAAGGGATAGAGAAACATGGTTTGCTGTGGAAAGAGCTAGTATCCTACAACATGGGTCAGGCAAATAGTAAAGAAGCATCTTTCATGGATGAGTTTGGATAGGTAACAACAGTCAACGAGATCCCTAAACTCAGAATTGTGAGCAACAAAAGCTTTATTTGGGGGATTTTGGTTGTCCTTGATATGTGTGTTCAATCGGTTGATTAGTGTCTGAGCATATTTATTATTATTGTTGCATTTCATCTTTTTAAGAAGTAACTCATTGCTTCTTTGATTTCCAGTCACACACTGAGAGACCTAGCCATTTGCACGCCTCATAATTCCAGCAATATCACCTCCAGCCTATCACTTCAACCAAGAACCAGAGATCAATAAAGCAACTAGTTTCTGATCTGCATCCCACACCCAAAACAGCATTCTCTCTGGAGTTATCAACCATCAAGACTTGATCTTGCTGAGGCCTCATGAGATATAGGGAGGGCCTGACATTGGAAATATGGAGCTTTGGGTCCTGTACCATTAAGCTACAGGATAATGAAAAGAGCAGCAAAGCAAGTCGTGTCTGAAAGCAAGGCAAAGGGAGGACAGTGTTTAATTCTTGAAGCACTTCTTTCCTCAAGGCTATTCAGCTGCCTTTTAAATTTGCTGACAATCTCACCTTTCTTCCCAATCTATTCAGCAGTTTTGTGACCATACTAGATGCGACCTGCTAGTTCATTGCTCTATTGAGCTGGTGGTTAGTGCTTCTTGCTTACAGAATTTGTGCCAATGTTATATATTTACAATTATGGGATTTTCAAGGACTAAAATCCTCTTCTTTATGATTGTAAACATTAGCTGCTGTAAACTGAGCAAGTCTGAGTTTTACAGCATTACATTCTTAATGATAATTTCCTTCGGAAGATAAGTAATTCGGGGAATTGGATCATACCACCAGTTCCCAGCCGTTATCAACTATGTTGAGACACTTGCCTGATAGGCTTGGTTTTCAAAGACAAAAAATATTGCAGTTAAAGTAATAACAGTGAATTTCAGAAAGAAATATCATGACAGGTCAACACATTTTTTTTCAAAAAGCAAGTATATTTACTCAAGGAACATAACGGAGAAAGATTAGAGGCAGAAAAATTTAGACATGATAATAGAAGACTAATTAATACAAGTAGTAAACAAGAGGCCAGGATTCAGCAAAGGCAGTGGTCTTAAAGAAGATGCAGAAATATTGTACAAGTTGGGAAAGTTTTGGGGGTCAAAAATTGATGGGACGAGGCCATAGAGGGATCAGAGAAGGATAATAAGGATTTTAAAGTCTTCCTTGCAAAGATGGCCAATCCAGTTAAGTGAGCACAATAGTAATGAGTGAACAAAATTTGATGTAAAGTCAAGATATATTCAGCAGTTTTGGATGAGGCCAAATGTGTATGGGGCGGAAGACATAAGCATTTGAATAGTCCCACTTAGCGATAACCAAAGCTCAAAGGGTTTCAGAAAAAAGCTATAAACTGTAGGAGTAACTTAATGTGTTGGGCAGTGTGGAGAACATAGATAGGCAACATTTCAGGTCGGGATCTTTCTTTAGACTGACTGTAGTTCGGGGGGTGGGGGGAGTGGGTGGGGGTGGAGAAAGCTGGAATAGGGGTGGGAACGGGACAATGCATGACAAGTGATAGGTGAATACAGGTGAGTGTGGTTTTGGTTGGCAGATGGTTGGACAAAGGCCAGAGATGAAAAGAAAAAAGGTGGTGAGATAAGTAGATAAGGAGACAAGAGGCATGAAATGTGAAGGCAGATAAAGGAATATAGGTGGAAGGGGAGGGAAGGAAGTGGAAAGGGAGAAATGGGTGCACATTGTATGAGGTGGCTGGAATTCACCGTGGGGGCTGTGGTCTGCGGAGCTTCTAGCCGCGGGCGGGTCATGGATTTAACATCCTGGGATCCCTCATCGGGGATCACCGGAGAAGAGCTCCGACCGCCGGCCCACAACGTATAACGGCCTATAACATCCTGAAGCTGTGAACTCCGGTAGGAAAGTGGCGATTCGGGACCTCCAAGCTGCGGAGTGTGTTTGACCGTCCCGACGTCAGAGTTTTGATCATTTCAAATTCATTTCACTGCACCTTCGGGTGCATGTGATGAATAAAATTGACTTTGACTTTGAGATGATATGGTCGAGGCGGGTACAATTGTGACATTTAAAGGTCACTTGGATGAGTAAGTTGATAATAAAGGTTTGAAGGGATATGGGCCAGCTGCAGGTGATTTAGACTGGCTTGATTAGGCAACTTGATTGGCATGCCGATGTTGAGCCATTGGGCCTGTTTACAAGCTGGACAGCTCTATGACTCTAAACCTGCACCAACCCAGGGGCAACAACCCCATACCTCATACAAAGTTGATCCAAATTCATTAGGAAGTTGAGAACATCCCCGGCGATGCTTCAATCTATTGCTCTCCCCTAATTGCCTGTGAACTGAGCACCTTGGTGGAGAGGGATGAAAAATGGTAAAGCTCTTTTGTGGATTTCACAGTTGACAACCATATAGAAGTAAAAAAAAACTGAAGACAAATGATAAATCTATGTTCCTGTTCCCTGGAGCTGAGAGTATGAGGACCTCCCAACTATATAATGATGTAACAAAATGTACTTGACACACACCTTACAGTTATGTTGACAGCATCAACGATGAATAGATATATTATCTCCATTGTATGAAGTTACAATATTCTTATCTACCCAGCAATATTTCATATCTTTCTTCTTTGTTAGGCCCTACAACCTGGCTCCAGAAGTGGGCTCATTGTGGATGATAATTACTCTGAGAAGCTGCCTTTGTAAGAACACTTAATACAACTAACTCCACGCACTTAAATCAACAATCTTTAAATTCAATGCCTTCTTTCCACAATGTACCACTGTGCATGTTTGTCCTAATTAGTTTGATTCTTTGCATGCCAGATTTTAAACAGTGAGTCTCTAAATTATGTCAATAAAATAGGAAGTATCAGCATCTTACAAATGAAGATTATTTTAACACTGAAAGTGTCCAACGCCTAACATCAGCACTGCAATCTTACTTTAGAGAATAAATGGTACAATTATATCTATAGACTTTCTGTTTGTGAAGAGAAATAACCGAGATAGAGCTTTCAACAAAACAATCTTAATTGATGGCAGTAAACTCTCAACTAATAGCAGTGTCCAGTGAAACAATGCATCACACGTCATACCACAAGACACACTCAAGGGCCTGTCCCACTTGGGCAACATTTGCGCGTCACGCAGGTGGCGCGCAAAGATTTTGTGAATCCCAAAATCCTGGGGCGCCGCGCGTGACCACGCGTCACTGCCTACCCCGCCATGCGCGCATCACATGCACTTAACACAGGAAGGATTAAATCAACAATCTTTAAATTCAATGCCTTCTTTCCACAATGTACCGTTGTGCATGTTTGTCCTAATTAGTTTGATTCTTTGCATGCCAGATTTTAAACATAAACGCGTAAATGATGTAGTGTAAATGACGCGCAAATGACGCCCAAGTGGGACAGTCCCTTTACTTCTTAAAGGTGCACCTACCATGACCGTCTGCTTCTAATAAAACAAGTAATGATCCACACTAACCATCAACTGTTTACATGAAAATATTAATGCAATTGGTTAACTATTTGCATGAATAGACATCTGTAAATTCAACCAACTCTAAATACATTCATTCTCTTCGTCTTTTCGTTCATTGAAATCTTCACATGTTTTTGTCTCTGGGCTATTCACACCAGTTGCTAGTAATTCCAATGGATCACCTCACCAGGCAGAGATGCTGCCTGGTCCACTGAGTTACTCCAACACTTTGTATCTATCACCAGGTGGATCTGTTGCAATTGTTACTTAAGCATAATTGCCTTGAGAATTCCTGATATTATCTGTTTATGCTAGACTGTCCACTTAAAATTTTAACAAAGGGATGGAAATCTCTTATATACGTTGTGTTTTGGTGCATGAAGACACAAGGAATTGCAGATGCTGGAATCTTGAGCAAAACACAAAGTGCTGAAGAAAATCAGAGGGGCAGGCAATGGATAGGTGACATTTCGGCATGCAAATAATCAAACTAATTAGAATTTCTTTGTGAAAAACTAAACACAGAATGAACCTCAGACATGTTTGAGAAGACTCCAGACATTTTTCTTTTGCATACTTCTCTTTCATAACTGCCTCAAAATTATCTATTCACCAGTTCAAATTTAGATCAAATTGTAAAGATAATATCAAGAATCAAGAGTTTTTTTATTGTCATTTGTCCCAGATAGAACAATGACATTCTTACTTGCTGCAGCACAACAGAATATGTAAACATTGTACACTGTAAACAATATGCTAAACGAGAGAGAAAGAAAAAAAGTTCAGTGTGTATATAGACACATACCCACAAATATATACACATATAAATATATACATAAATATACATATGATCCAAGCAAGTGGCTTGGATCATATTTCTGCTGAACATCTTAAGTATGCGAGTATGAGTAGCAATGTTACAAAATTTTGAGATTTTAAAAATAAAGTCTGCAATTTATCCCATCAGATAAAGCATAAAAAGAAGTTTAATTTGACACTTAATTCACTTTCATATCTTCAGTATTAAAAAAGTTATGGCCATTATCACACTCAGAAATTAGCATCTAGTTCCCTATTGCTTTTCCATTGACTTAACACAAAAGCTGTGATCGAGGACAGTTAAAAGCCCATAACTTTCTTAAAATTTATGATAACTGAAAGAAATTTTCAGGTATTATAGATTGAAGCATTCTGAAACAAAAATGAAACAATCTTACTTCGAAGACATGAAAGTAAAGCATATAATTAGTTAGTTACCTAATTGTAGCTAATTACAAAATTCAATTACTAGATCTAAACATCTATCAATTTCTTAAGAATAGATTAACATTTTTAAATAGCCTAAGTGTCCAAATAACATTCACACAATAATTCACAATATAACATAATTTTTAAATCTAATTTTCATGAATTTACAGGCCAAATGGAAGGAATTGAATGTTTAATACCTGTAAATCAATGGGGATTTAATTCATCTTGCGAGTGAGGATTACTTGAACGCGATCTTTTGGAACGTTGATTTTGCGGTGAATTTAACCCTGTATTGGCATGAAAAATACTGCCGTTAATTCGGGGAATAAAATCACAGTGTCGCATGAAAAAATGTGAATTAAAGGCTTCTTAAGAAGCACTTTTATACATTTAAAGAAAGCACTTTTGTTTACCTGTCCCGTGTGTGAAATCCGTCCCCGTTATCGGCGTTGACGCTTCAGGAGCTGCTTTTAAAATTGCTGTCGCGCTGACATTGACGATTTGATAAAAATAAAAAATTCACAAAACGCCGGTAGGAACGATTTTGTCAGCCAAGGCTTCTACTCCAACAAAATATTCCCAGGACAAGGGAGGAGAAACCCGTGTTTTAACCCCGCCCCCCCTTAAAGGCGCCAAAATCGCGCACACGGCCAGTGGCAGAATTACAGCACGACTGAAGGTAAGTTTTGTAACATACCTAGTATGAGGATAGCTCCTCTCCTTGCTATTTGTTTTACTGGTTTTCTGATTCATGGCTTGTTACCAGACTTAATGTTGTCTGTTCTGCTAGTGCCGGTCATTAAGGACAAACTGGTAAAGTAGGCATCCTAAATAATTACAGGCCCATAGCTTTAGCCACAATATTGTCAAAAGTCCGAGAAATAATTCTGCTGAATAGATTAAATGAGTTTGTTAACTCCACAGATAAACAGTTTGTTTTCAAAGTTAAACATGGCACTGACTTATGTATACATGCCCTAAAGGAGATTGTAAACAAATATAGAGGTAAAAACTCATCAATTCTTATGTGCTTTATGGATGCTTCCAAAGCCTTTGATCATGTTAATCATAGAAAGTTGTTTGTTAAATTGAGTCAAAGAGGGGTGCCTAAATACATTGTGAGAATTCTGTCTTACTGGTATGCCCACCAGACTATGCAAGTAAAACGGGGCAATAGGGTCTCAGCCCCATTTGGGGTTAGCAATGGTGTTAGACAAGGAGGAATTTTGTCCCCAGTCCTTTTTTATCTTTGCATTGATGATCTGTCCAAGCAATTGAAAGCCTGTAATACTGGGTGCATGATTGGTAATATTTTAGTGAACCATATTATGTATGCAGTTGATCTTGTGGTCTTTAGTCCATCTAGCGCTCATCTCCAGCAGCTCCTTATTATATGTTTTGTGTATGGTGTGGAATATGATAGCAAATATAATGCTGGTAAGAGTGCTGTTATGATCTGTAGAACCAAAGAGGATAAATGTCTGAAATGTCCTGATTTTAAATTGTCAGACAATAATCTTAGTGTCTGTAATAAGGTAAAATATCTTGGACATTTTATTACAGAACAAATGACAGATGATGAGGATGTTTATAGGCAACGACATATACTGTTTGTACAGGTGAATATTCTCTCATGTAGGTTTGGTGCATGTACAGATGTGGTGAAGATGTCGCAGTTTAGAGTATATTGCACACCACTCTATACTGCACACCTGTGGTCAAACTACGAAAAGACAAGTTTACAGACACTAAAGGTGGCTTATAATGATGCCATGAGAACACTGCTAAGGAAACCTAGATGGTGTAGTGCTAGTGAAATGTTTGTGGCTGCAGGAGTCAGTACTTTAGAAGCTATCCTAAGAAATCATATGTATAAATTCATTTGCTGGATTAATGACTCTGAAAATGTAATTATTGTGGTCTTATCAAACATAAGGTTTAGCACTACACGCTACCAATCCCAGTTGTGGAGACATTGGTATAGTTGTCTCGTTGTAGGACACTGATCTTTCTTTTTATTCTGGATTTAAAATCATGTATTGTGTTTTTGTATATAATTTATGATACTCTTATAAGTAATTTACTAAGCTTTTATATGTATTTTACAGTGTTTTTATATGCAATGTATTTTTTATGTAATGTCGTCTCTTGTCTGGACCTTGAGTCTGAAATAAAGTTTAATAATAATAATAATATATATGCATACATAAATATATATATATATATATATATATATATATATATATATATATATATATATATATATATATATATATATATATATATACACACACATAGATATACACATATACTCAAATTTAAGCTTCAAAATATAATGAATTATAAAATGACAGAAACATTAAAATGAGAAGTGAATAATGAGATGATCATAAAGATCACCTTGTGTGCTACAGGAACACACTGGTGTAAACATTATTTGGAAATATTCCAATACCACCATTAAAATTGAAGACAAAATAACATGATAAAAAACATTGTGTTTGTGCGTGAATACAACACTTAAACATAAGAGCATTAACGCATAATCAATAATAGATTTTGACATGTTATGTAATGCTCATGCCCTCAAGTTTGAAATCCCACATGGATTTTGGAGAATTTCAAATGACCTGAAAAAAGCCAGAGATGTGAGCTTCGTGGCTTGCAGTCATACCCATCCACTTCTAGTCATGTCCTTCACATCAAACAACTGTTAGAATAATGTCCCAGCCACTGTCATGTCAAAGATGACAATCACGTGGAATTCATATTTGAAAATTAGACTATTAGACAACTCCACCTTTTACTTAACAGGATAAATGAATTATACCGAAGGAAAATACTGATTTAGAGCAGCTTCAGTACAACATGGCTGTGATTAATAATGCAGATAATATTTCTGGTTGTGCATTAAGGTTATACTTTGTCATTTAGGTATGAAGTGCCTGGAATACATCTGCATGAAACATAGCTTTTTATTATGTCTCTCGGCAGATCAAATACTAGGATAAAGGAAATTACAACATTGGATCCGTTCCAGCAAAATTACCCATCTTCTATGGTTCATTATTATGGTTAATGTCTAATAAATCAAAAACATTCAATGCACCTGCCATTGAAAAACTTAAAGTATCTTCAAGATGCTTGAGTTTCTGAGAGCCAATTTTAAGCAAGGTATACTTGAATAAAAGTCAATATTTCATCATATTTGCTCAGATGCACCATTTAAGTGGTTGCAGGCAGCAAATACATTGAATATATTAAAACAAATGCCAAGTGTGAATTTGCTTTATTAAATATCATGGCACTTAATTGCTCATTAATAAATATAACAAAGTAGTTGAACTATAAGCAAACCACATTTTCTTCCTTGCCAATGACGAAGCTGGTCATGGTCTGCTTTGTTTTACCTAACTTGCTCTTGCTGCTGTGAGAAAAAGGTGATAAAATAGACCACTCCCAATCACACTCCATGACAGAATAATTCACACTGATAAACACGGTGCTTAAGTGAAAGAATGCAGTCTGGTACAAGCTGTAACAATCCTAATGTGAATCAAACTGTCAGCTCCAATGAACCACATTATTACATTTGCCAACAAACACAAATCCACCTGATATTGGAAGAGACAAATAGCAAGGTAAAAACAGATTTAAAAATTGGTGATTGTTGTAATGGAGAGTACTCTTCCTGTTTAAGCATTAGACCTTACATAATGATCCAATGACCCAATCCTAATATAATTTCTCTTCTATAATTAGTAATTTACAGACTGTTAATTTAAAGGCAGGTGTGGAAAATAACATTTCAATACGGTATAATAATAATCAGATTTCAATTTCATTGGATTAAAATATGATTCAAAATATGAATATATTAATTAAATTTTAATGTAATGGTTTAATGATAAGTTGTTAGCAACAGTTCATACATTTAGAATTTGGTTAATCTTGTGCATCGGAATTGGAAATCAAGATGTTTCCCTGAATTTTGGTGCTGGCATTTTCAAATCTTTAACACAGCTGAAGGAAGGTTTCCCCCAAATTATACACCAGTAACAAATATAATGATTGTCCTTTGCAGCTGAAGAACTTCAATATAAGTGAGATGGTGTCACAATAAATTGCTGGTTCCTTCCCAAGGGTTGTTCAGGAACATTGCACAGGTTCTGTTTGCCAAGAGCTCAGAGCCTTGCAGTCCTGCATCCACCACGTGTGACTCAGTCAGCACCACTCATCGAAATATCCTTTGTGCTTCAGCCTCAAGTCTAGTCACAGAGCAAGATGAGACCTGTTTTACCAACTGCACGTAAGCCTATGGTGACTATTACCACACCACCCTGACCATGCTCTCATTTCATTCCTGCCATCGGGAAGAGGTATGGGAGTCTGAAAATTGTAATGTCCAGGTTCAGGAATGACTTCTTCCCAATAACCCACAGGCTATTGAAAACCATGAACTCCAACTAAACTCCAAACTATGAACTGCCTTGGGTGCACCATGGACTTTGGGCTTTGTTTTGTTGTTTGCACTGAGTTTTTTTAATTTAAATTATCTTTTAAAAAAAATATTTAAATTGCTTTGTTGTTTGCAATGATTTTTTTAATTTATATGATCTTTTTTTATGTGTTTATGATATTATCTATTGAATACTATCTTTACAAACCTGTTGTGCTGCTGCAAGTATAAATTTCATTATTCCATTTTCGAACATATGACAATTAAACACTCTTGACTTGTGTGCTGCCTTCAACTAGGCTGGGCAGGAGATATTTGCTGAATCTTCCAAGATACCGTCACTCTTGTAAAATGGTGGTCACAGATCCAAGATGGCTGAACACAACTCATTCTACATGGACTATCTACAGTGATTGACTACACTCACATCACGCTGCAGGTGCCAGATGTGAACTCTGAGATGTAGAGTGAATTCCAGCCCAGAATGTTCAATTGGTATTTGGCCATACACAATACATTCCAGTAATGAACAATATAGCATTGAGGAAAAATCATGATTCCTATATCCTGTGATTGTCTACAGCATCATCTGTCTTTGAACCAAAATTATAAGTGAGAGTGAGGCTACTGACATCATGGACCACTGACATGCTCAACCAAAATATCTGGATCACCCTCAAAGATTTATGTAGTGCTCGGCAGAGTGTCCTATAGGATTTATAGCAGTTTATTGTACAGTATTCAACCTATCATAAAGCAGACTCCTCTTCACTAGCTAGAAGATAGATGGAGAACACAAAGGTTTAGTATAGAGATACGGCTTAGAAACAGGCCCTTTTGTCCACTGAGTCCACGCTGACCATTGATCACCCATGCACTAGTTCAATGTTTTCCCATTTTCCCATTCTACACACTAGAGGAAATGTACAGATGCAATTAACCTACTAAGCTGCACGTCTTTGGAATGTAGGAGGCAACTGGAGCACCTGGAGAAAACCCATGGGATCACAGGGACATCGTATAAACTGTGCACAGACAGCACCCAATTGACAGGATTGAACTCTGGCACTGTGAGGCAGTAACTCTACTGCTGTGCCACAGTTGTGCCCATAAGGAGATGGTGGGGCCAGATGAACAAGGGATAAGAGATCTGGAAATTCTCTTTCACCTTGGGCTTTCCAAGAACAATCCGATTGCACAATCAACAAACAACTTATTTCACTCTAAGGAAACATGTTGGACCAGAGCTTGTCCTAGCTCACTATTGAAAGTTTCCTGCTTGGCAAAAGTCATTGAAAATGCATACAGCCTCTCCCTATCAACTCGTGCATGTTCTTGTCTGATGTTAACAAAATTAGCCTTTCTTCAATTTAGGACTTCAACCCCGAGGACCTATTCTATCGTCAACTTTAACTATCTTGAAACTAAGAGAATTATGGTCACTTGGACCAGAGTGCTCCCTCACTGGCACATTAACCACTCAGTCAACCTCATCTCTCAAGAGGAGACCTTTCTCTAATTGTACAGTCTACATATTACTTCAGAAAACTTTCCTGAAGGGTGGATATCTAGATGGAAGTGGAGATGACCCCATTTTCTAGCACCTCTGGAACAACAATGGTTCTGAATTTTTCAGCTTTGTCTTTGGTATTTATGTATTTGTTTCCGCTGTCGTGGAGGATGGTGACTTCTTGAAAGTTCCTCCTTCAGTCATGCATAATGAGATGCGGCAAGGCAGCAGAGTTTGATCTGATTGCTTGCTTGCTTGTGATATCACTTTTGAAGGAGCAAAGAACACGAGAAAGTGGGAGAGATGGAAAGCTGCGTAATAATAAAATTATAATAAAATTATAATAAAAATGATCTAAATGGAATGTGTATTAATAGCAAAAGTAAGATTGTCTGTGGATTTGCTACAGCCTGTTCAATATCCTTTCCCAAGACTGATTTAATCTATACAGTTCTTGGTCCAGTTTACACCAGAGTTTAATGTAACAGATGCAACTCTTTGTTATTTGTGTGTCACCTGAGGACAGATAGTTGTATCTAATCTTTGCAAATCTATTGCTGTTGATTTATCCGTTTGCTGCATAATAAATCTCTTCTCCAATTTATAATCTAAGCCATGAAATTGCCTTCCAAGATCAAAAAGGATTACTTGATAGCACAACATATACCTGGCAAACTGAAATACAGTTACAAGGGGATCCGGTCATGCCTATTAATTATCTCCATATTTTGCTGAAAAAAAGTACCACTGACAGTGATGTAGGACTCAACTACGGGACTAGTGTAAGTCACAGAGAAGCAGAGTCAGAAAGAATGAGAGTCATAGAGCCTAGAAATAGCTCACTGAATCACCATGCCAGTGCTGGCTATCAAGTACCTGTCTAATCCCATTTCCAGCACTAGGCTCATAGTCATCCATCCCATGGTATTATGAGTTTTTATCTAAATACTTCTTAGATGTGAGAGCAACTGTCTTCACCACCACATCAAAGAGGGCATTTCATGTTTCCATCAGCCTCATGGTTAAAAAATTGTCCAATATTCACAATCCTCATGGTGAAGAAATCTTTCCTTTCCTCTCATTTAGAAACCAATTCTCACAGTTCTAGACTTAAAGTTCATCATTTTGCAAAATGTTTTAAAGCATTGCAAATTGTGTTGGATTGTGCTGGGTTTTATGTTCAGTGATAAGTAAGTATGTTTGAACAGAAAATGGGAAGAATACATTTTACAAAAGTGCAGCATCAGTGGGCACAATTTGCACTGGAATTGACAAATGCCTCCAAACATAACCCACAGTGATTGTAGCAAAGTGATCAGTCAGTCTGCCTTTGGATTCTTCGATGTGGAACAGATTAGGGGAAACAGCTTTCTGCAACTGTATATATGTCAATGTATACAGCAGAGATCCCAGTGTAGAGCCCTGCAGAACTCCACTGGTCACAGACCTCCAGCCAGAATATCTTATTTCAACCACAACCCTCTGTCATCTACGAATTAGCCAGTTCTGAATCCATGCGATCCATGGTCCCCCACCCCCTGAACTTTACTGAACATCAATTATGTATAGGGTGCAGCAGAGGAAGTGCATCAAGTCATCAGGCACATTCAAAATGTGTGGTTATGCACTCACTAAGTATAACGTTTGTCTGGTTTTCCAGGGAAACATTGTGGTCAAATTGAAATGCCTGCTTGTGCTATGGTGGTATTGCCATCTGACTCAATCCTGTGAACCTATGTTACATGACAAAGATTTTTTTTTCTTTATTGGAGAGATCAAAACCACTAAGTGCTCTAGATGTGGCCATCCCCAAGATATGGATTTCTTCACATTTGTACTCCATTCCCTTTAGCTGGCTTATGTTTGCAATCATGGAAATTTGTACTTGCTTTTCTGGTGATTTAGCAAAACACTTGGCATGATCATTCGTAGAGGAAACTGCTGGGTCGAGTGCTTAATTTGATACATTTGCTGACTTCAATACAAAATGTAGCTACAGTTGCACTAGTCAGTCATAGTCATAAAGTATGGAAACAGATCCTTCAGCCCAACTCGTTCATGCCAAACAAGTTGTCCCATCTAAGGCAGTTCCACTTTGCCCGCATTTGGTATTTATGCCTCTGAACCTTTCCTATCCATGTACCTGTCCAAGTGTCTTTTAAATCCTGTACCGACCTCAAATACCTCCTCTGGCAGCTGATTCCATCTACTTACCACCCTCTGGGTGGAAAAGTTGCCTCTCAACTTAAATCTTTCCCCTTAAACCTATGTCCTCTGGTTCTTAATTCCCCCACCCTGGGTAAATGACGCTGTGCATTCACCCTATCAATTCCCTTCATGATTGTATATACCTTTATTAGATCACCCCTTAGCCTCCTCCACTCCATGGAATAAAGTTCTAGCTTGCTCAATATCTCCCTATATCCCAGATCCTCAAGTCCTGGTAACAGCCTCATAAATTCTCTCTGCACTCAAATTTCACTGTACCTTAATTGGTACATGTGACAATAAACTGACCTTGAAACCTTGAAACCTTGAAAGTTAATAGTATCCTTCATATACTGTAGCTGGGTGACCAAAACTGAAAATAACTCTCCAAATGCGGCCTCACCACGTCTTGTACAAATGTTACATAACTCCCAACTTCTAAACTCAATACCCTGACTGATGAAGTAATGTACCAAAAGCCTTCTTGACCACCCTATCTACCTATGATGCCACATTAATGCAACTGTGCACCTGTTCTCCTAGATCCCTCTACAACACTCCCAAGGGACTTGCCATTTACTGTGAGGATTTTATTTCAAAGTTACCGGTCATAATATTTGAATTTCACTAGGCATAAAATACACCGTAAACCAATATAACTGGCAGAGTTTTAATGAAATAAATGCCCTGAAGGGGGACATGGTTACGTTTTTGCTGAGGCTCACTTTGATACACTCTTCTCCAAACCAATGCAAAAAGTTGTGCAATCTCGTGTCACTTCAAACAAAAAAATTGCAGTGTTTTGCTCTGGGTTCAATGCATTTGACAGCATACTAGTTAAAATTCATTCGAATCGAGTAGAAAAGCAGGACAATAAATGAGATTTTAACAATTTTCTTGAGGTTAGGAGATCAAAAGGGACGGGAGATTAAATCACTGATGAAATAAACTGATGCAATATCAATTAGTTCTCATTATAAATTTGTCAATACAATGCTTTGTGCTGGTTGTACCTGCTGCGTTTAATTTCCTGCTCTGTGCTCACAGTGCTCCCAATTAGATTTAGTATTTGCAGGTTGAATTATATTCTCAATGATTTGTCATTGTAAAAGTGATATTTTTAGCTTACACAAAACCTGCAGTTAGGTTATGCCACTGTTTGTAAAACTGCCCCACTGTTCAACTCTCATCAATATATTTTACACCCTTCCTCTAACGGCATTATCTTTGACACACTGTGGGATTAAATGATTTATTTGAAAACTATTAGGGACTGCATTGTGGCTTCCCAACACATTTCCCGACTGTCTTTGTCTTTAAAAAAAAGGGGGGAATGTCGTCTAACCATCCCAGGAATGATCTAAAAATTAAAATCTAAAGTCTTACTCAATTTATTGTCAAGTCCAAAAAGGGCATATTGTTAATCGATGATTGGTTAAATTGTTGATCCTGTTAATCGATGATTGGTCAAATTGTTGAGCCTTGGAGAAACTGTTTGAATCTCAGGGCACATGTTTCAATGTTTATTCTTGTTTGCTTCGTTCTAGAACTTTCGTTCAAATACAATGTATTAGCTACTGCATTATTGGGATAGGGAAATGTCTGTCATGTACGTGGTTAATCGATATCTGTTATTGGATTGTAAAAAGACCACCCCCATGTGGTTCGGCCCCTCGAGGTTCGGGGACCTATAAAGGTTCGCTACCACGAGGTCCTGTGTCGATCTTCTGGGAGAACGCTTAGGACTGCGTGACATTCTGGAGTATCTCTGATTGAGCGAGGCCAAGAGGGCATGATCAGGCAGATACGAGGGTCAAACCCATGGTGGTTAGGTACAATAGTGGGAACTGTAATTGTGTATTGTCAAAATAAAGTTTAGATGCGAAAGTGCTTGACTCAGTGATTTTTGACTGAAACTAGACTGGGGGGAAGCTTAGAACGAGTAATTTACATTGGGGGCTCGTCCGGGATCTCAACGGACCCCCAAACACAAGTTTGCGATCAAGGGTGTTGAGCTGTTTCAATCGCAAGTGCAGAAATGGGGCCCACTGTGCAGTTTTCGCATTGATTTTCTGCACTTCGCTAGTAGGAGTGGATCGATCATTCGCGGGCTTGGGAAAGGGTCCAACCGAGATCATTAGAACAGAGTCTAGCAAGCACGGGGGGAGGTGGTTAGCACTCCTTTGGGTTAAGGCCGTGTCTTACCTGTTTGCGGTCATCGGCGGTGAAGCGCGGTGTAGACGGTAGCTAGGACCGCGCGGCAACGGCGAGAGCGTCGAGGCTATCCACCGGAGCGCCGCACGGATGTTGCGCGGGGGCCGAGTTAATTCAAACACGGCGGGTCCCACGTGCTTGCGGTAAGTAAAAAAAGGGCGGGCCGACTGCGATGACGTCGGCCCCCCGCACGTGACTCACCAGCGGCGGCTGTGGCGGCGGCCATCCTGATCGCGGCGCTGTAGCGGTGGCTGTGCCTGCGGCTGCGCAGCACACGTGCCTCACTGGCGGCGGCACGTGCGTCACTGGCGGAGGCTGTGGCAGAGGAGGTTTGACGCACGGCGCTCGACCCACACTGGCGGCGGCCCGTGCGAGCGGCCGTGCGCACTCGTGCATCACTGGTGGAGGTTGTGCGGTGAGTATTTGGTTTTCGACATTGTCGATTTTATTTTTGCACCGCGCGGTGTTGGGAACACCGTCGCACGGCCCGGGAATTGTTCTTTCTCACGAGTGCGCGGTCTATGGCGGCAGATTCTTCCCGTTTCGCCGCCAATGACCGCAGATTCGTGAGACAGACCTTTTAGGGGTCCATAAATCAGGGCGTGGAGTGGCCCAAAACTTGGTTGTAGTTGGCAGACTGCAGCTGCTTTAATGAGAGCCTGACGCGCTTCGAGGGTGAGGGGTGGCCCATTGTCCAGATTTGGTATCTTTTCCGGGAGCACTGATTGGAAAGGTCCGTTCCAAAAATTGGCATCGACTGCCAGTGCGAAGAGGCTAGGCGCTGAATTGCCAGTGCCCAGCAGAGGGGGGTGTCCGTGTGAAGATATCTGAGTCCCTCCCTGGAGTGATGGACGAGGAATCTCGTAAAGGCACTGGGCTCGGTGGCTAGAGTGTAAATTAGCTGGGAATACTCAAGTCCATTCGAGATTTCATTGGGCTATTTATTTGAATTCGAGAGCCCGTGTATGTGGAGAGATATGCACTAAAATTAGAGGTCCGAGAACGAGTCTAGATTTGCAGAATCAAATATCCAAATACTGAATTTCACATTGAAGTTCTGCCCGTACGGTAGAATTCGAATTTTGTGTAAATAGAACTTCGGAGTTTGTGCATGTTCAAGATCGATTCCGAATAGCGGCTGATCAACAGTGAATAGTGACCCTCTGATCGATTGTTGATTAGTACCTGATAGCGAAGAGTAACTGAGAGACGGGAACCTGGTTTACTTGGTGAAAAGT